>OX336390.1:738980120-739555120 GCA_946902985.2 Meconema thalassinum
GGCCACTGGCACGAGGGAGTCTGGTCGTGATCAGCGAGAGGGTGATGTTGTTGGCAGTGCAGTACCCTTCGAATTCATGTGAAATATACGCGGTTCCACCGTCGGTGACGATCTGCACAGGATTAGCAAACACTCCTTTTTGCACGTCCAGTTTCTCTGTAGTTTCTTTCGTGATCGTCGTTTTAGTGGGACACAGCCACACAAACTTTGTGAAGCTATCTGTTACTGCGAGAATATGCTTGTTCATTGAATCCAAGGATTCAAGATGGTCAGCATGGTAAGCGTGAAATGGTGTGCTTTCTTTAAATAAGGGATGCAATAGTCCTTGTTTCATTGTGATACTAACCGACAGCAGTGGCTATGCTGGCTAAAGCGCAGCATTAGGTCTTGGGCCCAAGCTCTCTGCTGACTCGGTAGACGCGTGGGTTCGAGCCCCACCGTCGGCCGTCCTTGAAATGGTTTTCCGTGGTTTCCCATTTTCAACACCAGGCAAATGCTGGGACGGTACCTTCTGATAGGCCACGGCCGCTTCCATCCAAATCCTTGCCCAATTTCATTCATCTTCACCCATTCCATCTCTCATCCGACGCGCAGGTCGCCCACGGGCGTCGACTAGAAAGACCTGCATTCGGCCTCTCAGGAGACCACACGAAAAAAAAAAAAACGTGATGCTCATCTCAACGCTGGTACTCTTCGCCTCTTCCGATCTCATCGGCTGCTACCACGTCGATTCGGTACAAGTACGCTTCTGATATGTCCTTGGACATCTTGACACGGGTTTTGCTGATGGTAGTTACGGCTTGGTTCAGCAAGTCGTTACCCATGATAGCTGGCAACTTTAGTACATCTCCAGACACCACATAGAAATCAATCAAGTAAGTGTCGTCGTCAACCTGGACGTCGGTTTGAAAATATCCTAGGGGACGCACCTCACTATCTCCGAAACCCTTGAGTACTATGGCGATGGTCTTCAGCTCCGGATCGCCCATCTCTGTGTAAATGTCTTCACGGATCAGATTGATTGGGCAGCCCTTGTCAACCAATGCATTGATCTTCTGGCCCTGGAGCAACAATTCCTTCATCTTCATAATCGACTTGGTTCCCAAAGCGACGTTCACTGTCTTCTTCTCGGCATTCTGCTCAGGGTTTGGGCACTTGGAAGCTATGTGTCCGAAACTGCTGCAATTGAAGCACTTTGGACCCTGACTCTTGTGTGGACATTCTCTGGACTCATGACTGTTCTTCTGATTACAATTGTAACATCTCTTTACAGACAAGGTCTGCTTCTGCCTGTTGTCTTCTCTTGGTGTATATTTGTTTGTCGTCTTCTCATTTATCGTCACCTTCTGGGAGTTTCGTGCGTAAGCACTCTCGTAGATCTTCAACTTGTCCTTGAATTCCTTGATGTCCCTTGCTCCATATAGAACCATCTTGGATCCAGTGTCATCCTCGATGCCATCAATGACGTATTGTATCAACGATTTATCATCAATTGCCGACCTGCTGGCTATTTCTCGCATCACCAGGAAATATTCCTGAAGAGTTTCAACTTTTGTTTTTCGTCGGTTGGTTAGCAGTCGATGAATCTCTGCTGCACTGGTATCATCTCGGAATTCTTTCTTCAGGGCTTTCTTCAACTTGTATTTCTGCATCTCGTCCCAGCCCATCAACGTTGCTGATTCCTCTAAGTCCTCAATCCAACGTCGCACTGGATAGTTCTCACTGCCATCATAGGTTCTGACAGAGCCCTCTACATCTCGGAAAGTCAACGCAAACTTGTGTGCAACTCCACGGTTTGCAGTGTGCCACAAGTCCACCACGTCCCGGTCGACTTCCCCTTCACTTGAGCTTTTTTCTACAGTCTTCGCTTTGTGTTTGGTCATTGTTATTTTCTTTTGTTTACCTCCTATTGCTTTGGAGAGTTTCTGGTCTTCGGACGAGCTAGATGAATCCGATGATGATCCTGAAGTGCTAGAGGTTGAATGTTTCGAGGATTTCATCCCAGCCATTTTCTCCTTTAACTCACGTAATTCCTCCGCCAGTGCTTCGTTTGCCTCTTTCATCTTGCTCATTGCATCTTTCGTTTTACCCGTCTCCTCTTATTCTTCTGCTGTATGCCTCTCACCAAGGCGGTCCGGGTTCGATTCCCGGTCAATGCATGTGAGATTTTCGAAGTGAAATGCCATGTCCTGTGGTTCGGATTCCACGTAAAAAGGAGGTCCCGTGGCTCATAATCACAAGATTCACGGTCACGTAAAACTATAATCTTCCTTTTTTTCTTATTCTTCTTCTTCTTCTTCACATTCTTCGTCTTTACACATCCCCAGCCACGAAACGTCCGTTAAGTTATCACAGATGCGTTGCACAAGCACAGCTTTCTCTCCCGTATATTCAATTTTTAATACTGTGCACATGGCAATCAGGTCAGCCTCGGTGAATTCGGTCTCAATGAACTTCAATTTCACCAGGTGTTCTGGTGAGTCACGTTCAAACTCGAATCCTGGGAATTCTCTTAAGCGCTGTCTGTTCTTTCGATCACGTGGCAGTTTTTCGAAAATGAGGTTATGTAACGTCTTAATCACGGCCGTGGGCGCCGTCTTAATGTTATTATTCACTTTTTCAATATCTTGTAAACATGCCACTTTGTCCGCCATTTTTCTTTGTCTTTCGGCACTCGCGCTGAACACTTTTCTTTTCGTCATCGTCGTCGTAGGCTTCAGGATCCTTGAACTCGCCTTTTGTAGCCTGCTCGAACCACCACGTCTTTGGAGGTTGAACAGCTGCTCGTCTTCTATATTCCACAGACCCACGTCTTCGTCGTAAATCTTGCCAGAAAAATGTCGTCAATTCACGCCTTGTCGTCTTTGGTTTTATTGCTGTAGGCCTAGCCAAAATTGCCATTCTGCACTCAAAATCCTTAATATCCTGGACGAGCCCCCAAGTGTGGGAAGGAATTTCGGCAAGCGAATAAACCGAACACGTCTTGTAGTAATTTTAAGTATAAAACTGTATTTACACATAAGATCACAACAGATGAGATTGCACAGAACTTAGCGTGACTTCACTCGACACAAAACTGTAACTGATCGTCTTAGTTTCTCGCGACTTCCACTTGACTCGTCTACACGGCGCCACCGGGCAGTGTCGAAGCTGGCGGGAAACCTAAAAACGTTCATTATTTTCAGATTCCCACATATATATATATATATATATTCGAAACAACGTAGGGTCAAAAATAGACCCTTGAGGAACCCCACATGATTCAGCTCTTTCCATACTTGGATAGCCATTCATAACAACATATTGCTTTTTGCCACTAAGGTAGCTGTGGAACCACTCTTCCCTGAAGAATTGAAATAAGATCAGTAACTGCAAACTCTGTACTGGAATTCTCAAACTATATTGTGGTCAATGAAAATATCAGTTATTCTGCAGAAACATCACTTGCCTCACCTTTACAATGCTTTCCAGGACTTTGGAAATAATAAGTAATATAGATATAGGTCTATAGTTCCCTGAATCACTTGTATTTCCTCTGAAAATTGGTATGACTTTTGCAATTTTTAGAGCTATGCCACTAGCAATAGTTTCATTAATTATAATGACAAGTATCGTTATTAGCTGATCATCAAATGTTTTAACCACACTAGCTGAAATCCCATCTACACCACAACTTTATTTATTTTATAAATTTTTAATTGTACTTTTAACTTCAACATGATCTGTTGGATATAAAAAAGTGATTCTAGCTGGCAGTTATCATTCAGGCTTGTACAACCCTGGTCAGTTATCCGAGATGCATGTAAAATAGTAACTTAATTGTGTGAGCTAGCAATCTCCAGTTTATCTGTGATAACCGTGTTATCTATTATGAGAGATGTGCAAGCTTCAGAGCTTATTATGTATAATTTCATTCAAGATTTTCCATGTTTTCTTTACGTCTTTATAATGCAAGTTTAGCTTTAGTGAAAATAATCCACTTTGAGTTTGCTTTTTAATGATGTTACTGCATTTCTGCACTTATTGTATTCTAGTTTTAAAGGTATATTATTTTTGTGTTGCCCAATCTTGAGTTTTCGGTATAGAGTTTTGCATCACTTAATCAATATTGTCAATTCAGATGTAATACAGGGAGTTGCATCATCTGCATTTGACAATATTCTCTGATGAGTGGAATGATGCTCGCCTCTTTTTATAGTTCCTTGGATTTGATCTATAAAAGAGCTGTACTTGTAGTTGATCGTAAGAGCCTAACATTGACGTAACTGAATAAATGAAAATGGCTAATTTCAAATACAGTGTTTGTGTTTTACAAGGCAAAAAAATTAGTAACCCCCTTGAAAGAGCCCACTAGTCGCTTGGGATTGCTGTAGATGGTGTATAACTGGTACCAGGTGGTCATGTGACTCTTCACAGCAAACATATGACCATGGCAGTGAAGTACTGCAGTGTGTGAATGTGTGTGTGCCAGTCTTCAATGGGCCAAACAACACCAAAAGTTGACAATAGCTGCCTGGAGGCATGTAGTGTGGTCCTACGAGTTGCGAATTTGCCTGTTTTGAAATTATGCACGATGTTAAGTGCAGTGACATTTAATCCCCTGTGTATGTAGGGTTTAGCTCAAGTTAGAAGTGGTTAGGTGATGTTTTGGGGTGGTTTTAAACCATGACTTGGACCCACTCATTCAGGTCACCAGAAAAATGAACCAGAATGTTCATTCCACCACTTTCAGTGATCAAGTGTTGCTTTATAAACATCTTCATAATGAGTATACTGGGGACATTCCCATTTTCCAAGATGAAAACAGCCATGTTCACAGGACTGCACACATACATGAATGGTTTGACATACACACAGACATCTTGTTGCACCTAACTTGGCCTCCTAAATCACCCGATCCTAATCCTATAGAAAATAATTGGGACTATTTAGAACAGTGGATGAAACACACACAGAGCACAGCATCCCCACAATTTGGTGGCTCTACAGGTTCTAATCACCAGTGGGTGGCTTCAACTCAGGGTTGTCAGATTTCTGAAAACAAAATAAGGGACAGGTGTGTTGTCGAGGAAATCGGTGCGTGACATATTCAACAACTAATGAACTTCCTTTAAGAATGATTTTACAGAAGTTATATTGACATCACAGTTTATTTATTTACATAGTTTACGCCCACATCGGAGCACTTAAATCAAACCAAATACATCTAAGTCCTCTACGGATTCACAGGGCAGTTTATTAATAAATAATAAATACCTTTACCAGTAATACATATACTGTAACTAACATTTTCTTTCCCTGCCGATACTACGTCAATCAGCATACTGTTTGTTACTCTGAATCCTCCCTATATTATTCTGCTAAGGTCCCATTTCGGTTTTGTACCGAAAAAAAGGTCCTGTTAACACCAACCTACACATATAGGGTACCTACAGGTTCCGCATAACCCCATGTGTGACCAAAACACTCTCACTTCCTCTTTAAATGCCTCACAATTAAATAAATACCTTAAAAAATGAACATTTACAATGGGAGCACAGTAACCTGGCGAGCCTGCCGCTAGAGCGCAGGTCAGTGCGGTGGCGGCAGCCATCTGGCGGAATCCCGGCGTACTGCTAGCTGAGGAGTCTCTTTTACGTATGCCGTTTAAAAACAATAAATAAATTTCTTCAATATTTAAAACTTCGTTCTCCCACATTCTTCCCGACTACCCCATAAACCTACATTCACGTTGCGAAAGCTCGCACGGGCCCACTAGTAGATTTTAATAGTTTATTGTCTTTCTTAACAATTTCATAAATGTCTTTGCATAAAATTGAAGATAAATTCACGGAAATGAAAAAAAGAAAAAACAATAGATAACGAACAGAAGATGAATACAGGTTGAAATCTCGTAAAGCAACTGAGAAATTATCTAATCTTGCGGCAGACATCAGAAAAAGAAAATTGAAATTTTATGGACATGTTCAAAGACTTCCACCGACTAGGCTTTCACACAAGATCATGATCTACGCAGAAAAACTGAAGAATGTATCGTGGATTCAGCAAGCCAAACAGGACTTTGAGAAGGCCCAAGTATGAACAGCGGAAGTCTTTGACAGTCTGATATAGGGTTAAGGCTCGGTCAAACAGGACGCGGCGGGCTGCCTGCACTGACGGAACGACCGCAGCCCGTCGCGGACTGGGGTGGTCAAACTGAGAACAGACAAGTCAAGGCCAACCAGTGTGAAAACAATCGCGATCAAGTGCATATCAGTGTTTACCGTGGTGTTAATTTTACATGTCCATCAGTTCCTCGGACGAAGAAGAATTGCTTCTTCTGTTTGCTTTGGGTCAAGCGAGACGAAAGAGGAAATGGGTGCATGATACTAATGAAAAAAAACAGGAGTTGGGCGAGTATCACAAACTATGCTGCGAGTTGAGGTCATTTCCAGACCATTTTGTTGTATATTTTGGAATGACTGTAGAACGCACTAGAGCACAAGGTCAATTAACTTCTCCGTTTCGTCAGCCATGCTTCCAGCCTGCGCGGTCTTTGTGGAAAATCACAACTGCTCACATGCCCGCCGCGAACTAGATTGGTCCGCCGCGGTAGACCGGATTATGTTTAACCAGGATGATGTAATGTTACACACGATACAGAGTTCGCAGCGGTCAGGCAGCCTGGTTCGCGCGGGCAGCCCGCTTCCTGTTTGACCGAGCCTTATATGGATGGATAGTAACACCAGAGAATGGCGCTCCAAGCAGACCAGGAACCAAGTGGACTGAGGAAAGAAAGATGACCCACGGAGACAGAATGAGAGCCATATGGAAGATCAGAAAGGCAAATCATAAAAGTACTGCGTGATCCATTTGGGTCCATTCGCACTTAATAAGTATTTTCAGTCTTTACGAACGAATATACCAAAGTAAGTACTCTTTGCATGAAAATTCAGACAGAGAAAGCCATAGAGAACTTTTTGAAGGAAATAAAATATAAGAGGTGTAAACACGGACGCATTTCTCTTAAGTTTCAAAACGCTCGGAATTACGGGACAATAACTGTCCCAGACGTGGGACATTTAGAACGAATATGGGAGTGGTTGGTTCTTAAGTTTAGGGGCTGCGACAACGCGGTCATGTAGCCCCGTGTACTTTGGGTGTGTGTAGAATCTGTCTGATAACCGGTGTTAATTGTGATGACTGTATTAGTGTGTGTTATCTGTTTTTTAATTTAAGTACAGACTGCAACTTAGAATTTTTCAAATAGTTCCTACTTTTGCCGCCAAGCGCCACCGCCAACGACCACTAGGCCAAGTTCGGAACTTAGCTACAAGATGCCGCCGCAGTCGGCTCTTGACAACAAACGTAGAAACCTAAGAGCGTTGTTTACATTCTCAACCTATTCAATTTAGCTTCACACAGGTGTAATTAGTGGAAGGTTCTTTAACATGCCATAAATCTATGACATGGGACTGCCGGCTTTACTTCCCCTCTGAAGGAAGGCATACTGAGGGATTTTTAACGCTCTTAAAAAATCCGACGGCTTCGGCCGGGTTTGAACCCGCTATCTTGGGCATAGAAGCTCAGCATGCTACTGACTAAGCCACCGAAGCCGCCGAATATGGGACTATCCCGTAAAATCTGGGACATCTGGCAACCCTGCTTCAACTAAATACAGCATACCTGCAGTAACTCGTGGACTCCCTTCTTCATCAATCCTAGGCAGTTATTAAGGCTACAGGCAGTGTTACATGGTATTAGAATGATGTCTCCAGGGGGTGACTAATTTTTTGTCCAGTGTGCATCATACAGGTTAATTGCTAAAGAGAATTATTCTATACCTCCTCTTTCTTCCTAAATCTATATTAGTTACACTTACCGCTCTCACATGGAAGACTGCAACATCATCTAAATAAGGACTTAGTGATAACCTATAGATTTCTGCTGCTGGTACCCGGTACTTAATTTGCAATGTGCGCTGGTCCAATATTAACATAGAACTTGTTGAAAGTACAAACAAGATTGGCACAAACTGAAACAGCAAAATCAATTTTATAGATTTAGAATACAAGGTAAAGTCAACTTAAACATTTCCTGTCATATTTCTCCAAAGACTGGGCTATGAACTCAAGGTGGCATGACCTTTAACTGATTCACGTTATTACTTATTATTACATAAATAATAAGGATACATTTTTAATAGAAACATTTTTGAATTAAAATAAAATTCACTGTACGGCACTTTAATTGGTTTTTATTTCACTGGTTGGAAATGAGCCTGTAATTTATTTTCTATGACTTTTCTCTTCCTGTTTTCTTTAGAGCTGAGCTTTTAGAAATCAAGGTTGAAGGTGTTTTCTCACAATATTTAATTCAACTGTTATGTGAAATTGAAGATGGCGGCTGTGCAAAATTTTTAATTAATTTCTCACCTCACGTATCATGTGATCAAAGTGAAAGTTTGTATAATGAATCCCCAGAATAATCTCTCTGTATCTTACTGGTTCATAACTCTATGGCCTACATGACACACATCAATATAGCTGCGTTGAAAATTATTTCACTGGTTCTCACTATCTATAAATTAGAGTTATTTCAACAATCAACCTGGAATTTGGTATGGTGATAAATTACTATTAAGTTAGAACATATAAGTGACTTTGAAAGACCTGATGAGCATAAAATAACATGATGGCTATGCAAATTTCAAATATTTAATATCACTTTTCTGGCAATCTAATCATCCAAATTGAGTGAAACTTGACACAGCAAGAGCTTTTAATATTAGCTTCTAATGCCGTTCAATTATTTTCAAAAATTCAAGATGGCAGCAGTTTAAAATTAAAGAAAAACATATATCTTGTACCCTATTGAAGTGATTAAATTGAAAATTTGTGTAATGAATCATCATAATTATCTTCATTTACTCATTCATAACTCTTTGACTTACATTTAACCCAGTCCAACATGGTAGCCATGTAAAATATTTCACCAATACTATGTAGACTACCTCCAAAACTAACATTTCATATGGTGATGAAAACTACGGTATTAAATAAATACAAATATGAGACTATCAAAAAGGTGATAAGCAGAAATCAACATGCCGGCCTTGCAAATTTCGAATATTTACGATTGCCCACTTTTCTGGTTGATCCAATCATCAATGCACAGTGAAAAATGGCATAGTAAATCTTAATTTTAAGTTATATGTGTAGTTAGTTAGTTATTGTTGTTTTAAGGGGCAGAACAGTGAGGGCATCTGCCCATTTATGTATGTAAGCATCTAATTTGTTCAATTGTTTAAAAAAATTCAATATGGTGCCAGTGCAACATTTTTAAAATATATACTTTCATTTCTTGTATCCTATTCAAACAATCAAAGTATGCTTCGTATAATGAATCACCATAATGATCTTTATCTAATGGAAGTACCGACAGTAGTGGCTACGCTGGCTAAAGCGCAGCATTAGGTCATGGGGCCAAGCTCTCTGCTGACTCGGTCGACGCGTGGGTTCGAGCCCCACCGTCGGCCGTCCTTGAAATGGTTTTCCGTGGTTTCCCATTTTCAACACCAGGCAAATGCTGGGACGGTACCTTCTGACAGGCCATGGCCGCTTCCTTCCACATCCTTGCCCAGTTTCATTCGCCATCATTCATTTCATCTCTCATTAACTCCTCTCATGAGGTTGGCATCAGGAAGGGCATCCGGCCATAAAAACCATCGCCACAAAGACTTCCATCGCATCTCATCCCCGACCCCGTCGGAAAACGGGAATAATAAGGGGTAGATATACATACATGTAATGGAAGTGAATTCCATAGCTTAGTTTTTGTAAAATATAGAAGAAGTGCATTTGATTTTTCTTACTATTAACTTCTGCAACCCGTTACAGAAAGATGGTATTTGTGTAATGGAGGGAATCATAATTAACCAATACTGAATATTATACATCCCACGATGTAATTTTTCACTGTAGTGGAGGTGATGATTGTTTTAAGGGGTGGAACATGGTCATCTGCCCCAATTTTCCAGTGTAGGCACCGTAAATTGTAGTTTATACATGCATATTAGTTTCTGAAAAGGAATATCTTTTACTAATGTGCTACTGAACCAAACTTTCGAAAATATTCTGTTACTCCATTCTTTAGTGTCGCATTCATTTATTGAAGATAATGCCTTATCGTGTGACTTTGGACACAGTTTTCCAAAGTTGAAGGTGTGTTGATGTGAATTATCTTGAACAATGGTGAAAGCTTTGGTTTAAGTCTTAAAATAGGCTATTATTTTTATGTTTTTGTTTTGTTTTTGTTTAAAACGACTACAGTGTTTGGATATTGAGTTTGAATTTGAAACGGATACCCTAAACTTTATCACATAGCAGGCCATATAGCAAATGCTATTTAGTCCATCAAATGTAAAATGTATTTACTTTAACTGGCAGAATAATTTTGAAATGGAAAAGACCAGTAGAATATATAAAAATAGGCTGTTTAGTTCTTCATTTGTATATTCTGGCATGGGTTATTTTATATTTCCATTATACATATTAATTTTATTCTTCATAATAAATTCCGTCACTCTATTAGGTTGTTGTTTGAATGAGGGGTGTGGAAGATTTTGGTCAACAGTCCCACATAATTTACTCAGGAGTGAGTGGAATGTGCCTAACAATCTGTTTTATTGTGATGGCTATCAGTGAGTGCAACTGTAATTATCAGGGTCAACGACTGGGGGTAGGTTCCTTGGGATGTGAAATAACGTACTATAGTGGCATTTAGATGAGGTGAATGTAGAAAAATCTGTGGGAATAGCCACACTTACGATGGCTGCAGATAGTGCCAAAATTATGCCAGCTACCCAATCCAGTGGGGAGAGTTTATCCCATAGACCACTCAGCTACACTGGTGGGTCACTCAATACAGGATTGATTACCTAGACTCCATAAAATAAACATTATCATCAGCCCATCATATTTTTCTCTCACACCAATAAATACAGAAAATAAAATAAATCGGCCGAAGCTGGACAGCATTAAGTCAGTTTTCACTACTTTTCAGGAGAGAGAAGAAATGTCATTAACAGAACAGAACTTACTGTAACAAACACACTATATTAGTCAACTATTTGTGATGCAACTATTCTGTGTTAACAAAATATCAATTTTAATTTATTAATATAATAATAATAATAATAATAATATCGTATGGACTCAGGTGCCGGGTGCAAGCTTTGTTATTTGACACCCAAAGGGTAGCTTTCATTTCGAATTTCGTTGTTCCTTGAAGCACTATGAAAGTCAAGGAGGTTAGATATCTAAGCTCCTTGAACACTATAGCGCTTTCTAGTAGAGAAATGAGGAACTTTGTGTTGGCGGTAAATCCCGAAATTAATTTTGCCATTATGAACACGGCCTACTGAATTCAAATGGGTTCTTTGACATGCCAACATTGTATGACATGGTGTCGTATTTTTGCTGCCTTTCAAAAATCACTTACCACGGCCAGGAGTGAACCTGCAAGCTTGGGGTTAGTAGACCGACACGTTAACCACTCACCCACCGTGGCAAGCTATTAATATAATAAGAGTCTGGAAATGTACATCATGAGATAAATTAATTAGTCTCTACTGTAGTCCTTTAACGATTCTTGCGCACAGAGAAGAGACATTTATCACAGAACTGATCACACAGACTACATAAACAGTCTTTGTTTGCATCATGGTATTTCTTATTTTTGCAAATTCTATGTTTTGGTTTTTTTCTTTTCGTGTGGTCTCCTCAGAGACCTAGTGCAGGTCTTTCTATTCGACACCCGTGGGCGACCTGCGCGTTGGGATGAGAGATGGAATTGATTAAGGTGAATGAAATTGGAGAAGGATGTGGAAGGAAGCGGCCGTGGCCTGTCAGAAGGTACCGTCCCAGCATTTGCCTGGTGTTGAAAAAGGGAAACCACGGAAAACCATTTCAAGGATGGCCGACGGTGGGGCTCGAACCCACGCGTCTACCGAGTCAGCAGAGAGCTTGGCCCCATGACCTAACACTGTGCTTTAGCCAGCATAGCCACTACTGTCGGTAATTCTACGGTGAAAACCATGTATTGCTAGCCTTATCAGTGCAGGATCATATCATGATTATCTTTAGCCTATCCTCTATCAATCATAGCGTCTGTAGCATAGGAATTTTCTTCTATTTCCCTGCGCTTATCTCATCAGAGGGTTAGAAGTTTAGTCTCTTGATCAGAAGATGGTAGCACTAAGTCCTCCATTTCTCTTGCATGTTCGTAGGCAAGTCGTGAAGGTGCAGTTTTTCTGATAACCCGGGCTCTCTTTAGGAAGCGTGCTTTCACTTTCTCTATAGTCTCTATAGGTCTTGTAACATTAGATATTCCCAGATCAATTCCAAACCATACGTGATAATTGGCACATTTTAATTTAATAAGCAATTTTTCAAATCAATTTTAGAAACGTGACTTTAATGCCTTCAGCTCCGTGGTCAGTTTAGTGTGGCATAAAGTCATCCAGAATGAATATTTAACATGATATTTTATTGTAAAATGGATTTGTAACATAAAAACCTCCTAAATCCAGTACAAATATAATTTACAATACCACTGCAACACGTGGGAATCTTGCAGGGCGGCCAACATTAAGTACGGAATACAGTGCTGAAAGGCATCAAGTCATTGACTTAATGCTTTTCTTCTCTGATCACACTACATGTAGCAGTGGTTTCTGGCTGAAAGAGAAGGCTGACAATTCTTTCTTATGCCATTCAAAGGCCCTTGGGTCAATACTTCAGAATACTACATGTTTAAAAAACTGCATATTTTTGACTTAATGCTTCTCAGCTCTGGTTGATTTAAATTAATATTGGTAGGCTTACCTTTCCACTCGATCTGGTTATTTTGTTGATTATATCAGCAAAAACAACATACTGATCATTAGTTTCTACACAAGCCTTCTTCCATTGGATATTCTGTCTCAGTCGAACGTAATCACCCAAGAAAGGGTGAGAAACACTGAAATACACAATTAAACAGCTTTAAATTTCAACATTATCGTGTTGGGAGCCATTTTTCAGTATTGCCTTAGAAATCAAAATTTAATGTTTTATCTCAACAAAATAAAAATAAAATCACATATCTTTACTAGTTGTGCTAGTTTAATCACTGCTGCAATTAGATAAGTGTATATATTGTAATTATCATAACCCTTACTTATAAACATAGATTTAATAGCCTATGTGAAAAAAGATCTGATGATCGCTTGACAATCGAAACTGGTCATCCAAGTGTATTTATTAACTTATTCTATGATCAAACATTCATCTATAACAGTGGTTTTGAACCGGTGGAAGTCTGCGGACCACTCAGCCTGATATTGAATCATGTACCCCCCCAATACATCTTACCAGTTGTAACCCTTGCTCAGTAACACTTATTTTAAATATATTTCAATTCAAAACCTGATAGTCATCGCCGTGAACACATTCGGATGATTCTCGTTCAATGCACATCGTTTTCAAAATCCCCATTTATTGGCCACTTTTTAATACATGCTGGTGGACCCTTTTCTCCCGCTGACCACTCACAAGGCACTCGTTGACCAGCGGTTAAGGCCTTTCTAGTTTTTGGACAAACTATTATCACTGTAAGTATTTCATGTTTTCAATGAATTATGATTTATTATCCATATAAATCACTATATTTGATTTATATTGTTTGTTTTGTTCTCCCCTCAACAGATAATGTATCGTAAATCATTTTATTACAATGTAAGCATAAGTTCACAATGAATCCCAACCTCTAATTTCTCAATGAACAACAACATCAATTCCATGTAAGAGCTTAAGTTTCGTTTATTTTTCTCTCTTCTCTCTAATATTTAATATAAACACACTTCTCATTTCAACATTATTCTTTCGTTTTAGATCTTTGACTTCACTACGGGCTGGCATTTTTAGCCTACTTTCGATTTTTGCAAAAAATGAAAGTAGACTTATGAGATCAACACAGGGCGAAAAAAGTGTGTCTGTCTGTGTGTGTGTGTGTGTGTGTGTGTGAGTCTGTGTGTGTGTGTGTGTGTGCATGTGTGTGTGTGAGTCTCTGTGTGTGTGTGTGTGTGTGTGTGAGTGTGTGTACTCTGAATGTCTGTCCCCCCCTATCAATTCGAACACGGTGATTGCGAATTGAACGAAATTTGGTACAAAGGTAGCACTAGCAAAGGATACCTCAGTGTCATGTTTTATATCGCCGCCATCTTTACTAAAACTGAATGGCGGCCACTCAAACGTTCAAAACGTAAAATCAAATAACGACTAACCAAATCATCCGATCTCTACCAAATTTGGTAACAACATACCTTCGTATAGGATGCGTCTTGTGACCAAACTACATGGTCGTCCGCCATACCATTTCAGGATGGCGGCCGTGCGAATTATGCAAACTTTATAATCCATATCATGGGACCCACCAGTTCCGATTATCGAGCCGAGAATCGTTTTAACTGTTCTAAAGGAAGAGGCACGTTCGAAATTAAAAGTTTATTTTGTAATACTATAGTGCAGACGTGATTTTAAAAAGCTGAGCCGATTCAGTAATAAGACAAGATGGCAGCGGATATCTTGTGCCTGACTTATATTTCACTAATTTGAGTATTGCATGCAATATAGCGTACTGATACAAAATAAATGAACTTTGTATGAAATGCTTTATATATAAATAATATACTCCAGTGATGAAATCGTTTAGTATAAATCATTATTTGCTAACAAGTTCTATGTAAGTCATTTTATATAGAACGATATTCGTTGACACAATTAGCTCAGTGGTAGAGCGTTAGCCTATCGCTCAAATGCCTATGGTTCAAACCCGATCAGAGCTAGGTTTTTTGCTTGAAATGTTATATGTTTATTGTTTTGTAATGACTCAGATGTTTTAAAATTAAGCGTTATATTGTGCATATTATGGTGTAAAATATATATTTAATTAAAACATAATTCGCCAGCAGATTTACTCGAGACATCTAGCTGCCAAAAAGGTAACTGCACTCCGACCTACTTATTAACTTCCAGATTTTATTGAAAAGTTTCTTCTTCTGGCCGCTAGAATGCACTCGCTCTGTTAGGATTATATTGTTCGATATTTCACCACTAGATGTCATGACTAGTCTACGTGGGGCTCCATTGATTACTATACCATTGGCATTCTATGCGCATCGAATTTGAAGAATGACAAGATGATACTACGATACATTTTTACTTTTAATTTTAAAGGGTTTGTAACAGCCTATTTTGCGTTACTTGAAAATGTTATTTGAAGTAAAGAACAAAACGATTTCACATAGTAACTGAATTCAAGCCGTTGGTGTTAGGTCAGGTTATTAATTACTACTTTTATTTCAGGCAAATAGCAATCGAAAATATCCACATAGTTTGTATACACACGTCTCTGTAGGGTCATGGAAAGATTTGTTAATTCAATTAAGGTTGTGAAAGCCATGCACAACCAGACGTGTAAAGACATGCCTCAACTCAAAGTTGGATGTTGCCCACGGCAGGTCGTATATGTAATAATAATAATAATAATAATAATGTTATTGGTTTTACATCCCTTTTAACTACTGCTGCTTTTAGAGACACCGGGGAGCCGGAATTTTGGCCCGAAGGGGATCTTTAACCCTCGCATTTGTGCACCCTCAAATGCCAGCTGACTGCGCCAGGATACGAACCTGCAACCTAGGGCCCAGCAAGCGAGAACGTTACCGCTGAGCCACGCAGCCAGTCCGGTCGATTATGTCTCCAGATCCATAACATTCTTGATATACTCCTTATCTATCTTTCTTCTATGATGGTAGCAGTTTTTATCTAGGTTGTGGCGTTTGGTAGAGGTAAATTGTTTCTAAGGTCTTCAACAAAGAATAGTTCTATTATACTCTTTGATAATAACAACGAGTTATAACTATACTCATACATTTAGGAGAAAGTAGGCTATATGTTCTTTACTGAACATCTTGTTTGAAGAATGTGTTCATTCATTATTAACTTAAAGCAAATTGTAACAGATCTGATTTTAAAATTCTTTAGAGTATTTTTAAGCATTTGGATAGTTAACATTTTTGGAAATATTTTTGAACTCTTTTTTTATAAAATTATATGTAATCTTGGTTACTGTTATTGGCAGATGATATTGTGGTCTGGGGAAGGAACACCGAAGAAGTGCAAAAACAAATAGATGCACTGAACGAAAATATTCAGAAGTATGGCCTGAAAATCAGTATAGAGAAAAGCAAGACCATGGTGATGACAAGAGGGGAAAGACAAGGAAAGGGCACTGTGAAAATTGGAAGTCAGAGTTTGGAAATTGTGGACACGTTCAAATACCTAGGAAGTGAATTGATGCAAACTGGTAGGTTGGACATGGAGATTGGCAGGAGAGTACAGCAGAGCAATGCATTCTATCAAAGTGTAAGAAAACTTGTTTGGGATAAGGAAGTACCAAGGAAAAGCAAGGAGGTAATGTATAAAGTGTACTATGTTCCCATATTAACTTATGCAGCCGAGACTTGGACCCTGACAAGCAGGCAAGAGAGTAGAATCTAAGCCAGTGAAATGAAATTCCTAAGAAGTATGATAGGAAAGACAAGGAAAGACAGAGTGAGGAATGAAGATGTTAGGAAGGAAGTTGGGATGGGAAAACTAAATGAGAGATTTGAGAAGAATAAACTAAGGTGGTTTGGTCATGTAAAGAGGATGGAGGAAAATAGAAAACCATACCAAGACAGATGCTGGAGGCAAAGTGCAAGGGTAAGAGAGCAAGAGGAAGACCTAGAACAAGGTGGATTGATTCAGTGAAGAACAGCATAAGAAAAAGAAATCTGGACTGGGACAAGATCGTGGAAGAAGAATGGTGGAAGGAAAGAGGAAAGTGGAGAAGTGCCATAAATACCCCGACCCGGCAGGAGCTGGATAAGGGGAAATGATGATGATGATGATGTAATCTTGCAACTCGATTCTTATCCTATCTGCTGAAGAAGGTTATAATATAACCGAAACCGGTAGAGTGTACCCAAATATTGGATTTTATTGACTTAAGGTATCTTTTCTTATCACTATTAATCTCATGTAATTATGTTTTCAGGATTAGGGAACCACCCATTAAAATTTGGTATGATCGTGTTGACCGACTGAAAAGCATTAAATTTTGATTTAAATTTCAAAGAGAGAAAATTCCATTAAGGACAGCTGCTCTTATTAAAGGCACCAATCAGTACAACCTACTGCTCGGGTCCAAGCTCTGTAAACTTGCGGGGTGAGGTGAAGTGGCAGGCGGGGAGAGAAGGTCCTGTCAACAGCCTGTTGTGTTATCTGGAATTCATGTGTATTCCAATACTGCTAACATAGGACCTTTGCTCTAACCACTGTGGTGTTGCGAATGAGTGAGTCATCGACCAATGTATTTGGTTCTGTTACTGCGCACGGACCGGGAACCCTCATCACTCCTCATAGTCTGCCATCCACATTCCTCTCAGGTTCACGAAGCATGGACTCCAGCAGACTACCAGCCACAAAAATAAAGGTAAAAGAAACAATTTATTCAAATTAAGCAATGGAAATCAATTATTTAGTCAATTCATTTTTTTAGTCGTTTTGGCCATCAATGGACCACGATGTTCTTCACTCATATGATCACTGTAATGCTTGTTTTCTTGTCTGCCAGTAGATCTTCATTCTTGACGAATGTTCAACTCTCCTTTCATCCGTCCACTTGCAGTGAGGGCGACGCATCACAGATGTTAAAGGGTGAAGATTACTGGTTGATTTAACCACCTTTCTGAACAGGTTCCTATCCCAAACCAGAGCTTGATTGATTCGAGCTTCTGTTAGGTCCTTTTTAACTTGCATCGACCATTTACAATAGGAAATTTTTTTAGAGATTGATGAGTGTATTCGATATGAAAGTCGATGATGCTCCATCCGTTCCAAATGTCCAAAGAAAGACATTCTCCTTTTTCTCATCACACTCACCAAATCTTCTATATGTTCAAATAATTCATTGTTAAGTCTTCTTCTGTAAGTAC
This sequence comes from Meconema thalassinum, assembly GCA_946902985.2. Lineage (NCBI taxonomy): Eukaryota > Metazoa > Arthropoda > Insecta > Orthoptera > Tettigoniidae > Meconema > Meconema thalassinum. The sequence continues at coordinate 738,998,182 of OX336390.1, forward strand.
CATTATCATTAACAGGTCCTAATATTTTCCTTAGAATTTTCCGATCCTTAAGTTCTAATTTGCTCAATGAGCCTTTGTTTGTCATCTGTAAGCATTCTGCGGCATACAGTGCTGACGGGCTAGTTACTGTGTTATAATGACAAAGTTTGACATTCCGGGACAAGCTTTTACTTTTGTAAATGATTTTGCAGGTTTGAAAGGCACCTTTCAATTTGTTACATCTGCTCTCAATGGCAGCTATTTCTGAATTATTAGGGGTAATCCATTCCCCTAGGTATTTCAATTTTCGGACTTTTTTGATTTTTTGCAGAACAATCGTGATGAATTTTGAGGCATCTTTGACATTTGTGATAAAATTAGTTTTATGGAAGGCCACTTTAAGTCCAGTTTTAGCAGCTATGATTTGTAGTTTATTAAGTTGGTCGGTGGCCTCTTCCATTAAATTAGCGAACAAAGCAATGTCATCTGCAAAAGCGAGACAGTTTATATTCAGGTCTTCTTTTTTATAACCAATTCGAATACCATAATTATTTGGTAAGATTGTTAACCATTTTCTTCTAATTTTTTCCAAGACACAGTTGAACAGCATCGGTGATCCCAGATCAACTTGTCTACAGCCAGTCTTGATTGCAAAGGCTTCGGACAATTCACCACGAAATTTGACCTTAGAAATTGTGTTTTCTAAGCTTGCTTTGAACAAATTAATTGATTTATTGTCTAGGCCAAACTCACGTAAGGTGTTAATAATTGTGTCTCTATGAATGCAATCATAAGCCTTTTGAAAGTCCACAAAAATCACAACATAAGATTTTGATCGTACCGTACAGTAGGAAATTATGGTCTTAATGTTATGAATTTGTTCAGGACAGGATCTTGATTTCCTGAAACCAGCTTGATATTCCCCTAACTGACGGTCTAATATCGGTTCTGCTCTGTTCAGAAGAGCCCTTGCAAATATTTTGTACGTTACCGATACCAGTGAAATACCTCTATAATTATTTGGGTCGGATTTATCCCCTTTCTTATGTATAGGATGAATGATGGTGGAAGTCCAATCCTCTGGCAACTTTTCACTATGCCATATTTCTTCAATGGTTTTCTGGAGACAAATGATGGAGTCATTATCTGCATATTTCCATAATTCAGCCACAATACTATCCTCCCCAGAGGCTTTATTATTTTTTAGCGCCTTAATGATTTGTGTTATTTCTTCGACGGAGGGTGGTGAACTGTCGTGGTATGCAACGCTAGGATAGAAAGCAAGTTGTTCAGTAGGTATGTCCATGTTCAAAAGGGTTTCAAAATATTCTCCAAAAGCTTTAGCACAGTCTTTATTATTGAGATTGTTTACCATCAGATCCTCGGATGTGAAGAGTAGGGGCGACGTATTTGGACAGTTGGTGCTTAAAAGTTTGATAGAAATCCCTTGTTTTGTGCCTTTGAAAATCATCTTCAATTTGAATAATTTGTGATTTGTGGAAATTTCTTTTTGCCAATTTTAGTCAATTAATAAAAGCATTTCTGATATTTGCAAGAATTGCAGTCTTTATCATGGAAGAATTTACTATAGGCAGCACAGATGATTGTACAAAATGCTGAGAGAGTTTATTATAATCCACGCCCCCCCCCCCTCCCTGCCACAAAAAAAAGAGGCTACTGAACAATAATTATTAAAAATAAATGGGCATTTTATTTCTTTACAGAGAGTCATTTTAATCTAAGCCTCCTGCATGTATGGGACATATACATTTCAAAAATAACTGTCACGGTACAAGGGTACAAAACTCAAATCATGGTTTACCAGCACTCCAACCTTTCCAGCACATAAACTGTAAACTACATTTCCAACTAACCTACGAGGATATGAGGCCTTTCTGTCCTTGAAGATGATGCTTGCTGTCACCTTTTCCCGCATCCTGTTTCTTGCAGTCTGATCAAACCGAAGGCGATACCTGTGACACTGCAAAGAAGATGGCCATTATGTATATAGAGCACACGGAAGTAAAAAACAATCACATCAATATCAAATTTAGAAATAGGGAAAATATTCAACTCACAATATTATACCACGTTTTGAAGCCATATTTATTCAGTATTGTCTTACTACCTCCCATGTCTAGGTTACTTTTCATCCAGCAAACATGTTGTGTACGGTATAGGTTGAAAAATTGAAGCGATAATTTGAAAAAGGAAGGAAGAAAGCTTGTACTGTAGTTATACAAGGCCGTTAATCTCACAATCATGAGCCACGGGACCTCCTTTTTATGTGGAATCGAAACCACAGGACATGGTATTTCACTTTGAAATTGACCGGGAATCGAACCTGGTCCACTTTAGTGAGAGGCAAGCAGCTTGACCGCTGTGCCACCACACCCTTGTGTAGGTTGAGCAACATTAATGTTCAATAAATAGATATAAAGAGAAATAAGACGGAAAACACACTAATTTTATACAACACCACTTATAAAAATACCTATAAAGAATACTTTTATATACTGTACACTGTGGAGTTGGGGTAGTGTGCCTGCCTCTCATTAGGAGGCCCCGAGTTTGATTCTTGGCTCTGTCAGGGAGTTTAGAAACTGACATGAGGGCTGGGATGGGTGAACTCAGCTTCATGAGGACAATCGAGTTGCTGTCTGACAGTGAGGCAGCGCTCCGGTAGAGAAAACCAAGATTAACAGCCGAGGGGACCCAACACCCTGACCACACGTCACACCGCAATCTGCAGGCCAAATGGAGGCCAAGGCCCTTCATGGACTGTGGTGCCATGGGGTTTGGTTTTGTATACATTGAAATATTCACTGTACTAAAAAGTGGAAAGTAGAAGTGCTACATTATGAGAGCACAGACTAGCTAATGTGTACTAGGTGGCTTTCTGGTGTACAGTAACATCTAATATCAACACCAAGCTTCAAAACTATCACCTACCCTCCATTTATGGTGTATTCTCCTGAGAAGTAAGCTCGTCTCCGCCAATCGGCGATGACAGTTTGGCCAGTCCCTGTTGATTGGTGAGTCAGTCTCTGAAGGCAACTGCTGTGTTAACCGAAGCAAAAACTGCCTGCGCTGTGCAAAGGAAATAAAAGTTGCATGTATTTAGATTTACAGCATAATGAGGGAACACAGCACCATGGAATAGTTATTCAAGTTATAGTTACAAAAAGAGAATAAAAAGAAATTCACTCAAGGTAAGAACTCCATGGAGGTCACAGATTTGAGTACTGCATGGGTTGGATGTTTAAATCTCTACCTTCCATTTAAATGGCTTATGATACAGTGAAATCTCTATCTATCATTTCCAAAAGTATTGTTTTCTTGGATTCATTGAACAAATTTTGCAGTTGATGTTACACAAAAATTATTTGAAACAGGTGTATGAAATGACTATTGTTGGAATTAAAACAGACATTGGTGACCACTGTATTTGGCTTTCAGTTGATAAGACCACAGACAGTTATGGCAGATTCATAGTCAATGTCGTGGTGGGAAAATTAGATTCCATGGCATTAGGAAAACCCCACTTACTTCTGTGCAAAGAATTGGAGAAGACAAATCACAGTACTGTAACCCGCACTGTCAGGGATGTTTGACGCATCTTATAGCCAGGAGAAGATAGGGATAAGAAATATCTGCTCTTGGAGACAGACGCCGCTGCCAAATGTTAGAGCATGAGGAAGACCTAGAGTACGGTGGATGGACTTGGAACACTGGTTCTTAACCGGTGGTCCGCGAGTGCCTCAGGAGTGGTCTGCGGGAGAAAAATGTCCACCAGCATGTATAAAAAAGTGGCCAATAAATGGGGATTTCGGAAACGATGGGCGTTGAACGAGAATCGTCCGAATGTATTCGCGGCGATGACTATCAGGTTTTGAATTGAAATATCTTTAAAATAAGTGTTATTGAGGAAGGGTTACAACTGATAAGGTGTATTGGGGGGGTCCGTACATGATTCAATTTCAGGCTGAGTAGTTCGCAGACTTCTATGGGAAGACCGTGTGAGAGAACAAAAATGGCAAGTGGTTGAGGAAGGATGGTGGACAGAGTGGAGGAGTATCATATTTGATCCTACCCAGCTCAGGCCGGAAAATGGAAAATGATGATTATGATGAATTGTATCATAGGTAAATAACTCAATTGTTTATACTGTTTTTCATTTTTTATTAACAAAGTTGTTCTTGGTACATGAACAATTTTTGTCCCCTTCATCAGCCAAATGTAAAGCATTAAATGAACAAAATTATTATGAAGCGTAACACTAAACTATCCACAAAAATAACCATATCAGGTTAAGTGACCATTGATAGTTCAGTGCTACGCTTTATAGTAATTTTGTTCATTTAATGCTTTATATTTGGCTGATGAAGGGGACAAAAAATGCTCATTAGTCCCTGAAACATGTACCATTTTCCAAGAACAACTTTGTTAATAATTGTTTCATTAAAGTATTGATTCAGCCGGAAACATACACTTTTTTAAAAACTGTCCATATTTCCTCGCATAATCGTCACCCGCGCGTAATCGTCGCACCCCTACTTTTCGAATGAAAATTCGATTCATAACATTTTATGAAGTACTCAGCGCATAGCACATTTGTATTTGCGTGCCAGTGCGCTACACACCCTGCCGTATTTCTATCGTATGCGAGCTCTATTGCTAACCAGCTGTGACCTTGTTTGAAGAAAGAAGTCTCTCTTTCCTTCGGTGCGTAGGCCTATGACTCACGCCATGCGGCAGGTAGCCGGCCAGCCGGCATACGCACGCGTCTACACTCTGGTGTATTTCAAACAAAGAACATCCCATCCCCTGTTGAAAATAATATTACAGAAATAACGGGTCATAATCTTCACTGCTTATAATCGCTTAACATCATCATCATCATCTTGTACAGTTTCCAGCCCCAGGGTGGGTCTGTTTGGAACATAAGCCTCGCCACTTAGTTCTTTCTTCCCACCACCTCTCCGCTGTCACTCTGGTCCAGTCCTCGCCTCTCTTCTTGACACATTCCTCCACTCCTTTCAGCCATCTATCTCTTGGTCTTCCCCTTGGTCGTTTCTTCTTTTCTTCTGTCGCAAATTGGAAATGCTGACCAGACACCAGTTTTTTTGATATGCCTCGTAGTAGGACAATTGCAGAGAAAGGTGCTGAGAGCATACCACTTTAAACAACAGGCAACAAGAAACTTCGTTGCACGGTTATGCTCGCAGTTACCGCAGATGGGAGAAAGTTTCCGCCTTACGTAATTTTTAAAAGAAAGACGATGCCAAAGGGTGTGAAATTTCCACATGGCATTCATGTGCGCGTGCAACATAAAGGTTGGATGGACCAGGAATTCATGGTGGACTGGGTGAAGACTGTGTGGAACAAACGACCAGGTGCGCTGCTAAAACAACGAGCGATGCTAGTAATGGACAGTTTTAGGGCTCACCTTGTGAATGAGGTGAAAGAGATCCTAAAGGACACCAATACTCAGCAGGTGGTTATTCCCGGCGGATTGACTCCATCCTTCAGCCATTAGACTTTTGTTTAAATAAACCTTTTAAGGACAATCTGCGCCGGTTTTACAATGAATGGATGATCAGTGACAACCACGAAGTGACGCCCACAGGAAAATTTAAGCGGCCGTCCTTGGAATGCATTTGCACGTGGGTTGTTAGGAGCTGGGATCTTATTCCACTTGAAACAGTTGTGAAGAGCTTCAAGAAGACCGGAATTTCGAACGCTTTAGATAGCACTGAGGACGACAAATTATGGCAGAGTAACGAGGAGCAAGACGACGACCAAACGCTCTCAGGGAGCAGCGAGGAGAGTGAAAATTCTTCTGATGCAGATGATTAGATCTGGTAAGTTCTCTACATTTGAGCAATCCACCATAACAGTTGCAATATAAAATTTCCAACAAAAATCGGTAACGTAATCACAGCATTTTTTTTCAGATCGGAAAGATAACCTATAGAAGACGACCTATTTTTATTAGTTTATTTTAATTTTATATGTGTAGTTAATAGTTATTCAAATAATTATTTTTTTTTAAGATTACTTGTGTTTTTTTTTTTTCCCCCCGCACAATTGTCGCACCCGCTTTTTTTCAACAAATATTAAGCCAAAAATCTGCGACGATTATGCGAGGAAATACAGTAATAACTCTAGCAGTAACGTGATTCTTCCAAACTACCTTCCAATGAATAAAATGCCTCTGGATGATTGCTACTGCCCATTCCACTTGCTTCCGATGCTTCAGGATCCGATATTCTTCTCGTGCCTGGAAGTAAAACATTGCATTGAATGATTTTTATATTAAACAATTATACTTACTGCAAGAACATTAAAAAAGTCTATAATAACTTCACAATTACAGAAAGAGATCTTTACTTAGTTATTTAATGATATACTGAAATACAAATTTTCTTTCATTAAAGAATTCTGTTTTAAAATATATAATACCTAATTTACACATTAGAATAACTTTTATTTTTGATTTTGCCATTAATAAATATTTTGTAAAGGCATTTGCAAATAAACTCAACTTCAATAATATTCTACTCATCCTAACTACAGGGCCAGCCTAGCTAACTACACAACTGAAAATTACAAGTTAATAACCATCCGAAAATAGACATTAGTGCAGTCAGGGGCAAAAGATTCAAGACATCATCTGAAAAGAAGCACTAGTACCAAGCATGTTTTTATAATTGACCTTATAGGAGTTGAAAGACACATTGTAGTTTCAATTTAAAAACTGGATGAATTCAAGAATTGTTGGTTGCACAACTTCAATGTTATTGAACATCACTGATAAGATTTTCTAGAAGAACAAAATAACTGACAGTTAAAATGAGATAAACACACAGGTATATAATAAGAAATATATAATAATAACACATTATGTTATATTACATATAACTTTGGGTATGTTGAAAACTTGGCCCTGAGATCCATGTTGTGGTCTAAAGCCACAATGGCTTTCATCCTTCTTACTTTCAGCTAATGATTGAATTCTCCTTCTCTGATTACACTTCGCTTGGGACACTTAGATAATATATTTTCAGACTTCAGAATGTCAATATTAATATTGCCAATTAATATGTTCAGCTCTAGATAGGATTCAAAGTGTACCATCTAGTGCTACTATGAATTATTTAACATAGTGACAGATATTTTTGGGGTAATACTGTAATGCTGTCTTTAACAGCTTACCGCTAGATACTACAATGTTTTGAGTATTAAGTGTATATGTATATATTTTCAATACTATCATGAGAAGAATTCAGAGGAGCATTGGAGTATTTGGTATCATCATCAAATTCCAGCTCCAGTCGCCCGGGTGCTGTTAACGAGCCTTCGCCACCCTTTCCTGTCCATGAATAGTTAGTCTTCATGAGTCCTTCTCCAGTCAAGGCCTTTGTCTTTAAGATCATCTTTGATGTGGTCCAACCATTTCTTCTTTGGTCTTCCTACTGGTTTTTTTCCTGGGATAATCTTGTTGAAATAAGCTTTTGGTGTCCTCTCATCCCCCATTCTTTGAAGATGCCCATACCATCCTAATCGTCGCTTCTGCAAATACTGTATTTTGTAGCACTGATATCTATGCCAGCCTCTGTGCTGTTTGGTTTGTTCCTTACTTTGTCTCTCCTTGAAGCATTGTTCTTATAAACTTCATTTCAGATTCCTGAATCTTACTTTCTTCTCTTCTGGACAGGGTGCATGTTTACACTCTGTAAATTAGAATTGGGATGTAGTATGTCTTAAACAGTACATATGATTACACTTCCTGGACACTTTATTATCCCAAAGTAGTGTTCTAACTTGTGCATAGAAGGTGGATGCATTACTAGTCCTATTTGTTACTTCACTGTTGCTGTTGTTTTCCTTACTTAGTGTGCTACCAAGATATTTTAATTGATCATTTGTAGAGGCTGATTCTTCAAGTAAATGGTTGCATTGGACAGTCCTGTTGTCATCACTATTGTCTTACTTTGACTTATTTTAAATCCATATTCCTTGAACAGCTTGTACCATATATCCAGTTTTTTTGTACCTCTATGGCACTTTCTCCCCAAATTATGACATCATCTGCAAAGACAAGGGCATTTGTTTCATTACCATTTTGTTCTTTTATTCTCTTCAGGATCATGTCCATCACTGTGATGAATAGCAATGGTGACAGTGAACTTCCTTGTTGTACTCCTTGATTTGTTGTGAACCATCTGCTTTCCCCATTACCTATTCTTACACATGCCCTTGTGTTTTCATACAGAATTTTGATCACGTTTATCAAGCCTTTTGGGAAAGATAAGGAAAACACACACAATAATCATCTCTTGGAAGAGGCAAATAAATACTGTAGAATTTTCAAATGTAAGTAGCCGTCAAGAGAAAATACTGATAGGATGTGCTTCAAGAAAGAGTTACAATGCTATTTTGAATTATTCTGGAATAAAAACCCTTTCTTAGTTAACTTATATCTGCCCCACATGAAACTGTATGTCTCCAATTTTCAAAGAGTGCTTCTTTTCCTTCAATAATTGGACTTTGTCTCTTATCCTTTTCTAATTGCAATTAAGGTACAGAATTAGGATCTTGTATTTGTGTGTATATCCATCTACTCCTAGTCCTCTGTAATATCAGTCATTTTTTTATTTTTTTATTTACTTCATTCGATAGATAAATATTAAGGGGTAAGGTGCATAATGGTTTACTCTTCAAGTTTCTACATTTTCTAAGTTTTGAATCAACCAATGTGTTACTGGCAAATCAGAGTCTTGTGGAGTTACTCTCAGGGTTGGTTTAAGGGGTTGATGACTCACTAATCAATGTGCAAATGCTCACTACACATTCATCAAAACAATTATTGGTTTATTCCCCAACTATGCTTGTGCTCTTTGTTGGAACTGCATTGTTAACAATACTTCCTAAGTCTGCCTTTCAATCATGTAACACAGTGAAATATTTCTTCACTAGATAATTTGTAAAAGTTAATATGCAAGGTTGCATTCCTAAGGGTCTAAGTACCTTTCTGAGATTAATATTTTATCATTTTCATTACTTATTTCTTCCATTTGTTCTATTTGTTGTTGAATAAGACCAGGGGCGGTGCGAACAGTGCGACTGCACCAGTCGGGCACTGTCATATTGGAGGTGCAGAAAATGCAACGATAGTTTGACAGCACAAAAAATAAAACCCAATCACCTTATTAGCCAACTACTTAACCCTACCCATCAAAATTAATCTCTGTCTGTTAGGTAGTAAGCCCGAAGGTTGGTTGGATCCTCAAATAGTACCGCCGTTAAGTTATGTGGGTAGATACCCACAAAAACCCAAGGCAGCGCTATATTGAGGCATACTAGGCAAGATGAGGAGTGAGGTAGTTTGCCAAGACCCGATTCTTGGATGTCACGGGTAATCTCGAGAACCACTGGATGGATTTTAATGCGCTTTTCACCATTCCGTAAAGGATATCTCGAGGAAGGTTTCTGTAGAAAATAATTTATTTATGATCAAAGGAAGCCAAGCAGTAACGATTTCAGTGAAAAAGTCGGAAAAGAAAAACCTGGCGTCTGTGCACTTTTTAAGCTTACGCTGGGCAAACCGTTAAAAATATCAATACGGTATACTATGAGTGTAAGAATTGTTCAGCATGACAAGTTCTGCAAAAACGTCCACAAGAGCATGTCTCTATCTTCAATACATCGCCCACTATAAGTGTTTTTACGTTTTCATTTCTTCCAACAATTCCCATTCAATTACTGAGATAACTGTTCCCGGGTGAAGCCGAGGCGGGTTGCTAGTTCTTATATAAGTGAGCTGGGGTGCGTGCATTCGCACATAACATTGTATAAGTATTAACGAGTTGAAACCAATATCTATACATCTAGGGTTCTGTCTACTGCCCATTCTCTTGGCGTTCGATCGCGTGCGGGTGCATGTGGATTGTGATTTGTGTCTGTGTTGCAAGATACAAAACATTACCAGTAGTTACTGTTAGAACGTTACTATCTGTACTATACTAAGTGTTGTTACGTACAGTAATGTAAGATATTAGTAACATCATATAAGGGGTTTTTATGCAACTGGCATAAGTCAGTAGGAAGCCATTCTATATTTATTTACGCGGCAAATTGTTCAGCCAAGAGAATTTTTCATGTTAATTTATTATTATTATTAATTTATTATAATTATTATTAAGGTATTTTCGGAGCATTTTATAAAAATTATTAGCATTCAGATAGGTTTTCGAAGTCTTAGAAAACGCTATCAAGCAAATTATTACGAACGACAATATCATAGAAAATTATGTGATTGCGGAATTTTACGGAGTTTTCGTCAGTTAGGGTATATCGAGAGATGTGACTCACTGGAAATTCATATACAGGATTAATCTTGTCGGAAAGCATGACGCAATCCTGGGTCGCAGCGTCTAGGAAAGGCGGATATATGGAACGGAAAACGACTTCTCCCTCTCGCGCGCCGTGTGTAATGAGCCAGAGGAGGGGAAGTAGCGGGGAGCAGCCAATCAGTGGAGACCACGTAAGCTAGAAGTCGGATGAAGAGTGGGGAGCGGGCGTGTGGATATATCGTTCGACGCGCCGTGGAACGAGAACAATCTGTGTAGTTCTTGCCGAGTATGGTTATACGCGGGGGTCGCTCCGATGTTCCGTGGAACGAAGACTATCTGTATAGAACTTAACGAGTACGGTTGTACGCGGGAGTCGCTCCGATGTTCCGTGGAGAGCAGGACTAACTTTTGTAAAACTTAACCAGTGTGGTTGTACGAGTGTTTGGGTCCGATGTACGGACCATAGAATTATCTAATCTACCAGAATATCATCAAATATCGACAAAGATGTCGACGTCCAGGAGACTGTGGGAAGCTCACGGCATCATCCAGTACGAGGGAAATGTTTCGGCAATTTCCAGTGGTAAGCGAGAATGACGCAGAAATACGCAATCTCTCATTTCTCTTTGTTTTATATTTCATATTTCAGTAACTTCATAGCTTGGAAATAAGAGTAAAATCAATAATTTATCAGACTCCGTTTTCACGTAATTTTCTATCGGTAATATTAAAATCGCAACGCTCCAATTTAAATTTTAAACTTATTATTATGATTAATTTTGCTATTCTTGTTTTATATAATAAATTCATTTCTTTTACAATGCAATCTTTGCTTTCAGTAGGTAGCATTAGATATAGACCAATTCCTTCTCCTGATACAATTGTTTGTTGGGTTAATGATCAAATCATACCACGATCTGAGTGAATAGAGTCTTGAAGGTGTTCTGCCAGAGCTAGACGTTGTTAAATACAAATTTAGATTTCAACTTTGCGTTGAGGTCTTGGCGCCCATTAAAACAACATAGCTTAGGCAAAGGTAAACAGTTACATTTATCTCCCAACAGTTAGGGGCAGTCAAACCGTTACAATTGTCGCTACCAACATGGGGCATTAATAACTGCTACACTTGTCACTCAACGTGTGGGCTAGCGAAACTGTTACATTTGGCGCCCAACGTGGGGAAAATTAAATACCGTTTCACTTGTCATCCCAGCCTAAGAAATACTGCTACATTTGTCGCCGACAACTTGGGGCTGAAAACCTAATAACATTTGTGGAAGGAGAAGGGTATATATTTCTGTGCCTGTATTTTGGGGGTTATTTGTCTTTATCAGTGTATATCATTATGGGGGATGAGAAAGAAAGACAGATGAGGTTACGTAGTGGTCATCAACTGGAGAGTGATGATACGAGCAGTATGTCGAGTGATGGTAGTACCGGGGTAGCGGAGGTAAATCCCGATACTGAAACAGGGAGTGTAGGCGGCCAACCGGAATTAAAAACTTTACTTCTCGAGTTCATGTATCAGAACAAAGTTAGTAGTGATGCCTTAAATGCAAAATTAGGACAGAATAATGCAAAATTAGAACAAAACAGTAGGGAAAATAAAGAAAGTACAGAAGCTTTAAATGCAAAATTAGAACAGAATAATGCAAAATTAGAACAAAACAGTAGGGAAAATAAAGAAAGTACAGAAGCTTTAAATGCAAAATTAGAACAGAATAATGCAAAATTAGAACAAAACAGTAGGGAAAATAAAGAAAGTACAGAAGCTTTAAATAAAAAATTAGAACAGAATAATGCAAAATTAGATAAGAACAACAAGGAAATTAGTGTGAAAATGGAGCAGATTAGAGGAGAAATCAGAGGAGTAATGGAAGAGAAGGTAAAAGAGATCATTGCAGATGTTGACAAGAAATTAGGAAAAGTACAGGAGGAGTTAGAAATTAGAATCAGTACACAGGCTGAAAATTTAAAAGAACTAGTGCAACTGGAAACACAGCAGGTCAAAAAGCAATTGGGGTGAGAAATTGACAAAATTCAGGTAGCAACTAAAGAGGTTAAGGAACAGCTGGGGGGTAGAATTGAGAAAGTCCACTCGCAAATAGTTGCAGAAGTAAATGATTTAAGAGAGAGTAATAGAGAGAGCATTAGCAAGATTGAGGAGAAACAAGCAAAGCTATATGATAAAGTAGAAGAATCAGAAGGAAACATTAAATTAACAGTAAACAGTATTGAGAGGAAGGCTGAGGAGAAAATCGCAGAATTAGAATTAAAATTAAAAGCTAGGATCAGGCAAGAAAATAGTCAGAATAGGCCAGTTTTTGTGAATAGCACACACAGGGAGGTAGAACTGGGTAAGTTCAGCAATCGACAGGGGTGCCCAATGGAGTTCATGAACACTATAGAAAATAAATTCGGGGAGAGGTTGGAAAATGGTAGTATTGAGTGGTGCCAGGTAGTTGAAATTTTAGAACAAGTGTTTGTGGGGGAAACGAGGAATTGGTTTGCTGTCTACAGAGACAAGTTTACTGATATTAATGATTTTAAAATGAAATTCTGTGAAAAGTTCTGGAATGAGGTTATTCAGTCGCAGCATCGTGAGGGAGTAGTGTGTGGTAAATATAACCCTAAAGGAAGCTCCACCATGACCGAATACTTTTTAGGCAGGTATTAGTGTGTAAATATCTGGATGGCTTGAAGGAGGAAAGTGATGTGGTGAGGTTGCTACTTAGGCACTTTCCCTATAGGATCAAGGAGGCTGCTTGTATCCAGAATGTAAAGACAATATCACAAGTAGAAAATTTGTTAAGCACATTTGATGCACTAGGGAGAGGGGGTTATGAGGACAATTTCAATCGGAACCAGGGTAATAATAATAATAGACCTAATGAAGCCAGGCATCAAGAAGTTCAAGGGAACGGTGGCGAAGGGGCCAACGCTCAAAATAGAAATAACAATAATCAGCTAAATCAGAACAGAGGAAATGGCTATAGTAATCAGTATCAAGGGAGGAACAATGATTTCAGGGGAAATCAAGGGAGGAACAATGATTACAGGGGAAATCAAGGGAGAAACAATGATTTCAGGGGAAATCAAGGAAGAAATTATAATGACAATAATTACAACCAGAATAGGGGTCAAGGAAGAGGACAGCCTAGTGGTAGTTATATACAGCCAAACAATGACAACACAACCCAGAACAACCAGACCAGTGCAGTAGTAACTAGTACTACGGCCAGCTGTAGCGGTTCTTTAAACGCGAACCAGGCTGCGAAGTAAGGTCAGAATCTCAGTCTGTAGCATGCCCTGTCCATACAATTATACAGGAACCCTATGACCTAAATGTAAGAAATGAATTATTACATGAATTAAATGATGAAGGTATTATTCAGGAAGTGGTTAGTAAGAGCCCCATAGTTAAATTTAACGTGTCCGAGGCGTACACAGATGTTTTAATTGATAGTGGTTGTATGAAGAGTTGCATAAGTAGTGCATTTTATGATAAAATGAAAGGAACTGGAGTAAATTTTGAGGAGATGCCAATTAAAAGCACTTTTGTTATCACAGCTGTTGGGAAGAGGTCTAAAGTAATTTCTAAGCAAGTTTTAGTAGACATTAAAATTAATAATCATGTAGAGAAGCAGATTTGCCTTGTAATTCCAAATTTAGTATTCAGTGTTATCTTGGGTTCAGAGTGGCTAAGTAGAGTGTCTGGTAACTTATGTTATGATGTAGGGAGTTTGAAATTTAAATGGGGAGATTCTGAAGTAGAAGTAGCGTTCAATGACCAAATTCAGAGAAGTAGTATTGTAGGTGTGATTTGTACTTTAAATGAGATATCGCCAGCCGTAGAGCGGGGTTCTCCATGTTTTGTGGGCAGTGTGATTACGAACGGTAGTCTAAAGGACTCGTTACGTGATGCTGCATTTCAGGGAAATATAGAGGGTGAACAGTGTGTTCGGCTCTATGATGTGTTATTGTGTAATAGGAGAGTTTTTGAGAATCGCATTGGTATGGCCAATTGCTATACACATTCATTGAACGTTATTGATAGGTCAGTATTCACAGGACATAGATATCCTGTACCTTTCGCTTATCAGAGTGCAGTTGAGGCACAAATTAACCAGATGCTTGAAGATGGGATTATTGAGCACTCTAACAGTCCGTATGTTAATTCTTTGATCACGGTACCCAAGACCGACGGCACAGTTCGTATTTGTTTAGACGCTCGTTTGGTTAACAGTAGAATTAGTTCAGATCAGCTGAAATCTATGTCAATAGAGGAATTAATGCAAACATTTGAGGGGAAGAAGTATTTCACTTGTGTAGATTTGAGTTCCAGTTTTTGGCAAGTGCCACTTATGTACGAAGATAGACCATTTACAGCTTTTAGTCATAAATATAACCTTTATCAATTTTCTAGAACACCTTATGGGTTAAAGAGTAGTTCAGCAGCTTTAATTAGGGCTTTAAACATCGCATTAGGGGATGACACAGGAGAGTTTGTAACCATTTACATAGATGATATGGTAATTAGTTCACGCAGTTTTGAGGAGCATCTAGGTCATTTAGATATAGTTTTTCAGAAGTTAGATCAGGCAGGGTTCACTTTGAAGCTGTCTAAGTCATCATTCTGTCAGTCAGAAGTGACATTTTTAGGTCATAGAGTGTCGAGTCGAGGTGTGACACCATAGGAAGGTAGGGTTAGCATGTGTGGACAGTAGCAACAGGGCATCGTTACAGACACTGAGAAATATGTTAGGTAGAGCAACGTGATGACGTTCATTTAAGGGAGCCACTGGCAAGGTTGGAAGCAGGTGATGCAGAAACATTTATAGTTTCCAAACGTATTGGAAAAACAGCATATGTGCTGGAGGATAGTAAGGGAAACAGATTATACGGGACGTATAATATACATAGTCTACGAAAATATGTGTCATAAAGTGAGGATGTTTAGCTGGCGAGCCAGCCTATCAAATGAGTAAGTGTGGTATTTGGTGCGTGGGAGGAGATGGTCTTCCAGGCAGGCGTATCAGAAGTCACACAGGGGGGTAGTATGTAAGTAAATGAGAGTTTTTAAGGTACAGGGAAATATGACGGGATTGTCGGATGCTCTTGAGCACTAAAATGTCTCGATACACCAAGGCCAGAATTTGGTAGCGCTGGTGAATTCCCATTTGCCTCCAAGAGATGGGTGAGCGCTTGAACAGGGTATTTTTGCTTAAGGCGTCCACGAGGCAAAAGATGGGCCATCAGAAGGCGAGACAGTCCTTCATGAAACTCATACATAACAGCACACGTGATTTCTGTTTACGGCCTCGCCATGTAAGATTTGTAAGTGAGTAATTTAAGGTAATTTGTACAAAGGTATTATTTGTGTGAGGAGAAATGGCCTGTGTTGAGAACTAGTATTAAGTAGAATATGGTCTACGGGAACTTAACAAGACAGGGCGATTACGGCACAGAAATATTTGGTGTTATATGTAATGCGCATTTACTGTTTTTTTTTTTTCAGAAGTCAATATTAATTTAATCTACTTTAAAGAGAGATTAAGTATTATGGTCGCGAGGCGCAGCCACAATAGTGTGATCGTGTGCTCAGTGATAAGTGAGATTAAATTTCACCATAAGGAAGGGACTTCCAGTGAAATTAGGAAGTTCTATGGAGATATAAATATATCAGAACACCTTCAATGCGTGTGATATGACATCATAAATACATAGTGCTCACACATTAATTATGTCTATTTCTCCAACATAGAGAAATTTGAGAGGCGGAAATATCCGTGGAACACTATTCTATATGTAAAACATTGGACTGGTTGCAAAGTGCAATCCATAGTGACAACAAACTTTGACGCAAAGTGCGTGAAGAAAAATTATGAGTGTATATATCTGTAATTTAGGGTGATTTCATTTATGTTATATGTATTTTGGATGGGGTTTATTAACGTGTCTGGGATAATCGGATAATGGACCGTCGTCACGGTAAATCATCCGATGATCCGAGGCGAATATGTAACGTGTTTTTCGAGGGGTTTTTATGCAACTGGCATAAGTCAGTAGGAAGCCATTCTATATTTATTTACGCGGCAAATTGTTCAGCCAAGAGAATTTTTCATGTTAATTTATTATTATTATTCATTTATTATAATTATTATTAAGGTATTTTCGGAGCATTTTATAAAAATTATTAGCATTCAGATAGGTTTTCGAAGTCTTAGAAAACGCTATCAAGCAAATTATTACGAACGACAATATCATAGAAAATTATGTGATTGCGGAATTTTACGGAGTTTTCGTCAGTTAGGGTATATCGAGAGACGTGACTCACTGGAAATTCATATACAGGATTAATCTTGTCGGAAAGCATGACGCAATCCTGGGTCGCAGCGTCTAGGAAAGGCGGATATATGGAACGGAAAACGACTTCTCCCTCTCGCGCGCCGTGTGTAATGAGCCAGAGGAGGGGAAGTAGCGGGGAGCAGCCAATCAGTGGAGACCACGTAAGCTAGAAGTCGGATGAAGAGTGGGGAGCCGGCGTGTGGATATATCGTTCGACGCGCCGTGGAACGAGAACAATCTGTGTAGTTCTTGCCGAGTATGGTTATACGCGGGGGTTCTCCGATGTTCCGTGGAACGAAGACTATCTGTATAGAACTTAACGAGTACGGTTGTACGCGGGAGTCGCTCCGATGTTCCGTGGAGAGGAGGACTAACTTTTGTAAACCTTAACCAGTGTGGTTGTACGAGTGTTTGGGTCCGATGTACGGACCATAGAATTATCTAATCTACCAGAATATCATCAAATATCGACAAAGATGTCGACGTCCAGGAGACTGTGGGAAGCTTACGGCATCATCCAGTACGAGGGAAATGTTTCGGCAATTTCCAGTGGTAAGCGCGAATGACGCAGAAATACGCAATCTCTCATTTCTCTTTGTTTTATATTTCATATTTCAGTAACTTCATAGCTTGGGAATAAGAGTAAAATCAATAATTTATCAGACTCCGTTTTCACGTAATTTTCTATCGGTAATATTAAAATCGCAACGCTCCAATTTAAATTTTAAACTTATTATTATGATTAATTTTGCTATTCTTGTTTTATATAATAAATTCATTTCTTTTACAATGCAATCTTTGCTTTCAGTAGGTAGCATTAGATATAGACCAATTCCTTCTCCTGATACAATTGTTTGTTGGGTTAATGATCAAATCATACCACGATCTGAGTGAATAGAGTCTTGAATGTGTTCTGCCAGAGCTAGACGTTGTTAAATACAAATTTAGATTTCAACATTGCGTTGAGGTCTTGGCGCCCATTAAAACAACATAGCTTAGGCAAAGGTAAACAGTTACATTTATCTCCCAACAGTTAGGGGCAGTCAAACCGTTACAATTGTCGCTACCAACATGGGGCATTAATAACTGCTACACTTTTCGCTCAATGTGTGGGATAGCGAAACTGTTACAATAGTTCTCTTTGTATAGATAATAATCATGCCTAGCCTGGTTTAAGCGCGAATATAAACGGACAATATTGTTTAATATCAAATAGTATTTTAGGAATGTTCTAGGAATATTATTTTTAATATTAAAATAATAGTTATTAATAATATAAAAAAGAAATTGTTATATTAATTTTAGGTTCTATAGGAGAGCGGGCGCCAGAATGAGATCTCGTACCACCAGAAAATATTGCTAGGGCCGCCTCTGAGTCATCATCATCATAATCTTGTACAGTTTCCAACCCCAGGCTGGGTCTGTTTGGAACATAAGCCTCGCCACTTAGTTCTTTCTTCCCACCACCTCTCCGCTGTCACTCTGGTCCAGTCCTCGCCTCTCTTCTTGACACATTCCTCCACTCCTTTCAGCCATCTATCTCTTGGTCTTCCCCTTGGTCGATTCTTCTGCATCTGCATCTCAAGTATCGTCTTGGGAATCTTCTTCTCATCCATTCTCTTTAAGTGTCCATACCACCTCAGTCTTGATGTCTCAATCCTACCTTGCAAGGGCTCCTCTTTCACCATTTCCCTGACCTTTTCATTCCTCACCCTGTCTCTTTTTGTTACTCCGATCCTACTTCGCAGGAACTTCATTTCACCTGCCTGTATTCTGCTTATGTCTCTTTTCTTCATTGTCCACGTTTCTGAAGCATAGGTCAGTATCGGGATATAGTAGCTTCTGTATAACACTTCTTTGCTTTTTTGTGGGACATCTTTATTCCACACTAAGCTCCTAATGCTTCTCAGAAATGCTTCTGCCTGTCTGCCACGTTCCGTAATCTCTTTGTCATTTCTCCCATTTTCCTCCACTATACTTCCCAAGTACTTGAGACTTTCCACCTTCTTCAGCTGTCCACCTCCAAGTGTTATCCCACTCATTGGTCTGTCCTTTTTCCTGGTCGTTAACAGGATCTCACATTTACTGATGTTGAACTTCCATCCGTACTCTCCCACTGTTTCTTCCCAAGCCTTCAGTTGCTCCTGAATTTCCTCCTCCTTGTTTCCCCAGACCATGAGATCATCTGCAAACACCATTGCTTTCATCTTATCTTCTCCTATCTTTCCTGCTATCCGTGTCATTACCTCGTCCATAACCACAATAAAGAGAAGGGGTGACAGCGCACTACCCTGTTTCAGGCCACTCATTTGTCTGAACCAGTCTGTTCTTTCCCCTCCAACTTTCACACAACTCACACTTCCACAATACATCTCCTTCACTCTGCCTACAGTCTCTTTTTCCACTCCCATGTTTTCCATTGCTTTCCAAACCTTCTCCCTACACACACTATCATAGGCCTTTTCGATGTCCAGGAAGGCCATCAACAGATCCTCTCCAAATTCGTAGTGGTGTTCCTGGAGCTGTCTCACTGAAAATATGAGATCCACTGTTATCTCCCAGGTCTGAATCCATACTGTTCCTCTCTCAATTTTCTCTCCACTTTGGCTCGTATTCTACTTTCTAATATCTTTTCATATATCTTGGCACAGTGAGGTATGAGTGTGACTCCCCTGACTCCCGCCTCTGAGTAATATTTGAAAATGTGATTGCAGTCGAAATTCGAACCAGAATTAAATAATCTGCATAAATACTGGATGATGGATTTCATGCTGAAGCAAGTTGTCTGTACTATGAATAAGTTGCAGAATTTAGTAAACCTTCGCAGGCAGAATGAGAGGACAAGGTTTAGGGGGTTGTTTAAGCCTATGTGGGTTTGGGTGACAGAGGATGCCATGGAAGAAACTTGTAAACTTGAAGGAGGATTAACGTAATCGGCAAGGGAAGCACACGTTTCACGAATATTTAGCAGAACTGTAGAACAAGTAGGTCTATAGAAGAAAGATATTCCATTTGGAGAATATGTGCAGTTCACTCTTTGATAAAAAATCTCTGTGTTAGTTTTAGCAAGTTTTTTTTGTACCACAGCAGGAACATAATACATCCATGCCAAACAGCATGGCACTTAATCCTTGGTTGAATTGGATCACTACTGTTATTTACCTAACCATAACACACCCTAGATTACTGAATTTACCCTAAAACTACATAAAACTCTACAAGGAAGGTTATGACATGTGACGTAACTCCTAAATAAACATTTAACGCCGACAAACCAAATTTTAGTCTCTACAGGCGAGGGGGCACTGCAATGAGATCTCCCACCACATGAAAATATTGCTAGGATCGTCTCTGAGTAAGACTTGAAAATGTGATTGCAGTCGAAATTCGAACCAGAATTAAATAATCTGCATAAATACTGGATGATGGATTTCATGCTGAAGCAAGTTGTCTGTACTATGGATAAGTTGCACAATTTAGTTAACATTCGCACGCCAAACTCCTGGCATAAACAAACCTTGAGCAAGCTCTAACGTAACAGTGTGAGAAAATAGGGACACACTGAAGGGTAAACTGGTGACCATTCTAACATAGAACGCCAGCTCGCAACGCAAGGGGCCGGTCAACATCCGCTTCCAGCATGGAACTCGACCTCAGGACTTAAAGATGCCGCATTGCAGCAGAACTCACAGGGTAAGTGTGCATCAGCTTTCCCTAATCCTTGCCCCCAAACATCACACCCCACCAGACTTTTCAACCGACTGCCAAGAATCAGTAAATCATTTAAATAATAAGTCATGGCTGTTCATTTCACTTGTCACCAGCAGTGCAATGTCCTGCTGGCTACATTCCCGCTCCCCACACCTACATGACCACATTACCCTAGGTCATACATTGCCAAGTCTGCAGATTACACACTTGCACATCTTGGATTACCCCTCTCTCCTTCGCCCCGAACACTGCATACAAACTCGCAAAGCATTTGTAGTAATCCTCGCTCGTGAGTGCTTCTCCCACAATTACATGGCAAGCAAGTCGCCCTAATACACTATTAGGAAAATGACCTTCAATATGTTCTTTATTTGATCAAATCGAGTATTTTAGAGTAGCGTTCTGAGAAATATTTTCATCTCACAAGCTTGAATTTTGCTGAGGTCCTTTGATGTTAGTGTACATGTTTACAAAGAATATGTAAGAATGGGAATGGGATATAACATATACAGAGTGATTTTTGTTTTTGGAGAACCTTCTTGTCCTATAATAGATACTGCATGAGACCCTTTGGTTATTCTGTTCATTACTTCAGACTGAACTTCACCATTACTGGGCAACGTGTCACCCAGATATCTGAATTGAACAGCTTCTACCTGATGGTCTTGCAGTTGTATGTTTAATCTAAATATCTGGATTAAACATGCTGCATTCTTCTGCATGTCTCTACAAAGTTATCTTCTCCAGTAATGTATAAATCTAATAGAATTTTCATGTAGGTGATAAGATAAGATTTAGCCCGGTCAAGTTAGACATGCAAGGTTACAAAAATTCGCATAGAGCTGAAAATTAGTACTAATGGTCGAAACACCATTATAAATAAAATGTGAAAAGTCCCCATCGATCCGACAACGGCAAAAAAAAAAATTCAAGGTAAAGTTCGCAAATATGGGTTCTTTGCGTTTTTCAGCCAAACGGTAAGTTTTATCATAAAAATAGATCAGACTAAAATTGTAGATCACGTCATTATCTATAAAAATTGTCTCAACACTTTTCCCCCTAAGAGTCACCGTTTTTGAGATATAACGATTCAAAAAGTTGAAAGAGTTGTATTCTTCATAATATGCACAAGTGTCCACGCCACCTGTGAGGTAGTGTACTTGGCGCGTTTTTTTAACATGGTTTCCCCGGTAGGCCTATTCCAATATCTATTGTGATCCTGTTTAATTCAATAATATTTAATAATAAAAAATGGTACTATTGGAAATTATGAAAGCGGTGTGAATTTTAAGAAATTGGGGGAAATTATTCGGAATCATCTAATATTTCTGCATCCTCATGTTCTTGTTCTTCTTTTTCTTCTTGTTCCTCCTCTTCTTCTTCTTCTTCCTGCTGGGTGCAGGTAAATTGTCCTAACAGCGATGAATCAGATGTCTCCACACTGATATCGTATGAACACTCTTCTGATGGCAATCAACATTGGAGCATGACTGGCCTTGACAACTGGCACATACTAATGAACAAAATAATCCAACTTTTTTGCAGCCGCATTTAGCATTACATCTCTTTTAACAATTGAAAAACACTTCGTTGAGGAGTTTTCCGGTGCAGGCGGGAGTAAAGTCTGGATTGGTTCCAATGTATTGTCGATTAACTTCAAATATTAACTTCTGGGTCTAGTTGATTACCAAGCCACACTTGAACTTGATAATATACCCGTAATAGATGTTGATGAGCAGAAGCAGAGGTTGGAGGAAGACAAGGTAATTGCAATTGTTTTTTGTTCCAACTAATGTTTAGCTTTCCCAGGTTTTAAAAAATAAATAATTTCTTCGGTTGGAGTTCGAGGAGTAAGTAATATCAGTAAGTAAACGTCTTCACCAACAACAATAGTTGTAGTTGTCAAGTTGAACTGTTCTATTGCTCATTCAATTAACAGGACATCAGCAATTGTAAAAACGGAAGTAATGCTAAATGAGGCTGCAAAAAAGTTGGATTATTTTGTTCAATAGCATGTACCAGTTGTCAAGGCCAGTCATGCTCCAATGTTGATTGCCATCAGAAGAGTGTCCATATGATATCAGCGAGTGTCCATATGATATCAGCGAGGAGACATCTGATTCGTCACTGTTAGGACAATTTACCTGCAACCAGCAGGAAGAAGAGGAGGAACGAGAAGAAGAAGAGGAACAAGAAGTAAAATAAGAACAAGAACATGAGGAAGCAGAAATATTAGCTGATTCCGAATAATTTCCCCCAATTTCTTAAAATTCACACCGCTTTCATCATTTCCAATAGTACCATTTTTTAAATTACTAGCAGACCCGTGCGAGAAATCTCTCACGTTCATAAACCATACTTTCCCCAATAGGTTTATAATGAGAGACTTAAGGAGAAAGGTTGTTATGATTTTATTTCAACCAAATGATTATAGAACACTATTTACATTTCATTTAGAATTCCAAGTTCTACGTTCCCTAACTTTAGAAGGCAATCACTGAAAATTGGATCATCATAACACCCACCGGTTATTCGATATTTATGAAATTATACAATTTGAGTATTCATTTCTTTGATTTACTGTTTCTAAAATCCATGAACAATGATAAAGGAAAGACCTCAGATGTTAAAAAAGTCATGAAATCGGCGTCACAGCGGTTAAAATGGGAAGTGGACAGCAATTATGGAGTGTATGTTCCTACAGCAACAGTATATGCAAATCGCACACTTCTTACATTTTTTTTGAAAGTCACTTTTTAAGGAAAGTATAGATATTTATGAAATTAGAGTGCAATTCGTCACTGCTAATGTCTATTCTCTTTCATTAGAATGTTCATTTGTCAAGATCGGTCTCTTTTATGCGCCGGAGGAGGGATCTATACTACTGAAATAATATATATGATTAAATATTATTGAATTAAATAGGATCACAATAGATAGTGGAATAGGCCTACCAGAGAAACCACGTAAAAAAAAGCCAAGTACACTACCTCACAGGTGGCGTGGAAACATGTGCATATTATGAAGAATACAACTTTTTCAACTTTTTGAATCGTTATATCTAAAAAACGGTGACTCTTAGGATAAAAAGTGAGAAGACAATTCTTATAGATAATGGCATGATCTACAATTTTAGTCGGACCTATTTTTATGATAAAACTTACCGTTTGGCTGAAAAACGCAAAAAACCCATATTTGCGAACTTTGACTTTGAATATTTTTTTTTGCCATTGTCGGACCGATGGGGACTTTTCACATTTCATTTATAATGAATGGTGTTTAGACCATTAGTACAAATTTTCAGCTCTATGTGAATTTTTGTAACCTTATCCCTATTTTTTGGGCTAACTTGACCGGGCTAATTACAGTACGGTATAAAGTTATATCTCACAAATGTGTAATGTAATAGGTATTATGTGTGTATATATGGTATGTGTAAATTGTAATGTTGGTACTACATCTTATGTTATGTTATGTTGGCACGTCTTAGAAATAAATCAGTTGAGTTACAAATGGACAAGAATGAAGGAGTCATTACACTGGCGACGAGTGGAAAACGGATTTAGTAAAAAGAACCTTCAGAGTGCAGTGGTTAAAAACGTAAGTTAAGTGAAAAGGACAAGTAAATAGTGATTATGTGGAAAGTACAGTTAAATAGAGTCAATTAAATACGATGGACGAGTGCATTGTTGAAAGCCGCAACCAGCTCACGGGAGCACCAGCACTTTAAAATATAGTAAAGGAACTTGAGGAGGACATTCAAAATATGGCCCAACCACCGCGCCTTATTGGAAACTTGGACGTTTTCAATCCAAAGGACAAGAAAATTGAAGACTTTTACAGCAGATTCGAGGACTACTGTTTAATGAATAACCATGCGTTGGGTCCGGACGCACCGGCAACTGAACGAAACGATTCTTCTGCGGATGAATCAAACGCCGTGAGAAAAAAAAAGTTTTTTCTTAATCCTTTAAATCGCGAAGTACAGACAACTCTAAATCGTTTGTGCAGACCTGTGGAACCCAGAAATCTTACCCTTGTGGACCTTCTGAAAAGATTAAAGGAACATTTTAATCCTGCTGGTTTGGTGCTCGTTGAGACAGTGCAGTTTCAACGTATGACACAATTGCCATCTCAAACAGTTGTGGAATTTGTGCTTAAACTTAATGACGCAGCTCAGACGTGTGATTTTGGGAACAATTTAGACTCTCGTCTACAAGAGCAGTTCATGTTTGGTCTCACATCAGACAAAACTAGAGATCGATTATACCAAGAGCCAAATCTTACTTATGATAGAGCGGTGGAGGTGGCTAAATAAATGGAGAAGTGGCAAACACAGTCACAACAGATGGCCACAGAACGGGAAGGATATCATGTCAATAAAATTCAGCATGGGCCTGTATACAGTCAACATCGCAGAGGTAGCCGTGTTGTGCCCAAATCTAGGAATGGGTATTCCAAGTTTCAGACACCTAGATATCAAGGGAAAGGCTGTAGCAGCTTTTGAAAGTTCGGATATTTGAATATCGCGCTACATTGCTTCTCGAAGCCTTTCGAAGGAAATTACCGATAGTTGGATGGTAAATGACGTAGCGAGTAACAGCAGAGGTGGAGACTATTTATTGATTAAATAGTTAACTATGGAGCAGAGACTTGAGACTGGGATCAGATTACTGGCACGGCCAAATGAAAGAGAATGCAATTAGTATCAAGTAAATCGGACCAGGGATTCAAGAGATATGAGGATTTCTAGATATCAGGCGATGACGCGTGACCCTGACCGTTTTTGTATAAAAGCAAGCTGGAGCAGGCTTAGGTAGCTCAATTCATCACAAGCACTTGGCGAACAAGTTGCGTCTACGCTGAGCCAAGGCACATGGTTGCCGCGTCTACGAAGAAGTACTTTTCAAATCGTGATAGTCACGAGAAGTGCTGCGCAAACGAGTTGGAACTTAGTAAGTTTCTGGTGAGGAGAATCACTGAGGTGATTGTATTTCTACAGACATTGGTGGAAATATTTATATTTCCTAAAGGACATATGCTAGACTCTGTCTAGAAAATAATATTGTCACAGTCCAATAGTAAATTAATACTTGGATGTTTAAATCCATTTAAAGTCAGTTTTCATATTTTGTAACTATTTAACCACTTCAATCCGTCAGTACATTGAAGAATAGTCTATAACGGTGGCGTTCATTAGTCTACGCAAGGGAAACTGCAAGTTGTCTAGCGCATGGCAGATGGTGATATACAAACCATGCCCAGGGAACGATCTTCAGAACAGCCGTTAACTGCTTAGACTGTCAACGTTTTTCTTGTACTGATGAGATTACAGTGAGTTAGGTTACAACTGACACATTTAAGAAGAGATCACTTAGATCTGACCCTATTTCAAACAAACTGTTATGGCTTTGTTAGAAGCCCATATTAAAATGGAACCACAGTCATTTAAAACGTCGAAAGATACTACCACTATGTCTGACTAGACGATTTGTGGGTCTACAATGGCGGCCGATACAAGGATTATACGTGCTTGTCCGCTAGGGCATGTCTACGGATAAATCTGGTATAGACCAGGTTTACTACACTTCAAGAACATCAAGAAATGTAAGCCACATTTGAATTATTTTATGCTTAGCTAATTGGAACAAACTATTTTTCTGCAGATGACCAACACATTTTTTTCGTCGTATTTAAAGCTTGTAATGATTTACGCAAGACTTGTTAGATTTATTCTGAGCATTTTCAGCACTCAGAACAGTTTAGGATCGATGACCGAGCATTTTGAGCATTTATTTGAATTTTTCATATTTTTGGGAAATCACGGTAATCAGCCGATGTAACTATAAAAGTTAAATTTATTTTTGTTGAGGAATGGATATTTTTTCCATATTCGAAGGTTCGAACATGTGGATTCTCACATACCGTAATGAGATGATAATTAAACATATTTGAAATAATAATAATAATAATAATCCACTAATAATAATAATAATAATAATTTTCATAATTTTTCTAAATAATTCTTGGATATTATATTTTATAATAATCATATGTATTGAGAAAGAGCCTATGAAGTAGTTGAAACATTTCTAGTTTGGAACAGGAGATTTTACGAAGGAGAGTGGTTAGCGCAAGCCCGCATTCAACCTACATTTCAGTTCTGGTTGAACAGTTGATATTTGCTATGAGCAAAGCATATGTTTCAGATAACACGGAGAGGCATGAAACGGGAAGCAATTGATATTTGTATCAAATAGGATATTTTTGTATTTATATAAAATCATGACGTAAATACACTCGAAAGTGAAATGAAGCTTTTCATAAGTATGGTAAATTCACGGGTTGAACTGAATGGTAAAATAAAATAAACTTGTCAGTTTATTAATCTTCCAGTGTTGATGACAAGCAGAGGCTTGATTTATTGTATAAATTTTGGGAAGATAATTTATGTGTGTGGAATAGTTGTAATGCCATTCCCAGGTGCGCATGTTAAGTCGCAGGAATGAAGGTTTTTTCGAGCATCAATCAAATAGCAGGTTCGATGGCTCAGGTTTATAGTAGGAGTATTGGAGCCACACATTTCGTCGTATGAATAACCCGAAGGTTATTTCTTTGAAACCATCAGTTCTTATTTCAACCTTGTTTACGAATTCCATTTAGAATTTGATTTTGCTAGAACCCGGATTTGTCATGATAGTAGTTTATTCTTCTTCAGAGGAAGACCTTTGCCGTTGTTGTTGTTATAATATTGTGTTCTTACACAAATAGTAGAATGGGCCACTGCCAATTTAAAATAATTCTTTAACCACGAGTAATTTGAAGGATATTTTCAATCCTAGTGCCATGAACTAAATGAATTCATTATAAGACTACAATTCTAATTTCCGCATTCTGTCGAAGAATTGCAAGTTGTGAAAGTTGCTAGAAATGGCCATAAATATAAATATTTTTTTTCATAATAATTCCAAGTGGAAAATCTAATAGTTGAATGGTTCAACCATTTATCGATCAAGTTGATGATTCAGAAATCATATGTTTTGTTTGGAACTTGAAGTTCATAATCGAGTCACTTCTCGAATGTTTAATGTCAGAAGAACAATTAATTGTTGTTGTGCTTCGCACAGTTCTTCGATGCTATGCTCAATGGTCAAGTACTTTTCAGATGTTGTTAATATGTGTTAATAATTTGTGTTGCTACGATGATGATAATATTTTCAACGATATATTTTGGAAAACTGGAAAACAAATGAAAGTCTAAGAAATTCTATAAACATTTATTCTACGAGTGTTAATATCATGTAAATAGTCAAACAGTGATCTACGTTATTTCCAGTATGGACAATTCATTTTGCACTGGAGTTAAAATGTTAATAATTTTGGAACACAGTCCACAGGACTAACAATCGGACTTGTGTTTTCAAAAGATTGTCACATGTGTTTGGAAGATTTCTGTATATTGTGTGTAAATAAGAGTGTGGATCGCCACACGTGGATGATGCTGCTTTGAGCATTATTCTTGCAGTCAGATTTTAACTTTAAATAAACTGAGATAATTTTACCAGATGTGTTTCACCCAATTAAATCTCCTTCTATCCTTATTGTTGCATTGAGCCAAAAATCAGCAAAGCATTTTTATAAATTTGATGTCGTTTTTGCGATTTGCTTTAACCCATCTGGCGCTCCGGGATATTTTGATTCTCGTGCTGACTGATTATTGGTAAAATGCATATGTGGTCGTGCGGACTCCGGTCTAAACGGGCACAGTGTCACCAATAATAGCGGGGCTTGAGGACGTGCTTGGGGACGAGGCACTATCCCAGAACGCGGAGCTTAAGGTCAACAGTTACAATCGCCGGCGCCAAACAGAGGAAAGGAAATTCATGGAAATTCCGAACGGGTACACGCAGTGCCTAGAGGTCAACACTTAGGGCGGAGACAACCTAACAAGGCGTCACAAGGATGCTGGAGATGTGGATCGTCAAAGTGTCACCCAGATAATTGCTGGTCCGAAAGTGTAAATTGTTTTGCGTGTGGAAAAATAGGTCATACGGCTCGTTATCATAGAGAGCAAATTAAATCAATTGTCAGTGACGAAGGGCAACAAGAGGAGTGTAGTGAACAATGGCGGTATGCTCCGTATTGTAGAGAATCAGCTGAAGCTATTGTTAGCGGCGACGGACAACGATCGGAACATACGTGCGTTAGGCCTAAACAGGAGCAATGTGAGGAAAGTATTCTGGACTATGACGTGAGTAGTGATTATGATCAATTAGTCATAAACAGAGTAAATAATGGGGAGGTAATAGAAGAGTCATGTGAGTGGGAACTATAATTTAATGAGGAGAAAGAAGCAAGGGAAATGTGTAGGCTAGTAGATGGGGACATGTGTTTAGTAGAAGAAGGAATAGGATTTAAACAAAACGACACTGAGGATAGTAATAAAAACAGAAATAATGAGGTAATTCAAGATACTGGGAACTATGTGAATGGAGTGGAGGTAAACCTTGTAACACATAATAATGAACCATTGTTAGTGAAAGCCAATATTGATGGTGTAAAGGTATTAATGGAAATTGATACGGGCTCAGGATACAGTTTAATTCATGTAAAGCAGTTGCAAGAATTGTTTCCACATTTAAGTATTAGCGGATGTGATGCTAAACTTAAAACAGTAGATGGTAGCCCGTTTAAAGTGGAAGGAACAGTAACAGTTAAGGTTAGTGACAATGTAGGAGATGAACATGAGCTGAAGTTGATAGTATGTGACACACCTCAGTTGTTTTTGCCCTTGATTGGTAGGGATTGGTTGGAAGAAATAGTAGTAAATTGGAGGGATGTAGGAGAAAGACTGGGAGAAGTCAAAAAGAAAATAAATGGGAGAGTTAAGGTGATCAAAGAATCAGAGTATTGTCCTGAAATTAAAGCATTAATTGCAAAGTATCCTGAAGTATTTTCAACTGATCGTACTAAGGAAATAAAAGGGTTTAAAACTAAATTAATGCTCAAAGAGGATGCTGTCCCAGTACGTTGTAAAGCCTATGATATACCGTATTATGCAAGACAAAAAGTGACAAATCAGTTGAGAGAGATAACTGATGATGGTAGAATGGTGCTTGTCAAATTTTCAGAATGGGCATCACCATTATTTCCTGTGCTGAAGCCGGATGGTAGTTACCGACTATGCGTAGACTATAAGAGAACTGTCAATGTAAACATCAAAAATTGATCATTATCCATTGCCAAACGCAGATAATGCATTTGCTAGTTTAGCAGGAAATAATATTTCTTGTGTGTTAGATCTTAGTGAAGCATATTTGCAGCTAGAATTAGCCGTCGAGTCACAGGAATGTCTTACTGTAAGCACACATTTAGGATTCTTGAGACCAACGCGCCTCATGTATGGTGAGGCTCCCGCACCTGCAGTTACATATTACTTGCCCTTAAAATCCATATTGTCACCTGAAAGACCCATGCCAGTAGTAGCAGCTGCCAAATTACAACGTTGTGCTACTACTCTAGCAGCATTCAAATACAAAGTAGAGTATAGGAAAAGTGAAAATATGGGACCCACAGACATGTTGTCTAGATTTCCCAGTCAAGATGAAATTGTAGAAAGTGTAAAAAGTGTAATAACTGAACTGTCAGGGTTACCCATAAATGCTGAAATTGTAGCAGATGTTACTCTTAAGGATCCTGTATTGACAAAGGCTATTGAGTTAACACAGTCGGGTTGGCCACAACAAGTGACAATGCCAGCACTCAAACCGTATTTTGAAATACGCTATAGCCTGTCAGTGGTAGAAGGGTGTCTTCTTTTTGGAGATCGTGTGGTAATCCCCTTTGAATTAAGAAGTAAAGTACTGGATACCCTTCATGGTGGACATCCAGGTAGTGTAAGGATGAAAATGAGAGCAAGGAATGTAGTTTACTGGCCAAATTTTGCCCAAGATATTGACGAGTATATTAAACTGTGTGAACCATGTGCTAGAGTAAATTTTCAGGCGATTTCACCAATACAACATGTTTGGCCTTCAACGAACAGTAATTGGACTCACATGCACTTAGATTTCTTTTCTTTTAATACTGGAGAGTATTTGATATTGCTTGACAGTCATAGTAAATGGCTGGAAATATGGGATGTTGGGGGTACCTCCCCCACAGCTGTAATTGACAGAATGAAAGCATGCTTTGCCACGTTCGGACTTCCTGCTCAAATAGTGACCGACAATGGTCTCCCCTTTGATTCCTTCAATTTCTTGTCATTTTGTACAGATAATGACATAATAGCTTCTAAAAGCCCACCTTATCATCCTCAGGCGAATGGCCTTGCAGAAAGGGGAGTGCGAACAGCAAAGACTGGTCTTAAGAAAATGCTAATGTCTGAGTCAAAATTGTCAATTAAGCATAAAGTTTATAATTTCCTCTTCCAGTACCAAAATATGCCAAGCACGGTAACTACCGGTAATATCACTCCAGCAGAAATGATCTTTACCTTTCCGGTACAAACACCTCTCAGCAAGCTGAAACCAGCTGCTAAACAGTCTTATGTGCTAAATGTAATTACATTTCAGATAGGGGAGCAAGTTTGTGTACGTAGGAGAAAGGAAGATATCCGTAAAGTGGGTACAGTGTTAAAAGCCCTTGGGCGAGGTACATACTTGGTATATTTAAAAGGTAAACAATCCTTATGTCATATAAATCAAATGAATATGTATTATTCTAAGCCAAATACCCAAGTTGGTAAACAAAGGTCTAATCAAGATGTTTCAAACACAGACAAACTAGTTGTGCCCCATAACCAGACAACCATGTTAGCGAAACAGGCAACTCCGCTAGCAATAAACCTAGAAGCTGAAACTATACCTCAACCTAACTCTGAGGTAGCACCTGTATCAGAATCATCATGTCAGGACATGAAATCAACAATTATCGTTCCTCCTGCTGGAACTCAAGTGCACAGATCTGAGGGCATCAGTCGACCTCCTGTTAGACTGAATTTATAGATTTCTAACGAGTCGATATTGTCATTGAAGGGAGGAAAGAGTGTAATGTAATAGGTATTATGGGTATATATATGATATGTGTAAATTGTAATGTTGGTACTACATCTTATGTTATGTTATGTTATGTTGGCACATCTTAGAAATAAATCAGTTGAGTTACAAATGGACAAGAATGAAGAAGTCATTACAAAATGCTAAATAATTCCAATTGATTGACTTGCACCAGAAATATGAAGAGATGCGAGATAAATTTATACATCTATTACAGCTTAAAAAAGTAGTTCTATTTCAGAAGGGTCAATGGCAAAAGTAAACAGTTCTGGCAGAGCATAATGCCTCAGCATGAAACTTAATAAAAACATTTCAGTACCTAGCTTACTGAAAGGAAACATTCTGAAATATTCTGGGTTGTAAGAAAACAGAACAAGTAGGCCTACAAATCATTTTAACAAGTCTATGTCTTGAAAACTGTATGATACATCCAAGCCTCATCATGTCTACAGCAGAAAGCAGATTCAAAGTTAAAAGCACTACAGCACAGTTGGAGCAAAATACTGTACTCTAGTGGAATGGATAGAGGAAGGGTGGTTACATACCACTCTGTATAGACACCACAAGTGTCTCCGGCCCTTGAAGCTGATTCCGAAACGACACTCCTGTATCGCCAAACAATGAGTCACAGTTACCAGTATTTCATTTATCTGAATGTTACTCCAGATTTTATTAATTATTGAGATATTAGGAGTTTTAACATAGTAACTAATATTAATATATAAAAGTATTAAAGAAAAGGAATATGCAAACACATTGCTTGTGCAATAAATTCTCAAGTAAAGCAAAGTTAAATAATAGAAACACCTCCACTAATTAGAAACATGGGCTTATTATATAGGCCTATTCACTGTTTCACAGTTTTAGAAGACTAACTCTTAATATTTTTAACTTTCTTTTGGAATATTCAATATTTTCTCAGCACATAACCCCAATCAGTCTCAAATATTGAATTGGATCTCAATGTGAACATCATCAGTCTAGGCCAAGTACTGTGCATTGCAAAAGGCTGGTAATGAACCATAACAGTCGAGTCACTTAAAATCAGGGAGTGGCATGATGCTAGGAGGAAGAACACTGCTGAATTTAATACATCTTTACACCAAAACCTTCAAGTGTTTATCTTTTTTCATTGAACCTACTGTTAAGTTAGTGAGATGTAAAACACTTGGCCCCTCACTGTTACAAGCAAGTAAACTCCAAAATGAATTATCTGATGTAACTTAAGCATTGATCCCAACTCCCCAAAAAAGTGCAACATGAAATGGGTCCCCTTAACTTAAAAATATATCCTACAGTTGACTCTTAAGCAGCCTTAACCTAAACTCCAAGGCTCAATGAACAGATGCAGGTTCTGTCAGTAGGCCTTTGTCCTCCCATGTGCCCTGAGCCACTAGAAAAATGTATCTTTCCCCAGATCTAAAGCAAGGGTTAAATGCAGACACAGGCACCAGTGTGGGGTAGGTATCATCATCATCATCAAGTAGAGCAGTTTCCAACCGCAGGTTGGGTCTGCTTGGAGCACAAGCCTCTCCATCATTTTCTGTCCATCCACCACTTCTCTTCTGTCACTGTAGTCCAATTAATTCCTTTTCTCTCGACACTTTTCTTCACTCCCTTTATCCACCTATCCCTTGGTCTTCCTCTAGGTCTCTTTTTCTTCCACTCCATTTCCAATATTTTCCGTGGTATTCTCTCTTCTCCCATTCTTTTCACGTGTCCATACCACTGTAGCCTTGATTTTTCAATCCTATCCTGTAGGGGTTCTTCCTTTAATATTTCTCTGACTCTATCATTTCTGACTCTGTCCATTCTGGTTACACCTATACGACTCCTCTGTAACTTCATTTCCACTGCTTGTTTTCTGCTTTTATCTCTCTCCCTCATCACCCAAGTTTCTGATCCATACGTTAGGATCGGCACAAAGTATGTCATGTACATGATCCCTTTACATTTCTGTGGCACATCCTTGCTCCATATCAGGCCTCTAACACTCTTGAAGAATCCATCAGCACACCTTCCTCTTTCATCTAATTCCAAGGCATATCCCCAATTTTCTTCAAAGACACTTCCCAGATACTTGAAGCTCTGCACTCTCTTCAACCGCTCTCCGCCTAACTTTATCCCAGAGTATACTCTGTCCTTCTCACGTGTTGTTATCACCACTTCACTCTTTTGCGTCGAAAACTTCATTCCATAGGATGACACTACTTCCTCCCATGCATTTAGTTGCTCCTGTACATCCCTTTCCTTGTTTCCCCAGATCATCAAGTCATCTGCAAACACCATTGCCTTCATTTTTCCTACCCAATATGCTGTGCTACCTTTTGCATCACTTCATCCATCACCATTACAAAGAGCAAGGGCGAGAGGGCACTTCCCTGCTTTAGACCATTAGTCAAGTCAAACCATTCTGTTCTTTCCATACCGACTTTCACACAGCTTCTGCTTCCCTCATACATATCTTTCACTCTCATAACTATTTCTTCCATTCTTGCTTTGGCTCTCATCGCTTCCCATACTCTGTTTCTTACGACACTGTCACATGCCTTCTCAATGTCCATAAAGGCCAATACCAAATCTTCCCCATACTCGTAGTGATGCTCCTGTAACTGTCTCACTCCAAATATGAGGTCAGTAGTGGACCTCCCCTGCCTGAATGCATAGGTATAGGTGGATATAATTGGAAATCAGAATTAGAAAGTGAGTAGGCTAGAGTTATATTGTATGGTATATAGGTATACAGTATATGAGATGCTCTCCCAAGGATCTCATCTACGGTGAAAAGAGGGTGGCAACCACAAGGCCCTGAGCTAAGTCTAGCATTGTCACCGTTTGTTTGTAGCTTGCTCACCCCATTCGTACTTCATGTCAAACATCTCTGGGATAATTCGTGTCCTTTACCTTATGGCAATGCATTCAAGATCAGAAGTGACCTATAATTAATTTTCCTGTCTATCTTAACCTTTTCACTATCTTACCCAACACCCTCATTGTTCAAGAAGTCAATAGGACTCATAAAACTGAAAACCTAACTGTCATGACCACCAACCTAAAATGTTTGAGAAAGAGACTTAATTTAATACTGGTAATACACTTTTCCTTCCTTTATGGATACTGGGAAAATGATTTCAACAATGGGCTAAGTATTCAAGTTTTATTTGATTTGCCTCCTGGGAGGAGTGTGAGAGAGAAGAATAACAATGTTATTGATTTTACGTCCTTCTAGGGGCAGATGACCTCGTAGTTCCGCCCCTTGAAACCTCAATAACTAACTAACTACGTCCCTTTTAACTACTGGTACTCTGGCATTTAGAGATGCAAGAGAAAAGGATACAAAGAGGAATCATGCATTGGGCTGTCTCCTCTTTGTATTTCTATTTTATTCCCAAGTCTTCTTTCTCAAACTAATCCCCAAAATAATTACAGTTGCACACTCTAGTCAGATACCACAGCAACACTTATAAGATGGGCCGGCAGGCTGGCAGTGGATGCAATCGAGAAGGCGAGGTCTGAGGATGGAGAGGTTGAGATTGATTTATTCTGAGGAAGGGCATGGTTGTGATAGAAGGCGTTGAGTTTTTGAAAAGACTAGAGCTCGTCGTTGTTGCCATCATTCTAAAATTACTTTAATGTTAATGAGCGTTAAGATATACCGGTAGTGAATCAAGAAGTAATGTACTGGTATTTGCCTAACCGGTTATTTCAAGAACCGTAAACGTAACACTATCAAGGATAATTTTAAGAACTTAGTACATGGGACTGATGAACACTTCATTACTAGCTTCCAAAACAAGTAGATCCTCATTTGTTTGGTCCATAATGATGAATGAATAATGTTAATTAATCTTATAACTTACTATCAGATAAATGGAATGCCAGCCCTGTCAATACAATGTTAAATTATAGAAAAATACTTATGTGTTACATGTCTCGGGCAGCCAGAATCCCTTCATCATTCAATTCAAAGAAATAGCTTAAGAACATCTTGTTGATATATTGAAGAAGCACAGATACTGTCAATTAAAAAGCACTCATTGGTTTATAGAAAAGTAAACGTGCTTTTTAATTGACAGTATCTGTGTTTCTTCAATAGGGTATATCAACAAGATATTCTTATCTTCTATTCTTCGATTTGTCTAAAAAGAGGTTCTGGCTCCCTGAAATATGTAGGTAACAGATAAGTATTTTTCAATAATTAACATTTGTATTGACAGAGCTGGAATCCAGTTTTTCTAATAGTAGGCTACGTTAAAATTTATTAACATTATTAACTTTTATTAACATTTATTAACATTAAAACAAGTAGAAACAACAGTTGAATATCTACTTAAATGTGTTCTGTCTTATAACAGCTTCATTTTGAAATTGTGGGCCTTTCAACATCTCAAAATTGGTGGATTCCACCCATTAATTAGATATTTTAGCTAAAGCCAATGAAGATTGACCTACACGTTGATTGCACAGCTTGGACTACCATAATTTCTGATCCCTATAAGTAACATTTAACATCACTTAGTACAATCCAATTTTATTAAAAAATCTCATTATAAAAGAAATGAATTGCCATGATTTATATCACTTGAAACACAAGCAGTATACTTGCATATTCCCATCCCTTAAATTCATAGACTTTCAGAGACAGATGTTCACCTAGGCACTTACTCTCCAACTTCTCCAGGCTGAAGCAATGATGATCTGACTTCTCTTCTTTAATAAGAAGGATTTTCTTTCACGATAACCTCGCCACACTTTCTGCAACAGGACAGCCAGATCCTCTATTCTTACTCTTCGGAATTCTTCTAATTCATATACCTTAAAAAGAACAAAAAAGGAAACAATTTTCACACTTACAAAATGGAGCAAATTTACAATGCTAAGATGTTGAATGAAATATTGGTGGAAGGGCAAAGAAAACGAAAAATTCAAGCTCTACATGAAAAATCTTCCACAGTCCCAAAGAGAGGAAGTTTTGAGGATGCTTGGTTTGAATGATATTTATTTATAAGGATCTATCGGATTGAACGGGGAAAACGTTAAACCCCATCTGACCCCTTGGATTCACCCCTGCTTTGAGCAACTTGTCCACTGGACAAATTTCTTTACACAAATTTCTGTAATTTTTGGGTACTTACAGTATTATCTTTGAGTGATTCAAATATTTGAACTGTTCGTTTTATTTTAATAATTGACTATTCAAAATACTAGAGTACTTCTAATTATTTGAACAAACTAAGTTTTCAGAGATCCGCATTGTTCGAAGATTTGAATATCCTGAGGTGTCGCTTCCTGGTGGTGATGATTGGTACTAGAGATGACTTACCACAGAGCAACGTGCTCTATCTGCTATATTTGTGTCATTCTGTGTCTTTGTATTATTGCTGTTCTTTGGTGAATGTTAAAATAAATCGGCTACAAATCGGTGACCCCGACGTGATTTGAAGTAAATATTGGAGAACATCACTTACAGTGTTAGTTATCATTCCGTCTTTTATAAGTATCATTCACCTAACTTCATGGCACTAAACGATCAACCAGCGGTGCATCATGTTTCCGTCAAGGTACCCCAGTTTTGGTCTGAAAATCCAGCTCTTTGGTTTGCCCAATTTGAA
The DNA here is from genome assembly GCA_946902985.2 of Meconema thalassinum. NCBI lineage: Eukaryota > Metazoa > Arthropoda > Insecta > Orthoptera > Tettigoniidae > Meconema > Meconema thalassinum. Next base: position 739,035,247 of record OX336390.1, read on the forward strand.
GGTCAGTTCATTTTAGCTAACGTAACTGCGGACGCTACAAAATGCAGTCGTGTAGTAGCTAGCTTAAGTGAAAAATTAGCTATCGAAGTTCAGGACATTTTATCGTCACCGCCAGTTACTAATAAGTATGCCGCAATAAAGCAGGTGTTAATCGACCACATGTCACAATCTGATGCAAAACGAATAGAGAAGCTACTGCGAACCGAGGAACTCGGAGACCATACTCCATCCAGTAGCGGCTGGTGAAGAAAAATTGTGGGTGTGCACTCTTAAAAAAAAGTCTAAATTTGATGCATATCTAAGCATACAAAATAACTGTCTCCTCACTATGTTACTCTATTTTGTATGCTTAGATATGCATCTAGTGGCACTTGGAGTTGGTTTTTCGACACCTCGATATTTTGCTGTTCTATGTTCCCTCCTGAATGCACAATGAAGCTGTTGTCTGATTTGTTACATTCCTAGTACTTGTAATTCCAATTCTGCATTCATGTAGGCTTTTGATTGTTCACATTTGTCGATTTTAGTTAGATTTCATTAGAAAGCTACCTATTGCAAAGGGTACCATTTCGACATCCGGAAAAAAATTGACATATCTTCGCGTTTTACATCCCACAGATCCCAAAACCACCGCCAGTTCAAAAGTTAATATTATAATGTATATGTACAGGCCTACATAAAATATAACCATTCAAAATCTCGGTCGGGTTCGCTAACGGGCAAAATCGGACCAAGGGGTTGGAAATGGGGGAGGGGGGTGAAATATTGCTATAACTTTCATAGTATTTTAAAAACTGAATCCATTCAAAGTTCGTACTATTTTTGGAATAAGGGCCAAATGCTTATCTTCGTAAGTTTGACCAAAGGGGTGGGGAAAATGGAGTTTTTAGAGAAAAGAAATCATACCTCCCTTAATAGGCACAATATCAAAACAGTTTAAAATGGCCAATACCCCCTCTAAAATGTAACAACATTTTTTTGCCTGAAAGAATATTTGATATGACCCACCCTTGCACCAAGCGATGAGCAAAATGTTTCAGGTATTATAAGAAGATGCTGTATGCTAAACATGTGTAACTTTCGTAGGTATACTGTACAACAATTGGCAAATTTAGTGAATTCCAAGCATTTTTCTTTGCCCGGTGAAATCTACCTCCGCTTCCAGCGTGCAGATGGGGATTTTCTTTTCTTGTGCACGTAGCACGACTTTAAGCACGGTAAGCAATACATCCAGTTGGTTAGTTCACAGCCACAAGCCCACTCATACTAACTTGCTGTAACTTCATCATGGAATAAGAGATTCCTAACCTTCGCTTTGCACAGGGATGTTTGAATTAAATTCAGGTTTGGAATAGGTCTTCCCATTTCTTATTATATGGCCACCTTTTCTTGCAGAGTAAGTAAGTTGAGACGATGTAATAGCCTGAACAGTAGCGATAATAATCCCGAATCCCACCTCGGCCGTCCTGAAAATGATTTTCGTGGTTTTTCATTTTTATCACTAGGCAAATACCGGGACGGTTCCTTTCAGGCCAACGGTCAAAATCTCTTCTTTGACCCTGAATTAGACCCATGTTTGCGGTCACATGTCACCATCCCCAGTTGCATTTGCTGAAAAAGTGTGTTTGCCTCCCAGACACCATCCTTCCGACGGTAGAGGAATGATTCTAGCTATGTCAGTGGGTGAAGCCAAGCTGGGAGGATAAGCTATCAATTACGTAATAATGCACACGCACTCAAATATTCCACACTTTAGAAACACACTTGTGACAAATACTTGCCACGTCCAAGATCAACAAGATAATAGGCTGCGTTAATCCTCCAAATTACTGGACCTTAAAAATCTGTAAATTATAAAGAAATGTAATGAAACTGAATTCACTGTTACAACTATAGACTATATAATATCATACAGTTGGCTGCATGATTGTGGTTTTTTAAATGCACATTGAAAATCAAATGGCAGTGGCGCTAGCTGCGTAAAGACACAACCTTTCAAACCACTTCAATCTGCGCATGAAACTCTACTTGGTACAAAAATTCACCAACAGATAGTGCGGTAGCTCCTACACGCTAGCGGTAATCGCTTCTTCGTCTGTCAATCAGATGCGACAGGAGCTGGAAAAAAAACGGAGCATGCGCAGTACAATTCGCCAGGCAAGGATTTGGCTCCGATTCTGTTATAGTAAACACACATCCCCGCTCCCCTCTTGCCATCCCCTCTCCTGCCGTCAAGCCTAACGCTGGCTACAATTTTGCAGGTGGCGAACGGCGATATTTGATGATACCTGAGTCAGCACACAAGCAACGTGCAGTGAGGCGCAACGAACGCGGTACATTTAAATGTAAAAAAGCGGTATTCTGGACATTTGTTAACGCTTTATACTACCATAAAATCTTATATTAATTTTTATATTCGTAAAATTCAAATGTGAACGGCAATTTTTCAAGAATGGGTGTGCACTGGCTCCAGGGCGAATACCCAGAAACCGCCACTGACTCCATCTCAACTCCTTCGTCGTCTGAAAACATTAGCCGGTACCACCATGGCTGATGATATGCTTAAGAACATTTGGATGTCTCACCTGCCTACCGATGTACAGAAGATGTGGAGGACTGAGATGGACATCTTTGGCTTATTTCATGTATTTCTTCTTTGGGGACTACTATACATTGCGATACGGCCGCATATAAAATTCCCCTAAAACAAAATGGCGGCTTCCGTGACGTCAACAACGACGTCACGAAATACTCCTCTGACAAATTTACGGGAAAAGCCTGGGTAATAGGGGTTTTTGGGTAGGGAAACACCCAAAAACGTCAATTTTTTTATGTATCGAAATCTATATTTGAGCTATATAGTTCAACTAAAGATTCCGATACATGAAAAAATTTCGCGAATTCGCGTATTCTATGTATCGAAATCTATATTTGAGCTATATAGTTCAACTAAAGATTCCGATACATAAAAAGAATTCGCAAATTCACGATATAGCAGTTTTATGGATGCAAAAACACAAAAACCGTCAATTTCTTTCTATGTATCGAAATCTATATTTGAGCTATATAGTGAACCCTTCAGAATAGCAGTGTTTTATGCAAGAATCTTAGATCAAGGGGTCGCGTTCAGTTCATAGTGTGGTGTTTACGTCCGCCAAACTACGTGCTTTTCTGAGGCAAGGGTTATAGGATGAAAACTATAACTAAGAAAGAAAGGAGACAAAACGTAAGATAATAACTAGATTTAATAACTAATTTGTGCATAAAAGAATAAAACAAACAATAATAAACAAAATCCTCCCTGAATTTTCCCCTGACAGGAATATTTATCACTTTGAGGAGTCAGATGGATCTCCCCTTTTCTAATAAAATGTGGATCCAAGTTCCACTATCTTGCATGTGAATTTATGTTCGCGTGATGACTATCTACGAGAAATGAGTACTTGGATGATCATTCGTTCACAACGGGTTAACAGCCACGGTGCTCACGAACAATCACCTCGTAAATCAACTTTTATGGCTATGGGCATAACATTAATAAAAATCCTTAAATCTAACTCTGACACACATATTACAACTCTACTATTTACAGGCATCTCTCTGAGACCCTTATTAGTGTGGTGACACACTTAGCCAAATGAGCTGCCACAATGGCCGGATGCTCAACAACAAGGAAACACAGCGCCGCACGTGACTCACGGGTCACTGACATGTACAATAAACAAAGAATAAACCAACAACAACAAACAACCTGAGTGGTTAAGATTACCTTATATTAACAAAACTGCATGTTAATGAAACGCTTCGAAGGTAATCGTGTTTCGTAGGCTACTCCCATTTACTTAAACAATTTTACCATTGATCAGTTTCTCACATTTATATTTATTTTCAAGTAATTTGGAGCCAGTCGTGCACTCCACTAATGAGCTCTGCTTGCGAAACTCAGTCAGCCCTTGTGACAACAACTCACCCCTTTCCACAATACCAGTCATGTCCCCCATCCAGTGTATATAAATAGCCGACCAGCGGAACTGTTATCTCAAGGAATCAACAGCCGCTAACATCTCCTCCCACTCAACATATGGTCAGACAATAATCACATATCCATAATTGTCCTCGCAAGGATTCAATATGAAGCTGGTACCAAGCTGACAGAAATCAGTCTCTGCTGAAGTTCCCGCTTGTAATACCACAACAATATACTCACAGTACACACATCTGGGACTGACATAACACCTTTCACATGGGTCTGCTGAATTAAAGCTCGCAAACATTTAACACAATATTTAAAACCTACGATAGAGCTGAGTACTCTTCGTCACAAATTACATTGCTCCAAAGGCAATAATCACACTGAATCTGATCAATAATAATTTTCAATAACATTTAATTACCCTCCAATCTACTCTATAATTATATTAATTCAGTCCTACTTCTGAAACACGACATATCTCCGAGAGACGTTTTTAACCGCACTTCGTAACCTAGGCGAACACGGCCGTTCACATAGATACGTTAGTTAACACAACACAAAGAAAAGAACCTTCCAATAACTACAATTGTGCGAGCTGCTTCCAAACAAAAGTGTGCCAGATCAAAACTAAATATACTACATTAAATCACACAAGCAACGTATTTACAAAAATATGTCCCATAAACCATAAGTTAATTTAATAAATAATAAAATATTATTTGTACTCATCTCGTGTTGTAGTCACCCGTCAAAGAACATCAGATGCCATTCCCCAACTGGATGATCTTTTATCTCATAGCAGCCATCTGGACGGACTGTTGAGAATTCCACACTTCCTCTGCATTCATTGATGTCATCCTTGCGCTGATACAAAAATTAGGTTATTATACACTTTATGCCTGACTACTAAATTCGCTTGTTCAGGTACTAAATTCCCTGTCACTGTTCGTTGGCGAATTATCGACGCTACTGTCCCTATAACTATAGTACAATGACTATCTATCACTGATTTTACCACTTTTCAATGAATCTCCTGTGTCCTCGACACAAAAATACAAGTCCACGTTCGTAGACGCACAGAATAATAATAGTGTGTCCTCAACACACGGAATAAAAGTCAATGTCTTGGTTCTTCGACACACTTATAAATGAACTGACCCTTGGGTCTAGATGGAGGGGGATTTTATGTAAAAATTTCTCGAAATAATTGTGATACAGGAATGAAATACATATCACTGAACTCGTAATATTGCACAGGTCAAGAATATGCCCATTAATCCTAGAATCGATCGTAGAGATTTTGTCTAGGCGATTTCCCGCGTGAATGCTAGCCGCCGCGTACCCCAGCCAGAGTTGGCGCGCAAGTAGGCATTCTCTTCTCATTGGTTCTCCATTTTCTAATAATTTGGCGGTTTCTAGTAGATCTTGGCGTCTTGGGAGTGTCTATTTTCTTCATCAGCCATTCACGTTACTGCATCATATTTCTTCTAGGCGCGAATATCACAATGAACATACCAGAACCATGTCTCACCGCGCGTCGCTTCTAAAATTGAGGTAGCCACACCTGTCCCTGTGATACATCGCTCAGCTATTTCTTTTCATAGCTCAAGTACTTAGCCTTTTGTTAAACTGATGCAGGTATGTCCCTACTGTCTCCAACAAATGTTTGAGATTTCCTCATCACTGTCTGGCTATTTTCATGATGCTGGTTGAAATATTTATTAATTGAAGAAATAAAAAGTAGAATCATTTAACCAACATAGGGTAAAGGGTTCACAACTCTCCCACTCACAAAATTTCGAACTTAGGAAGAAAGTCGACAATTTTACAATACTTCCGTAGGCCAATTTGTTTTATTTCCAGAATCACCCCTTTCTCTTACTTGGTCTAGGCGCTCCTGTTTTCAATGGCATTTACTCGTTTTCATATCCTGCTTGTCTCTTCCCCTTCCAATCTTGCGTGACGCTCGATGCCTGCGGCAACACCTTACTTGCCTCGTTAATGTTTGTCAACAACAAGTCTACTTCCTCCTTCATCACGTGCCGTAGTCAACTGCTCCCCGTTGACTTTGTTGATAGTAGGACGTCCGTATATTCAAACAGCGTCATTATTTCGGCGCTACCATGGTTCACTTCGACGATACTTCTTTAGGTTGGCAGCGTTGTAAACTGACATTGTTCCTGTGCTCAATTCTTTCACTCTGTAAGCATTATTTCCAAGGTTTCTTACGATAGAATAGGGTCCTATGAATTTTTCGCAGAACTTACTAAAGATTTTCTTTTCTGGGTCCGATATAGCAGGTCGTTTTACCAAAACGAGCTGGTTGACTTCAAGATCACCGTGGAACCTCTTATTTCTTACTCGCCGTAATCTGCGGTCTGCTTGTTTCCTCATGTATGCTCTCGTTCTTTCAATTCTCAGGTCTGGTGCTATCATGGGATCCTGTGGACAGTTAATGATGCTTTTCCACGTTCTTACTGGATACTCGTTCTTGTGTAGGACCATAGGGATTTGTCCTGTTGACTCGTGCCTGGTAGAATTCATGCATGTCTCTACGTCCTTAATTTTATCGACCCATTTGTGGTGTTCGTTCGGAATGAAGATTCTCAAATATGCAGTTACAGATTTAATTACTCTCTCGCTTGGATTTGCTTGGGCATGTCGGATACTGCTTAAAACATGTTTTATACCCATGTCTTCCATTCCTTTCTTGAATTCGGCGCTTGTGAAATAACTGCCGTGATCTGATAATATAAACTCTGGTTTTCCAAGGGTTGGAATCACTCTATTACGAATGCGACTGAGTACCTGCTTCGATGTTGTTTTCTGAATAGGGCATAGTACTACAAACTTAGAAAATACATCAATGCACACTAGCAAATGACGGCAACCTCTCCTTCCCTTCGGAATTGGACCAAGACAGTCCATCGCCAGCAACTCACATGGTTTTTGAGGTAGCAATGGTCTAGGATATTGCCTCAGTAAATAATTATTTGGCTTTGTCCTCTGACACGGGTCACAAGTTGTAATGACGTCACATATGGTTGTCCTCATACGTGGCCATGTAAATGTCTCTCCTATTGTCGCTTCGCACTTGTCTAAGCCCACGTGACCGTAACTTTCGTGCGTATGCCATGTCAATCCTCGTTGTAACGATGCAGGTACTAATATGCGTAACTTGGTGTGGTCATTATCTACCCACTTGTGCAGCAAATTGTTGACATAAACATATCTTCCTTCTTTGGCTTTCGCTTCTCGAAATGCAGGTGTTCCTGTAGGTAGTTGCTTTTTGAAGTATTTAATTAATAGCATCATCCATGGTTCCGCTTCCTGTTCTCGCTGTATCTCACGTAACTCCTCCAAGAATTCCCGGTCCTTCGGTGTTAACTCCAAGTGTTGTACCATCGCTGTTTCTTCATTATCAGGCTCTGGGTTCCTGCTGAGTGCATCCGGTATCACGTTCATCTTCCCTGGACAATGTTCAATTTCAATGCTGAACTGCTTAATGTATATAGACCAACGTGTCACACGTTCGCTTGCCATTGACGTCTTAAACAAGAATGTTAGTGCCTTGTGGTCAGTCCTGACAACAATAGGGTAACCATAGATTATTCGTTTCCATTGTTGGAGCGCATGAAGGATGGCCAACAATTCTAGCTCGGTTACAGTATAGTTCCGCTCGTGCTTACGCAATTTTCGGCTAACAAATGCCAAATATGTTTTGTGCTGCAGGTTCGCTGGATCCTCTTGGTAGAGCATAGCACCTATCCCAATTAGTGAAGCATCCGCTTGGATTATGAATTTGAGCTTGAAATCTGGATATCCTAATTTAATGCAGTTTTCCAATAGCTGTTTTGTTGCTTGGAATGCCTTCTCACATTCCGCGTTCCATGACCATTTGTTATTTTTCTTTAACATTTCTTGCATTGGAGCTACAGTCTCCGTATAACCTGGACAGTTTTCTTTAAAGAATCCCGTTACGCCTAAGAAAGCTCGAATGTGCTTGACTCTCGTTGGTGTAGGAAATTCTTTATCGCTTCGATCTTGGCTGGATTAGGCTTCACTCCCTCCTTGTCAATGACGTGACCCAAATATAAGAACTCGCTCTTGAAGAAATGCGATTTCTTCAGGTTTACTTTGAAATTCGATGCTTTTAGGTTGCCCAATACTTTATCTAAGTTTTCCATGTGAGTTTCAATGTTGTCGGATGCCAACAGAATGTCGTCAATGTATCGCACCGTCATCTCCTTTACTTCCTCGGTTAGGTTCCGGTCCAGTGCTCGGATTAAAGCACAGCCCGCTGTTTTGACCCCAAAAGGCATTCTGACGAAACAATATGTCTGGTTATCGAATAAGAAGCCAGTTAGAAGCTGTGACTTCTCATCCAATTCAAGATGATGGAACGAGCTCGTCAGATCGACTGATGAATAAATGCTCTTGTTTTTAAAGCCTTTTAATACGTCTCTGATAATTGGCGCTCTGTCATACTCAGGAAAAATGAGTCTCATGTTGAGGTTTCTGGCATCTAAACAAAGTCTAATAGATCCATTTGGTTTTGTGACTGCCAAAATCGCATTTAGATAAGGTGTAGGTGTCTTCCTTATCACTCCAGCCTCTAACATCTCATCTATAATAATTTTAACTTGACCACGATACTTTTCAGGAATTGGGTACAATCTGCTTTTGAAAGGTGACCAGTCCTCGACTTGCATAGAGTACTTGAAATTTAAAATTTTCCCAGGTACTGTATCAAATACTGATTTGTGCTTCCTCAAAATCTCTTCCAACTGTTTTCTGTGTTCATCCCCAAGTTGAATGTCCTTGAGCCGCTCCTGTAGTAACTCTTCAAATTGTGCATCACTGTCATCTCCTTCTGTTAATAAAGACCATATCTCCTGGGATTCTATCTCCTCATCTAGTTCCACAACAGCCCCTTCTACGATGTTATCTTCCGCCTTTCGTACCTCCTCTTCCGTCTCTTCTGATATTGCTTCCAATGCCCAAGAATTTACATCTCTTCCGGTAGTGATTTCATCCATATGCAATCCCACGTTTTTCAGCTGGTCGTATTCTCTAAAACTGACTGTATTCTTGTGTAAATCTATCACTGCTTGATAGTCACAAATGAAATTTGCACCAAGAATTATATTGAAATTCATCTTTGCCATGATAATGAATGTTTGCCCAAAAGTGTGTTCCAATATGTTCAGCTCTAAGTATGCCTGACGTTTACAAGTAACGGTGCGTTCAGGAATAACACCCCTCACTTTGAGCTGTGGTACCGGAATTACAGGAATATTCTGAGTCCGTCCCAACTCTCGAACCAAGGCCTCCGATACTAGACTGATCTGTGACCCTGTATCCAATAAACATCTTATATTGATTCCACCAATCCTTGCGTAAATAATGGGTAATTGCCTAATTTCATCGTTCCGTGGTTTCACCGTCTCCTCCAGGCAATCTTCTGGTAAAGCAATCCATTCTTGTATGTTCGCTACTATCCATCCATCTTCAACTTCCGACTGTTGTGTTTTGAGACTGTCTCCTTGATCCAAAATTAACATTTTTTTTTAGCTCCATTTCGACTCCCATCATCCTTTTGTCGCTCATGTCCTTGATATTCCTCTTGTCTCAGTAGACTTCCAGCTTCCTCAGTATGTGTATCTGGGTTCTTTCTGTTCCCAATGGCCTTTTCCCATCTTCCTAGCTCTCCACCTTGATTAGCGTGTAACTCCTCTAAGTAATTTTGTGATTGAGCGTGCCTATCATCCCAGTCATCTCGATAGTTACGTTGATCTCCTTGATTTTGATCCCTCCTTCCTTTCCATCGTTGATTGGCATTATAATCACCGTATCTTCCATTAGGCCTGTCATTCCTTCGATTATCACGCCATTGTTGATATCCTCTCTGTTGGTATCTATTGTTGCCCTGGTATCTATTGTTGTAATAATTTTCGTTACGCTGATATGGTCTGTTTTCCCCTTCTTCCTGGTTTCGCCTAGGTGTGGAGGTGCTCGTATTAGTACCCTGCGTTTTAGTATTTCCCTGTTTTGTCTTTACGACCTCTGTAGTGTTGACTAATTCCAGCTGTCTTCCTCCTCTAAAATGACTATGAGATGTGGTCTCATCTATTTGCCGTAATATCTGCTCTGCATGTAGGGCCGTACTGACGTTTGCTGCTACTAGCACTTGCTGTACATTAACTGGCATTTGCCTTGCTATTGTCATCACCAAATCTGATTCGTTTAATGGGTAATCCAGATCGCGAAATTTTAGCATTTGCATGTTAAAGAAATCTGAGTATTTTGTCTGCTGGGTAGTTTGGTATTTTCTAGAGTAAAGCTCCATTCTTAAACTCTGTTGTATGGCGGGAGACCAGTATTTGCGCAGAAACGCTAAGTTAAAGTCTGACATGGTTCCAAATGTATATTTGAAACTTAAAAACCAGGTGAGAACATTCCCTGATAAAAATCTCTCCATCATTCTCAATCTACGTGCTTCAGGTACTCCAGTGTCATTAAAATGGTCTTCAATCTCTTTGATAAAGGCCTTAGGTGTTACCCCTGAATTTTCGGTGTATTTCTGCGGTTTGTAGTCATTTGAGCGAATTACTTGAATAAGTTGTGTGGGCTGATGACCGTCCTGTGGTGTTGAGCTTCTATCTACGTTCTTACGAAATCCTTCCGTGTTTGTCGTTAATGGGCTCTCTGCTTGATTCTGACTTCCTGCTATGCTGGGTTGGGGACTATGTGAGTCATCCTGCTTGTCTTTCAATACTCCCGTTTTAAATATAGACGATTGTTCTAATGAGCGAAGTTCGGCTTTAATGATCCTGTCTGTCTGTTCTTTAAGTCTATTTTTTACCTCTTGCTCCAAAGCTTGAATACGCGTGTGGTTTTCGCCTACTGTTTTAAGAATTGTGGATCTTTCCTCTCTAGAATCAATATTCATTTTCTTCCAATCTTTCCTGATCTGTTCTTTAATCGTGCTTATTTTTTCTTCAATTTGGCTCTTATTTTCATCCTGATTATTTTCTATCTGGCTTAGCCTTTCGTCTAATGTACTCTTAAATTGTTCTTGTTCAGTTTCTAGGCTTTTCCACTGTTCCGCTGATTTTATCTCTAGACGGTCCATATCTTTAATTATGCCTGATATGTTCTCATCTACTGCTGATATTTGTTGTTGAATGACCCTGCCACTTTTCTCCATCTCCTTAAATCGACCTTCCAACTTATCCTGGGCTATTTTGACCTCGCTTGTATTCATTGTGCATGCTATTTCAATCTGCTCTAATTTAGCTAACACCGTTTCATCGAGAATGCTAAGTTTTTTATCGAAAATACTCTCCATTTGTTTAATCTGCTCTAATTGTTTCTCATTATTTTTGCTTACATCAAGGGCCAGTAATATCATCTGTTGGTTTGTGTGCTCTTTCATCTCTGCGGTTAACGAAGCTAATTGGTTCGTGTTTTTATTATTTTGCGCCTCTAACTGCGAATTTATAGTGTCATTAATTTCACTCTTTAACAACCTAGCTTGTTCCGCCTGATATTCATTTTGCTCAATTCTACTGTTATTTAACTGTGTCCGCAATGATTCACTTTGTTCTAACAGTTTAGTATTTAGCGATTTACTTTGTTCTGACAGTTTAGTATTTAGCGATTCACTTTGTTCTGACATTTTCGTATTTAGCGATTCACTTTGCTCTAACAGTTTAGTATTTAGCGATTCACTTTGTTCTGACAGTTTAGTATTTATTTGTTCAGATAATTTTGTATTCAACGCTTCACTTTGCTCTACCATACTAGTGTTTATTTGTTCAGATAATTTTGTATTCAACGCTTCACTTTGCTCTACCATACTAGTGTTTATAGATTGACTCTGTTCTGATAGTTTAGTGTTTATTTGTTCGGATAACTTCGTGTTCAGCGATTCACTTTGTTCTGCTAATTTAGTATCCAACAATTCCTGAGTTCTCCTTGCCGCACTTTCAATGATCTCCTGGATCTGCGCCACCGTTGCCATGTTTTACAATATATATGAGACATATGGGAAATGGCCTACGCCAATGCCCTTTGACACGCACATAAATCCAATGCACATTTAATTTCTTTATCCTACTCAGTTCATTTATTTTTACCTTTAATCCCATTAGTTGATTGCATCTCTGAGTAGTTCTAGTTTTACTCAATTTAATTTTAACCCCAAGCACATATTTAGTCATTAAACAGTTATCCTGATCTGATATTAACACTGACTAATTAACAAAGTATTAATTGTCATTTTAGGCTACAGCCTCCTAATATTTCCATGAGTTTGACTTTCTACACAAATCTAGTTTTAACTTTATCATTGGGCGCCCGGTATCACATCTTAATTTTACTTTAATTTAAAAGATAACAACGTGAACCGTATTTTACTTTGCAAACTCCTGATTTTAATTTATCTTTCACACATTTGGCGGTATCCACTTCGCCTCAACTACTTTTAATAAAATATCACTTCCCGGTGATTAAATACGGTCATATCTGCCTGCACTTGCGGCATGCCAGTTTTACTCAAATGCGCCATTATTGACATGTGTAATCTCCCCGTTACACCACAGTGAATAGCCCCACCGTTGGCCGCCAGTTTTCACCTATGAACCCTTCAGAATAGCAGTGTTTTATGCAAGAATCTTAGATCAAGGGGTCGCGTTCAGTTCATAGTGTGGTGTTTACGTCCGCCAAACTACGTGCTTTTCTGAGGCAAGGGTTATAGGATGAAAACTATAACTAAGAAAGAAAGGAGACAAAACGTAAGATAATAACTAGATTTAATAACTAATTTGTGCATAAAAGAATAAAACAAACAATAATAAACAAAATCCTCCCTGAATTTTCCCCTGACAGGAATATTTATCACTTTGAGGAGTCAGATGGATCTCCCCTTTTCTAATAAAATGTGGATCCAAGTTCCACTATCTTGCATGTGAATTTATGTTCGCGTGATGACTATCTACGAGAAATGAGTACTTGGATGATCATTCGTTCACAACGGGTTAACAGCCACGGTGCTCACGAACAATCACCTCGTAAATCAACTTTTATGGCTATGGGCATAACATTAATAAAAATCCTTAAATCTAACTCTGACACACATATTACAACTCTACTATTTACAGGCATCTCTCTGAGACCCTTATTAGTGTGGTGACACACTTAGCCAAATGAGCTGCCACAATGGCCGGATGCTCAACAACAAGGAAACACAGCGCCGCACGTGACTCACGGGTCACTGACATGTACAATAAACAAAGAATAAACCAACAACAACAAACAACCTGAGTGGTTAAGATTACCTTATATTAACAAAACTGCATGTTAATGAAACGCTTCGAAGGTAATCGTGTTTCGTAGGCAACTCCCATTTACTTAAACAATTTTACCATTGATCAGTTTCTCACATTTATATTTATTTTCAAGTAATTTGGAGCCAGTCGTGCACTCCACTAATGAGCTCTGCTTACGAAACTCAGTCAGCCCTTGTGACAACAACTCACCCCTTTCCACAATACCAGTCATGTCCCCCATCCAGTGTATATAAATAGCCGACCAGCGGAACTGTTATCTCAAGGAATCAACAGCCGCTAACATCTCCACCCACTCAACATATGGTCAGACAATAATCACATATCCATAATTGTCCTCGCAAGGATTCAATATGAAGCTGGTACCAAGCTGACAGAAATCAGTCTCTGCTGAAGTTCCCGCTTGTAATACCACAACAATATACTCACAGTACACACATCTGGGACTGACATAACACCTTTCACATGGGTCTGCTGAATTAAAGCTCGCAAACATTTAACACAATATTTAAAACCTACGATAGAGCTGAGTACTCTTCGTCACAAATTACATTGCTCCAAAGGCAATAATCACACTGAATCTGATCAATAATAATTTTCAATAACATTTAATTACCCTCCAATCTACTCTATAATTATATTAATTCAGTCCTACTTCTGAAACACGACATATCTCCGAGAGACGTTTTTAACCGCACTTCGTAACCTAGGCGAACACGGCCGTTCACATAGATACGTTAGTTAACACAACACAAAGAAAAGAACCTTCCAATAACTACAATTGTGCGAGCTGCTTCCAAACAAAAGTGTGCCAGATCAAAACTAAATATACTACATTAAATCACACAAGCAAAGTATTTACAAAAATATGTCCCATAAACCATAAGTTAATTTAATAAATAATAAAATATTATTTGTACTCATCTCGTGTTGTAGTCACCCGTCAAAGAACATCAGATGCCATTCCCCAACTGGATGATCTTTTATCTCATAGCAGCCATCTGGACGGACTGTTGAGAATTCCACACTTCCTCTGCATTCATTGATGTCATCCTTGCGCTGATACAAAAATTAGGTTATTATACACTTTATGCCTGACTACTAAATTCGCTTGTTCAGGTACTAAATTCCCTGTCACTGTTCGTTGGCGAATTATCGACGCTACTGTCCCTATAACTATAGTACAATGACTATCTATCACTGATTTTACCACTTTTCAATGAATCTCCTGTGTCCTCGACACAAAAATACAAGTCTACGTTCGTAGACGCACAGAATAATAATAGTGTGTCCTCAACACACGGAATAAAAGTCAATGTCTTGGCTCTTCGACACACTTATAAATGAACTGGCCCTTGGGTCTAGATGGAGGGGGATTTTATGTAAAAATTTCTCGAAATAATTGTGATACAGGAATGAAATACATATCACTGAACTCGTAATATTGCACAGGTCAAGAATATGCCCATTAATCCTAGAATCGATCGTAGAGATTTTGTCTAGGCGATTTCCCGCGTGAATGCTAGCCGCCGCGTACCCCAGCCAGAGTTGGCGCGCAAGTAGGCATTCTCTTCTCATTGGTTCTCCATTTTCTAATAATTTGGCGGTTTCTAGTAGATCTTGGCGTCTTGGGAGTGTCTATTTTCTTCATCAGCCATTCACGTTACTGCATCATATTTCTTCTAGGCGCGAATATCACAATGAACATACCAGAACCATGTCTCACCGCGCGTCGCTTCTAAAATTGAGGTAGCCACACCTGTCCCTGTGATACATCGCTCAGCTATTTCTTTTCATAGCTTAAGTACTTAGCCTTTTGTTAAACTGATGCAGGTATGTCCCTACTGTCTCCAACAAATGCTTGAGATTTCCTCATCACTGTCTGGCTATTTTCATGATGCTGGTTGAAATATTTATTAATTGAAGAAATAAAAAGTAGAATCATTTAACCAACATAGGGTAAAGGGTTCAATAGTTCAACTAAAGATTCCGATACATAAAAAGAATTCGCAAATTCACGATATAGCAGTTTTATGGATGCAAAAACACAAAAACCGTCAATTTCTTTCTATGTATCGAAATCTATATTTGAGCTATATAGTTCAACTAAAGATTCCGATACATAAAAAGAATTCGCAAATTCACGTAAGAGAATTTTTTCGGGTGGAAAAACGCAAAAACCGTCAATTTCTATCTATGTATCGAAATCTATATTTGAGCTATATACTTCAATTAAAGATTCCAATACATAAAAAGTATTCGCAAATTCACGTAAGAGGAGTTTTTAGGGTGGAAAAACACAAAAACCGTCAATTTTTTTCTATGTATCGAAATCTATATTTGAGCTATGTAGTTCAATTAAAGATTCCGATACATTAAAACAATTCGCAAATTCACGTCATAAAGCATTGTGGTGAATAATGTTGTTTTTGCTGGGGGGGCTGCGCCCCCCCACCCCCCCCTCCCCCAACTTACGGTAGTTTGGAATTTTTTCGAGTTTTTTGGGTGGAAAAACACAAAAAACGTCAATTTTTTTAATGTATCGAAAACTATATTTGAGCTATATAGTTCAATTAAAGATTCCGATACATTAAAAAAATTCACAAATTCACGTATTCTATGTATCGAAATCTATATTTGAGCTATATAGTTCAATTAAAGATTCCGATACATAAAAAGAATTCGCAAATTCACGTAATAGGAGTTTTTTGGGTGGAAAAACCGTCAATTTATTTTCTATGTATCGAAATCTATATTTGAGCTATATAGTTCAATTAAAGATTCCGATACATTAAAAAAAATCGCGAATTCACGTCATATATATCCGGGAAAGGCCTGGGTAATAGGTTTTTTTTTTTGGATGGGCAAACACAAAAACCGTCAAATCGACCAATGAATCGAAATCTATAATTGAGCTATATAGTTAAATTAATGATTCCGATACATTAAAAATATCGCAAATTAACGTCATATATTATAAATTTCCGTATCGAAACATATAATTGGCCTAAGTAGATCAATTGCAGATTCCGATACACATGATAATTATTTTCTCTTCGTAAATAAAAAACATTGCATCGAAATCTATAATTTACCTTTATAGCTCAATTAACGATTCCGATTCTGAATAAAATTTCGCAATTTAACGTTATACTTTACAATTTCCGCATCGAATTCTTTAATTGGCCTATATATGTCAATTACAGATTCCGATATACATCGTAATTTCAATTGTTATTTTTAATTTTACACATCGAATTCTATAATGCGCCTATGTAGATCAATTACAGATGACGATACACATCGTAATTAGTATAAATTCATATTAATAAAACATTGCATCGAAATCTTTAATTGAGCTATATAGGTCAATTACGGCTTTCAATACAATGTCTTATAAATATAAAATTAAATTAATTACGACGCTTAACGTCATCTGTAATTCAAACCCTAAATTAAAATATTTTCGTATGTACGGCGTGCCAAATTGAGGTAGGCCGATAAATAAATTACATATGACGATACACAATACGTTTCGAAGTTTTTTAATGCTCATTTCTGTTATTGAGTTGTCACCACCCAAAATACCTTATAACCAAGGTTTTTCCCATAATCTTGCCAGAGAAGCATTTCGTCAAATGGAATAATGTTATTGCGTAGTTCCGTTTTTTTTCCAAAGATGGTTCAAATACACCAAACACAATGCCATTATAAAACATTGTGGTCAACGATAGGTTGATATTTATATGTTTTCCAATATTGGCTGCAAACACAAAAACAAGACCTATAGGCCGATAGGTCTAATACAAAACATTGCCATATCTATTTTGCAGGTGTTCATGTACATGCCGATTTGTCTAAATTTAACCCATCCATTACTATTTTAAGAGGCGTATTCCCCAACACCATTCGTGACGTAATATTATTGTTTAGACAACATCCATTACTATTTTAAGAGGCGTATTCCCCAACACCGTTCCTGACGTAATATTATCGTTTAGACAACATTCCTATTAAATGCAACAACCAAAATATATATATGAACAACGTAAAAACTCACCGATATATTCCAAATGCTGCATTATTCCACATGTACAAGCAGAAGCACTGATTTTCAACCACAAGTAACGGATTTTATTTTAATGCAACAACTTCAGGATGTAAACAATTTTAATACAAATCACCAACACAATCGAGCACACGACACTGGTAATATCAAAATCTTGTTCTACAGGTTATTCACGGGAATATTTATTTTAATATTACGCTTAGAAAACGCTAACGCATGACAATACAAAAATGGCGCACCGACTCCAGCAACATCCCGCGACGAACTGACCACGGAACTGACGTAGTAATCAGCTGACAACCAATAGCGTTACCGATCTCCCTAAATATTCCCCAGGCGCCGGTGTATCGGAAGGTATAGTTGAACCCTTCTTTGTTTATTTCATGTATTTATTCTTTATGTTTGAAGCTCTTTGATATAAGTTAGTGTAATAAAAGATGGCTGCTAAGTAAGACGTCCGTGTTTCACGATCACTGATTTATACATTATACGAATCCCAACATTGGTGCCGAAAACTTTAGATTACGTAGAAATGTGCATTAGAATACGGGCAATTGTGTTTTACTTGTGTACAAAGTAAACTGGTGATGCTATCACTACAAACAGCAATCACGTTTTGTACATGCAGCCACGCCACGCCGGATTACGAGGTAAGAAGATACTGGAACTTCTACACGCGCCACATACTAACGTGATATTTCAGTTATTAATATTATTGCAAAAGTTACTACTACGACTAAACAGTGCACGAATTGTAATATAATTACTTTACACCACGTACCGGAATTCACGAATGATAGACGAGCAAGTGCTGCCATCTTGCGGTATATCCTAAACTAAATACCTCGTAGCCATCACGGACACTACAAGACGATCTCACGCATGCGCTGACATCAGACAATCACCTTCACTTGTCGCAGCACGGTACTATTTATTTATTTATTTATTTATTTCGTCACCCATTCTTTAAGATGCAAGACGAGAGTGTTAAGAGTAAACTAGCGTTTTTGAAAAGAAAGCGGAAGACGGAACGAGCAACTATAACTAAATTCAGTACAATAATAAATAGTGCTACGGTCGGCGACATCTCAGGATACGAATATAATCGCATTAGACTCCAAGAAGCTTTAGATCATCTCACAGTTCTGGACGATAGTATACAGGAATGTTTGACCGACGCAGAATACGAGGCCGATGTCGAAAAATGTGAGGAATACATCGACATCGCGAAGAGAGCGATTCTGAAAGCATCACACGCCGAGAATAAATCTAAGTCACTCTCCAGTTTGACAACATCGGTCGCCGGAATGAGTATGCAACCAACGCCAGGATCTCCAGTCCCAACACCCGTCACGCACACAGTGAAGCTACCTGCCGTAAAATTAGACAAATTCGCAGGTGACATTGAGAATTGGGCACGTTTTTGGGAGCAATTCCAGTCTTCTGTTGACAACAATCAATTTCTCGCTCACATTGACAAGCACGTCTATCTCCGTGGATATCTGGAGGGTGAGCCGAAGAATCTAGTTGATGGAATACCGATAACGGCTGATGCTTATGAAGAAACTAAACGGATATTAATCTCTCGCTACGGAAACACTGACCGCATAATTCAGGCCCATCTTGACTATCTCGAAGCCTTACAACCAATTTCAGACGATACTCCTTCTAATCTAAATGCCATGTACATAGAATGCAATAGACGCGTACAAGCCTTACGGGCCTTAGGGGAAAATGTAGACATTACGGGCGGATGTTATGCCCTAAAATTCTCCGAGCATTCCCTCAAGGTATTGTCCGCCGTTGGATAATTTATTCCAAACGAGAAAGCATTCCCGAGAGTCACATTACCAAGTTGATGGAGTTCCTGAACGAGGAGGTAGAGGGCGCTGTGATCACACAGAAGATCAGAGGAGATATCACTTCACTCGAATCCTTCTCAGGCACTGCCGCGACATTCCATGTGAACACAAAGTCAAAACGGACGGGCATGAACACAAAGAAAGTGTATTCCGAATTCTGTGTGTTCTGTGAGACTCAAGGCCACTGGGCCCAAAACTGTGTGAAGATCCGCAATGTAGCTGAGCGGATTGAAAAGTTAAAAACTGCCAACCGATGCTTCTTGTGCCTCAATAAAGGTCACAGTGTGAAGACCTGCATGAAGAAGAGTAAGGTATCATGCGCAAAGTGCAAAAAGAATCATCACATTTCCATCTGCACCAGAGAACAGCCCGCATCAATATCCGTGGGGAAGATTGACGTTACTATGCCGCAGTTCACTTATCTTCAAACGGCGAATATTTGGATCACAGGGCCCACCGGACTGAGAAAACGTACACGATGCATATTGGATGCTGGCAGTCAATCAACCTTCGCAAGCCGAAGTCTGGTAGATCAGCTTCAACTGAATATCGTGGGACACAAGGATTTGACAGTTACCGGATTCGAGTCATCTCGTCACACATCTTCAGCTCGCAGACTCATTGACCTCAACATCAGTGGACTATGCACGGAGGCTGCTCTGCGTATTTCTGCATTTGAGAGTGACAACGTTTACTTGCCACATCCGACTGTTCCACTCGACGTCCAGTCCCTGTCACGCTTACGAAAATTGAGACTTGCTGATCCCAAGGATGACAACAATGAACTTCCTATAGAACGTCTAATAGGTGGAGACCATTATTGGAAGGTGATACTTGACGACAAGCCAATCGCCTCTCAGACACGTTAGTACTGCTTCCTTCTAGATTTGGATGGATTCTGAGTGGAAATAGGTCAGGAATTACTGTCCACAGCGTCAACGTGCACCACATTCATACTGCTAATGACCCATCTGTCGAGGACGATGATATGCGACGATTTTGGGATCTAGAGTCCCTAGGAATAAGGGAAGATCAGAAAAGGACCCTCACAACGAAAGATGCCACTATTCTTCAAGAATTCCACGATTCGTTTCACTTACAAGACGGGCGGAGGGTAGTATCCCTACCGAAGAAAGAAGATCTGGTCTTACCCTCAAACCGTAAGAACGCTCTAAATCGTTTTCACACATTGCAGAGAAAACTTGCCGTTAATGCCCAGTACAAAGAAATGTACCATGCGCAGATGATGGACTACGAAAACATGGGACATGTTCAGCTGATCGCTACAGAGGAAACTACAAATGATGTATACTACCTGCCTCATCACGCTATCAAGAAAGAGAGAAATGGCACAGAGAAATGGAGGATCGTCTTTGTCGCATCATCCCACGAGAGAGATGCACCGTCCCTCAATGATGTTCTGGAAACAGGCCCTAATCTGTTACCAGAAATACTGTCCACGTTGATCCGCTTCCGAACTTACCGCAAAGCCATAGTAGGAGATGGAACTCAAGCTTTCCTTCAATTAAGCCTGGATACTGAAGACCGAGATTTAACAAGATTCTTCTGGTTCAATGTGGAGAAGGACGAACTTGGAAAATGGCAAGCAAGAGATGATACAGCCGTCTATAGATTCACTCGTCTACCATTCGGCCTTGCAAGCAGTCCCTTTCTTCTGTCTGCAACTCTCCGTGAACTAGCAACGAGATTCAAGGATCAGTTCCCGTCAGCAGCAGCACTTATGGATCAAAGCACTTTCATGGACGACTTTGTTGCGGGAGCTGAAGATGACAACAGAGTTATCACCTTATATTACGAGGTGACAGGTCTACTACGACAGATACGGATGCCGATGGCAAAATGGGCAACAAATTCTGGACCATAGGAAGGTATATGGAGATCCGAAGGACGTGAAACAAAAAGGGAAACCGGAGTACTAGGTGTACGATGGGACACAGAATCAGATTCACTACTCTTTGACCATACAGATATCACCGACAGCCTTTCGCAGGATCCAGGAACCAAACGAAAGCTATTGAAAACGACCGCAAAGTTCTACGACCCTCTTGGGATTACTTTCACCGGTGTCCATAGTTGGAAAAGTTCTCTTCCAAGACACCTGGTGTAGGGGCATAGCATGGGACGAAATACTTCCACATGACATTGCATTGCGATGGCAGCTGTGGATAACCAGTCTCACGGATCTGGCAAGTGTGGTCATTCCAAGATGGATTGGTTTATCAAGGACAACATCGGAGACTTCACATGTCCACGTGTTCTGCGACGCTTCGGAGCGGGCCTACGGAGCTGCACTGTATGTTCGAACTTCAGCCGACGTAAACACTTACATACACCTGGTCTGCACTAAGAATAGACTGTCTCCAGTCAAGAAGGTTACACTCCCACGACTAGAACTACTGGCCATCTTAGTGGGTTGCCGTCTTCTGAGGTATTTCTGCCAAGCAACAGACTTTAATGTCACCACATCTACTCTGTGGAGTGACTCCATGGTCGCGCTAGGTTGGATTAAAAGCGATGCAAACCGTTGGAAGACATTCATCTCCAACCGAGTGACGGAAATTCAAGGCATCCTGAGTCCAGCTCAGTGCCGGTACTGCCCGAGCCAGGATAATCCAGCCGACCTCTTGTCACGAGGAATATCCTCAAAAGCACTACAGTCTTCTTCACTTTGGTGGCACGGGCCTGCATGGCTAGCCGATCATCCTAGCTCTTGGCCCCACAGCAGTGTGCCTAACGCCTCACTTCCAGAGACTCGCAAGACGCATCAGCAAACACTTAATGTCATTACAACGGAACCTCTCATCATTGCTTCCAGATTCAGCAGTTATTGGAAAATACTGCACATCATGGGTTGGATTTTACGCTTCTTGAACAACATCAGACAGTCGGAGAAAAATTCTGGGAATCTCACTGCACGTGAATTAGAGGCTTCCCGATTGTGCTGGATACGTACAGTCCAACGTGAGTGCTTTTCCGAAGAGTACGACGCTCTGACAAAAGTGAGAAACTTGTCTGGGAAGTCCAGGATTGCCCGCTACAACCCCTTCTTACAGGACGGCCTTATTCGACTGGGAGGGCGCCTCCACCATGCAGACCTGCCAACGCAGCAGAAACATCCTATAGTACTCGATGGTGCACACCACTTCACTAAGTTGTTGATCCTCCAGACTCACATACGGCTACACCACCTTGGAGTACGAATCGTTCTCTCTGTACTACGCGAAGAATTTTGGATCCTCAAGGCACGCCAGGCTGTCAAGAAGGTCATCCACACGTGCTTACCGTGTAAGATCGCCAGAAGCCAACAAGGTAACGAGATCGAAGCCCCGTTGCCTCCAGAACGTGTGCGACTTACTACGCCATTTGCAGTTACGGGTGTGGATTTTGCAGGGCCACTACTCGTTAAGGTGGGGAATCTCGTACAGAAATCATATATTGTGCTTCTCACATGTGCGACTACAAGGGCCCTTCACCTTGAGCTGGCTTTGGACATGACTACGGAGACGTTTCTGATGGCTCTCAGACGATTTGCGGGACGAAGAGGACTTCCAAACACCATTTACTCAGACAACGCTAGAACGTTCCAGGCAGCACACAAAGAAATGACACAACTCAGCCAAGTCCTCACTGACCCACGAACGAGCCAGCACTTCGCCCACAACGGAGTCCAGTGGAAATTTATAGCCCCACGGGCGGCTTGGTGGGGAGGCTGGTGGGAAAGAATGGTGGGTACGACTAAAAGATGCCTTAGAAAGGTATTGGGAAAGGCTCTGATTAGTGAGGACACACTCCGAACTCTATTGGTAGAAGTAGAAGCCGCCATTAACTCCCGACCCATAATCCAAGATGGCTCGGAGACACTGACTCCAAGTCATTTCCTGACTGGGGCACGGCTGACTACCCTGCCCAACGTCTCCGAACCCACGACCCGAATAGACCTGAGGAAGGAGAGGAGACTTAGAGAGAAAATGCAGGAGGACTTCCTCAAGAGATGGAGGAATGAGTATCTTCTTGATCTGAGAAGCTACCACGAAGTACGCCGCCCAAATGGACAGACGAAGGAGTGCCGAGTAGGAGATATAGTACTACTACAGGACGACATGCGACCTAGACACATGTGGCAGAAGGCGCGAATAACTGAAAGGCGACCAGGAAGGGACAACAAGGTGCGAACCCTCATCCTTCAGATGGCCAACGGGACCAAGATTAGTCGGCCTGTACAGCTGGTCTTCCCTCTCGAGATAGACCAGGGTGGGGAGGATGTGGAGGACTGAGATGGACATCTTTGGCTTATTTCATGTATTTCTTCTTTGTTTATTTCATGTATTTATTCTTTATGTTTGAAGCTCTTTGATATAAGTTAGTGTAATAAAAGATGGCTGCTAAGTAAGACGTCCGTGTTTCACGATCACTGGTTTATACATTATACGAATTCCAACAGAAGATCCTCCCAGTTTCATAAGGCAATCTTGATGGGCTTGCAAAAATCGCAGATAGATTACTTCACCGTGTGAATATGGCCAAAAACTTAATCTGTTTATATTGGTCTGGTATAGATGATTACATTTTGAAAATTAATTCCACTTTATTTTGTTTATACTGCATAATAATAACCCTACGTGAAATGTCGTCCAGCAGGTGCTCATTCGATCAGTAACTGATTTTTCTAATAACTTCAGATTTCCATCAGCTAATTTCTCTCTTGCATATCTTTAGCGAGAGAAGTCATGGTAAAAATATAACGAACTCAATATAATTGGGTCTTCCTCGTAAGTGGATCACTTCATACTGCTTTAAATTTGTCAAATGTAAGAATGAGGAATGGTTCTCATTCCAGGGTTACAGAGGGCTTTGACTTCACACGTGCAGCGGCTTGAGTGAGCCTGCTTTTTCCTTTAAATAGATACTGTTGACAGATAAAAGGAGTTCCGGTATTATCGAGACTGAAGGTTCCCACTCAGTACCGGTATTATCGAGACTTAAGATTCTCATTCAGTGGAGAGGCCTGGCCTTGAGAGCGCTTGGTGGGGGACAATACTGGCCATGCGGCAACTTATGGTACCGATCGGAACTAGAGAAAATTTGCCCTGCTCTAGCAGGCGGCCTAGGTATGTGCATTTAAGAACTACTATTTGATTGGCTGTTCCCTACACACCACATTATTTCACGATTTCACGTGCAGTAATTATTCCCCCTGAGATAAAAACATGTATCTTTCTTACGAAAGAAAAAAGCATCGTCTTTAAAAATATATTTAGCACAAATCCAAGAAATTCGCATTTTTATTTCAAGTTTATTGTAAAATTTTGTATTTATCGCATACTTTTAGATTTGAATGTGTTTTGCATTTTATTGCTACCTCAGAATCACTAGAAATGACCTGCATAAGTCATAAAACATGAGGGCACAACAAATTTCTCATTTATTGGAAATGATAAAAACCACAAACTCTAACAATGAGGCAAAATGGACTGCAAATAACTCAGCATGGGGTTGTTTATGCATCTTGTTTCAACAACAGCACTCTGGAAGTTCATTATTTACAAAATTGAGGTGGATGCCTAAATAAGAAGAACAGCCCAATATCAATTAAACAAAAAATACAATAAAAGTAAAGAAAAAAAATTTCATCATCATCATCGATTCTCCACTCCAGCAGGCCGGGTGTGGGAATGAACAAGCCCCTTCCATAGTTGTCCGTCCTGCCACAATTCTTCTTCCCCCACTGTCCTCCATTCTATGCTCCTCTCAGTCAAAGCTCTGTGGACCTGCTTCATCCACAGATCTCGAGGTCTACCTCTTGGTCTCTTGCCAATTATCTTGCTTTCAAAATAGGCTTTGGGTGTTCTACAAGAGGGCATCCTTATCAGATGACCGAACCATTTCAATCTTGACTCCTAAAGAATGTCAAGCACATTTCTTTTCAGCCCTAGCTTTAGGCGGACTGACTCATTTCTAATTTTGTCTCGTCTGGTCTTCTGAATACTTGATCTTAGAAATTTAATCTCAATTGCTTGTATCTGGCTGTTGTCCCGGGGAGTCATTGTAGCCGCTTTTAGACCATAGGTCAATATGGGAAGTAAGTAGGATTTGTATAGTGATATTTTAGCTTCCTGAGGAAAGTTTTTGTCCCATAGAAGCTGTGAAACATAGTTGTAAGAGTTCGCAGCTGCTTGAACCGTACTGCTGGTTTCTTGGGTTAACCTGTTATCTGTCGACAAAACGCTGCCAGGGCAGTTCTCACCATCACCCTGCCCAGAAACATGGTATCCTTACAACTCTAACTACCAGGGCTAGGAGGATTTGTGAAGTGTCTTCTTTACAAGAAGAAATTAACACCCTGCGAACCACCTTTGAGAGCAACGGTTATAGCAAGGCTTTGATTTCTACGGTTCTGAAACCAACAAATAATAATAGGACGTCAGTTGAGAAAAGAGATGTAAGAAGAACTGCTTACCTTCCGTACATACATAACATAACGGATCGTATTGCTAAAATCCTACGTCGGTACAACATACGGACTGTATTTGGAACTTCTGTTAAGATTAGGCAACTCCTGCGACCAACTAAGGACAGTTTGCCTAAATTGCAACGACCGGGTATCTACAGAGTTCCCTGTACTTGTGGCAAGGTTTACATCGGGCAGACTTCGAGAACAATATGCACTCGCATTAAGGAACATAATAGATGTATCAGGCTGATTCAACCTGATAAATCAGCTGTTGCCGATCATGCTTTAACACCTGGCCATGATGTCATGTTCCAAGGAGTGGATGTTCTTGCCCGTATAAAGCAATATCGTCCCAGAATCATCAGGGAGGCGGTTGAAATACGTAAACACCCAGATAATTTCAACCGCGACACCGGCTACAATCTCAGTGAATCCTGGCTACCTATTATCAGAACCCTGAGAAAGTAATTCACTGCTGCTTTCCGTTGTCCCTAACATGGGGCTATAATGGCGTCCATCTTTGGGCACCTTCTATATGTTCTTCGTTGCTTTCTCTTAGCAACATTGTCGTATTCCAGATTATTCCTGACGATGAAAGACATGGTTTCTTTCGAAACACGTCGAATTTTAGTATAATAAAACACGGCATAAGCCCAAAATTCAACATTATGAATAATAACACGGGCCGTGAAAGTCTAAATGACAATGTTACTGCCTCTTTTGCAGCTTGATCTGCTAACTCATTTTTGGTTGCCACAGGAAGGTGACTCTAGTGTCAGTGTTGCACAATTCGACTAGAAGGTTATCGATTTGTTGCACTAACGGATGTTTGCAGGAAACATAAAGCAACTGTCTGCAATGAAATCAAAGAGTCAATACAAACAAGAAGGTGGAGTTTTGCATCCTGTAGCACAAACTGCCGAGCTTCATAGATGATAATGAAGTCGGCAGTGAAGACACTACAGATCTGTGGCAGATCATCATATTTGCACCGTCAGTGATGTAAGTACAACTCACTTTTCATACATCTGTGTATAGAAATCCAGTGTTTGAAAATTGATGAACTATGTTGTAGAACTGCCTCTGGTAAATGGAGGCATGTGTGTTCATCTTAGGACCTCGGGTGGATCTAACAACTTCCGGACTTGCCATGGAGGTGCCTTACATCAAAGTGCAAAGATTTTGTATGGGTCTACTAGTACAGTATATTATTACACATATTGAAAAGAAAATTAAAAATTTCTTGTAAGAGAAAGCCACTTACTGTTCTAGGACTCCTCATGAACAGCTTGGTCCTACCAAAGTTAAACTCCCCACTGGGAATGGGAAGATCTCTAATGAGGAATGATACACCTTCTACAGGAAGTCCTCGCCACGATGGCCACGTATGCAGCGACAGCATCTTATACCGTATAAGGAACTGTTGGTATGGCAGCCGATAGCAAAAGCCTGCTCTTCGTACCCGTACAGTCTCAACTAGCCTGCAAAACATAAAGTAACAGTCAAAATACTCTGCAAATCAATGAATGTTCTTGACAAAGAACTAATTTGGAAGAGCAACTTATGGCTAGAGACACATTCATTTTTCAATTTCATGGATTTATAATGAGTAAAACTATATTTTGTCATTAATAATGTTAATTTTTAGTACAGATTAACATTTTCCCTGCTCGAGTGCTTCATCAATAACTTAACCAGCATGAATAAATGTGACTGCAGTCAGGATTTGAACCCAAATCTCCTGCTACCTGGGCAGGTGCTTTTAACTACTTACACCAAAGTGACCACACTCTGACTGTGGCAAGTTTTCCTAGTCTTAGAAAGAGAGGCACTGTTAAAAAGGAAGGAAGCTTTTAGTTTTATGCGACCATTAAACTTGCGATCTTGAGCTATAGGACCTCCATTTTACGTGGAATCCAAATTGCATGACATGATGTTCAACTCCAAAATTCTCAAATGCACTAACTGGGAATCGAACCCGGTATGCCTTAGTGAGAGGGCAAGCTGCTTAACCACTGTACATTATCTAAGAGGTTAATGAATTTGGCTATAGAGGGTAAGACGAGCAGAGGTAGACCTAGGAGGCAATGGTTAGATTCAGTGTAGCAGAGGAGGCCGCAGTGTTAACTGCTGATAGGGGATCATGGAGGAGACTTGTTCGCAAACAGAGGCTTGCAGACTAGATTGGTGCTGAAAGGCAAAACAGACTCAAATGACAATTTATGTATGATACCATTAGGGCATGATGATGATTCTTGTTTTAAGGGGTGGAACAGCAAGGTCACAGATAAAATACAAATATTCTTTTCTTTAACATTTTGAGGTGGATATCTAAATATGATTAGTCTAATACTGCATTAGTAAAACAAAAAATAAAGTAAAACAAAAATATGCTGATTACAGAAATTAAAATGTCAAATAAAATAAGAACAAGTTCTTTGATTAAAAATAAAAAACAATTGGAAATTTAGATTGCTGACTCTAACCCACTCTCTCCGAGAAAGATGATGACGCGATCAGCAGCCACCATGTCATTGAATAATATAAGATTGAGTGTATTCTGCAGGTTTCTTTGTTGATCAGCAAGATCTACAAACTTGGTTAAAATGTGGGCCACAGTGAATATATCTCCACAGGTACAAAGTCAGCGAGGTCTTCTCTTCTTCAAAACTAATCAATGAGCAGCAGAATTCGACTGGGAGAACAAAACAGCTGGATTCTCAAAATAGTACCGTCATAGAGTCATAGGCAGAGCTATGGTGAGGTGTACTAGGCAAGGTGAGGAGTGAGGTAGTTTGCCATTGCTTTCCTCACTGAGTAGAACCTTTCACAGCATCTCTAAGTTTAGTACTATCTGTGCACCAAATGCTGTAACTCAGCACCACTCGTAGCATCCATATAACGTTAGTCATGAATGAGACAGCGACATTGGTGAAAAGCCACATTTTACTCTAGCTTGTGCCAACAGGCATTCATCAAGAGATGGGTGGGAACTGGCTTACTATAATGAAGTTAAATCTCTCATTTTCGATTCTGTAGTTAAATTGAGTTATTGTAACCCCTTGTGGCACAGCCCAGCCCAACCCAACCCGACTTACCCTAAGTACCTGACCTGGTGTTGCACCAGAGCCATCTCGAAGATGCGTGGTTGTTTCAGTTCGTTGGGCTTGATGCAGCGCACGTAGTGAGGGTGCTTGCAGCTCAGGTTACGCATCAGAGCACTGATCGATATCTTGAACTGTGTGCCTGTTGTGGCTGGACGTTTGAGGCTTGAACGTTTAGGATTCCCTGCCAAATGAAAATTTAATATCAAGATTAAATTTACAAGAGGTAATAAGACTCAAAATGTAATATTTCTCTTTCTGCACATCCAATGGTCTGTGAAATAGAAGGTACTTTAAAGTCCCTAAGAATTCATTCAACAGAGTTACTTGCAATGCAATACTGTACAGTATCTAGTATGAAAATCCACAGCCCGCTTCTAGTCAACCGACCGGGTCAGGGAATGGAATGAATGAAGTCCCCATCTAGTGGCTAGGATATGAACTGTGTCGGCAGCCGAAGCCTGTCGCACTGTACAGTATCTAGTAAATACAACATTACATCACTCAGAATTCAGACCAAATTTGCTCCATGGGAGTAAGAGCTGGGTGAATTCAGGGTATCTCATGCATAAGCTGGAGGTAAATGGGCAATTCAAAAAGTATGTTGCACATGACTTCAATAAAATATTAGGGAGGCCACTTAACTTCCTTCCAAAACTCGGAAATCCAAGAATCATTGAGATGAATTACAAAGTTTAACATTTAAATCTCTGTTAATGGTTAAGGATTAAATTACAATAAACTTTAAAATGTTATAATTTGCAGAAAACTAAAATTAGAACTCCATTGCAGCATGCACCCATACGTAGCATAGTGCTAAGCAGTGATGGAATAAGAATTCGGTGATTCATCAGTTATTTTTTCAATCGTGCTGCCCCTCCCCTAAACGTTGAGAATTAATTACCTTATACAGATGGTGTTCAAATTACATTCACATTTCATTACAAGCAAAAAATAACCTAAAAAAATATTAACACAATGAATAATTATTCATTAAACATACTATGATAATAATATCATATGGCCTCAGGTGCTGGGTGCAAGCTTTGTTATTTTACACCCAGAAGGTAGCTTGCATGTCGAATTTCGTTGTTCCTTGAAGCACTATGAAAGTCAAGGAGATTAGATATCTAAGCTCCTTGAACACTATAGCGCTTTCTAGTAGAGAAATGAGGAACTTTGTGTTGGCGGAAACTCCCGAGATTAATTTTGCCATTATGAACTGAATTCAAATGGGTTCTTTGACATGCCAACATCGTATGACATGCGCGTCGAAAAATTTTTGCCGCCTTTCAAAAAATCACTTACCACGGCCAGGAGCGAACCTGCAAGCTTGGGGTTAGTAGACCGACACGTTAACTTACTCACCGTGGCAAGCTATTAAACATACTGGATAATACTGGTCGTCGTCGGCTGTAACTCGATTCCGAGTAAACATACTTCTTCCTGCATAGAGCTTTTCAGACCAGCTTGTGGATGTGCTTCTGATGACTAAACAGGCCAATCCTGGCATAAAACATGCGCCCACATAAATTGCACTCAATGGTCGGGGGAGGGCGGGGTTGCAATTGACGAAGCTTTCTTGCTTGTCGCTTGGCCTCTTCATGTCTGCGACGTTCCTCCTCAAAGAAGTTGACAGCTGTCGATGTAGTGTCCCGCCACAGTAAACGGTCCGCAGCAGATGTTTCCCATGAGTGGATGTCTATACCAGTCGTCGTCATGATGTGCTTCAACTGATCTTTAAAACGCTTCAAAGGGGCCCCATGAGGTCTAGTGCCGGAGCAAAGTTCACCATAAAGGAATTGACGTGGAAGCCTGGTATCACTCATACGGTGAACATGGCCTAACCATCTCAGTTGATGAGCGATGATAGTTGTCTCAATGCTATCGAGATGCGCTCTCTCGAGAACTGCAGTGTTGGTCACATAGTCCTCCCACTTGATGTTCAAGATGTACCTCATCTTTTGTTGGTGGAAACGCTCAAGTTTCTTGATATCACGGCGATAGAGTGTCCAAGTTTCACAGCCATACAGTAGCGTTGAGATGACGACAGCTTTGTACACCATGAGTTTGGTATGCATCTTTAGGTCTTTATTCATGAAGACTCTGTGCATTAAACGGCCAAATGCTGCATGGGCAGCCCCAATTCTTTTGTCAACATCCTGTTCGCAAGTGCACCGTTTAGACAAGATGCTACCAAGATATGAAAAATAATCAACCTGCTCCAGTGTTGAGTCTAAGATGAAGATATTGAACTCAGGAAGAGGTAATCCTAGGGCAGGTTGTGCAAGCACCTTTGTTTTCTTTGCATTGATGGTGAGACCAAAGAGATCACACGCAGTGCTAAAGCGATTGACCGATTGTTGAAGCTCTGCAGCTGTCGGAGCAGGAGATGCGGTGTCATCGGCATACTGCAGTTCTGTCTCCCGGGTAACTTGGGTATGTCTCTGTGAACGAAGTCTTGCCAGATTGAAAAGACCTCCATCGAAGCGAAACTTAATCTCTATGCCTGGGTTGTTGGAAGATGATTCATACATCATGGCAGCCATGTACAATGCAAAGAGTGTTGGAGCAAGCACACAGCCTTGTTTCAAACCGTGAGTGATTGGAAATGGATCGGATACAGAGTTACAGTGAAGAATCTTCCCAGACATTCCATCATGAAGAGCTTTAACTAATTCCACATAGCGATCTGGACATCCAAAGTGCGTTAATACTTTCCACATAGCAGGTCTTGGTACTGAATCAAAGGCTTTTTCCAGGTCATAGAAAACTAAATACAGGGGCTCCTTTTGCTCTCTGCACTTTTCCTGGAGTTGTCTGGCACAGAATATCATGTCTGTTGTGCCCCTGGAGGTTCGGAAACCACATTGAGACTCGGCCAAAATTTCCCAAATTAACAGGATAAGTGTAAAAAGTCGAGTCTTCAAGGCCATACCTCCACTTTGCAACAACTCCAGAGGGATGTTATCAGGACCAGGAGCCTTTCTCGGCTTTAGTTGATTGAGCGCTTTGGTGAAATCTCGGAATGTCGGCGGAACCGCCATCCATGGTTGTTGGGGCTGCTGAGGGATGTTTCGAAGAAAGTCCTCGGCAACATTGGAGGCACGATTTAGAAGTGCAGAGAAATGTTCCTTCCAACGCTCCAAAATTTGTCCTTGTTCAGTTAAAATGGCAGAATTGTCAGCAGTTTTCAATGTACCTGATGATGATCGGATTGGGCCGTATACCTCCTTTATGCCTGCATAGAAGTTTCGCAGGTCACGGGCATCAGATAGTCTTTGCAGTTCTTCAGCTTTTCGCTGCCACCAGTTGTTCTTTATTTCCCTGATTTGTGCCTGACATTTCCCCTTAAGTTGCACGAATTGTGATTTTTTCACACTGGAAGACGGATCTTGAAGAAAGGCTAGATGGGCTTCCCGTTTGGCATTGATGAGACACATAATTTCATCATTATTTTCATCAAACCAGTCTTGTCTTTTGTTCTTCACAAAACCAATTGTTTCCTCAGCTGACTCAGTAATGACCTTCTGAAGCGTTGTCCATTCCTGTACAACACTATTTGTGCTAACAGGGTGACTAGCCAGCTTATTTGTGATTTCATTTCTGTAATCTGTAGCAATTGATTTTACTTGGAGTTTAGAAGTGTCAAATTTCCGTCTCGACAGGTTGTGGATGGATCGTTTCGGTTTGCGGCAGATTGAGATCCTCAACCGGCAAAAAAGAAGCTTATGATCTGTCCAACAGTCATCGACACCTCTTGCGGTCCTGGTGACAAGGATGTCCTTTTTTATCACAATGCCTGGTGATGATATAGTCAAGGATGTACCAGTGCTTCGAGCGAGGATGCATCCAAGTGGTTTTGTAGCGATTCGGCAGGCGGAACTGAGTGTTGGTAATAAATAGTTCATGTTCAGCACATAGACCAAGGAGTAATAGGCCATTGGCATTGCAGTTGCCAAGTCCTTGTTTTCCCATCACATTGTTCCATAATTGATGATCTTTACCAACTCTGGCGTTGAAATCGCCAAGCATTAAGAGTTTGTCTCTAGATGGTACTTTGGTGATGATTGTGCTCAGCTGGTTGTAGAATTGATCTTTAACTTCTATATCAACATCCAAGGTGGGAGCATATGCAGAGATAAGAGTCATAAAGTGACCCCCGGAGAGTGGGATTCGAAGAATCAAAATTCTTTCACTGACAGCAGTTGGAGTTAGCTGGTGATCATTCACCAGTGTGGTCTTTATAGCGAAACCAACACCATGAATACGGCGCTCTCCCTCATCTTTTCCCTTCCAGAATATGGTGTAACCTGAACTGAACTCTGTAATTTTACCTTCGTTGGGCAATCTGGTTTCACTTAAGGCAGCAATATCTATGTTCATTCGACCAAGCTCATGGGTAACAAGTGCTGTTCTTCGCTCAGGCCTGTTATTGTCCTTCAAATCGAGTAACGTTCGAACATTCCAGATCCTATCATTAATGTTTGGATATTCTTTGTTTTCGTTTTTCGACCGCAAAAGGGGTGACCCGCCGGGTGCGGCCTCCCAGCCGGCTGAAGATGTGACTACCGATGTTTAGCCCACAATTTCTAGGGCCTTCCCCATTCGGGGTGGGCAGCGGTGATCCTAAATAGGCCTGCCCAAACACAGATGCAGGACCGAACTCCTGAGTAGTCACGAGGTGTCAGAAAGACGACCATCACACATCTGCAGCCAACGTGCAGGTCCGAACTAGAGGCTTCCAGTTTCAACCCGAAAACCTGCCTCCACCATCCTTATCCCATTGCCGCTGGACTTGTTGAAAGATGTGACAGCAGAAAAAAGGTGCCACAAGCGAGATTTTGTTTAAGGTGGATCACAGCTTGCAAGGAAGTGACCCACACACTATGATCTCGGAACTATACCCTGCGGCACAAAAGAAATGAGACGTGCAGGTTCTAGCACCGTGACTGCAATGGACTGCCGCAGGCTCTAAATATAATTGAGTTGTGCCTTCACAGCCAGTCCATCTGGCATGACCTCATCCGCCTCCACGACCGTTGAGAACCACAAGGAAAGTTCCTCCTCCGTCCGTTTTGCCGTTGGGCCAATATATACGTAATGGGTTTCAGTGTCACTTCCTACACTGAGGGGACCATCACCCCACCTAAAGGGGCTCATCCGCCAGAAGCCGTTGGCCCCTTCAGGGGGTCGAGTTATTTACCGCCGCCCAACATTCGGCGTTAGCTGTTTTTACAGCTGGTTGCCAAACCAGCTAATCCTCCTCCTTTCGCATTCCGGACTTGGGACCGGACAAATCATTTTATTTAAACAAAATATTTGGCTTCAGCTTAGTGTTACAATTAACCAACCCGTCTGTCGCACTTTATATATTTTAACTTAAGTTACCAGTGTCAAAACTAGGGAATAGCCTTACCCTGTTCTGATCTCAACTCACAAAATGTGGAGGATTTCATTCAACTTTCTTCTGAGAAAGCCTGTAACTATGGTTTCTCGTGAAAACGATAATTGTGATTCTACATGGTTTATTATTTTTGTTACAAACCGTGTTGATTTAGTTTGGTCTATTCAAATAAAAAGGTAATTTCTTAAATGATCTGTCTTGACTGGGGAGGCAGGACACTTCAATAAAATTGTTGAGGGAGGCAGAAAGAGCATTGCCAATGCCACCTAGATAATAAGGCCTCCGCGCTGGCTGACCAGCGCTAGGTAGGTCGACCAACAGTAGTCAATCGCGTTGTTTGTGCAGCGTTACAAGTTCGGCGCATAAGTTGTACTTTTAGCTTTAGTTTTGCTCTTCAGCGTTCGAAGTGTGTTAATCAGTGTAGATAAATGTGTAATGAAGTGTGTGTATTTGTGGATATTTGTAATATTAATCACCAAAATGCCGTATAGATGTTGTGTGACAGGGTGCAGAGGGAATTATCCAACGGGACCTAAAGTCCAAGTGTTTTCTTTTCCGAAAGAAGCAGACTTGACAAACAAGTGGATATGAGCCATCCCAAGGGAAAATTTAACAGTCAGCAAAACAACAAAGGTAAGTTATACAGTACTTATACTACCCATATTAAATATAGATTAAAGATAGAAGGTCTGAACCACATGGTGTACATAACCTCAAATACACCTAGGCCTACTGTACGTACATCTGTTCTATGAAAACATTTCCAATGCAGTTAAATACCGGTACTATAACATACCGTAAGTGATTTGCCCGTTTGGAATTAGTTTGTTTTGTATTATTTTCATTCTAGTGAGCAGCAGACGTATGATATAACTTAAATGCTGGTTTATTTTCTGAAAGTACCGTAGGATGTGATACAAATTAGGCTTGTAATCCACTACGACGTTTTATGTGCACTTTATGCTGTTTGATAATTTAATTTTCAGAACATTCCCTGAATTCGTAAGCCTACAATTATTTAAAATATTACTATATTACTATAGTAGTTCTAACATAACCTACACTATATTATTAAGAGAATGTAGGCTCTGTTATAATCCTGGGGTATGTTTAAGACCAAGATGTTTATTTATATGGGGTTTTCTTACATTAGAGTAAAATCATTGTACCAGTGCACGTCTGTCATTGTGCATGTTATTGTAGGCTACAGTACATATGCCTATGATAAATACCTTATTTTGAATTGATCCAATATAGGCCTACAGTAGCCCTGCGTACTGCATTTATTTAGATGTAAGGTATTCATTGCCCAGTTTGTGACTAAGTTACTCCCATTTTTAACAACAGGTTTGTTTGGTTCATTAGTTATAAGTTCATAAATTCTTTTATGGTATAGAATGTAGGCTAGCATAGGCCTACCGGTATATTAAAATTAGAGTATTCCTAGAGTTCAGGTTCCAGTAAGTTGGCCTAAGGTGTTTGTCCACCTAGATACAAGATTTTCTCTAGACCTTCTTGTTTAGGTCCTATAAAGAAATATTATAAAGCGTTTTTCAGGTGTAGCAATTTATCACAAATATTTTATTTTGTGAAATAGGGCATAGCTTAAAATTATGTCTGCCTTAATATATAAGGTCAATTGTTCGTTAGCTTAATTATTCCTTTGAGCTTTAATAGAAAGAACACTTCTTTGTCTGTTAGGTAGTCAGCCCGAAGGCTGGTTGGATCCTCAAATGGCACTGCCGTTAGGTTATGTGGGTAGATACCCACAAAAACCAAAGGCAGCACTATATTGTTGCACATGACCAAAGAAGTCAGGTGATTTTTAGGGCTTTTGCAAACAAGCCTTTCTAGTGGCTCTCCCAGACTATCACGTGGAATCTTAGCCTACTGTGCAAAGTTATTGTGCTTTTAATTTCTTTTTTACACCCAATACAGGTTTACAAAAGCAGAATACAGTAAGAAATGTTTACCAGTCTTATGTTTTGTTGCAAATCTGCAGTACTTATTAAACATTCGACATTTGAAAGTTACTTAGTTATGTGTTCATTATGATCCAAGTAACCCATATTGTGATATTTTAAATACTTACAAAACTAATAGTATTTTCAGCATAACATAGGGTTTCTTTAGGTCTGTTATTGAGTTCTTTTTTGTTTTTTGTTATATTTTTGGACATGTTCATAATTAAATTCTTAAGAAAGCAGGGAAGTTTAAATTACTTTGTCAAATTAGCAGCATTATTACAAAGGAAGCATTGGGCTAATAATTTTAAATACACCATAATAAATTAAACTTCATGTCCTCAATAAAAATTTTAATGAAGGATGTGAAACTACACCATTCAGAACTCCAAAGTGCATTTCTAAAATTAAATGTAATAAATCATATTCAAACCCAACTGCAACTTTGATTTCATAAACACTAATTGATTTTATAGCAGTTCTCAAGAACAAAATTCACCCTCCTCAACAGGATGTAGCCTATTTTGAAACACTGTACATTCCCAGCTGTACAGTATTTCAAAAGAATTCTCAATTAATATAGAATGTTCTCTGTTGGAGTAGGCCTTACATCTGGGCATAAATTGGAGGGTTGGTATGAAAACATGAACCAATTTCAAATTATCATACAGAATTTCTTTCAGTAATCAATCTTGCCTAGCTTTGGTGGTGATTGTTCTTTTAATGGA
The DNA here is from genome assembly GCA_946902985.2 of Meconema thalassinum. Taxonomy (NCBI): domain Eukaryota; kingdom Metazoa; phylum Arthropoda; class Insecta; order Orthoptera; family Tettigoniidae; genus Meconema; species Meconema thalassinum. Next base: position 739,072,176 of record OX336390.1, read on the forward strand.
CAGGAAATTGATGTCCATTTATGATCATCCAAGCACAAACGCCATCAAATTGATCCTGAAGGAGTACCTAGGTTTTAAGAATGGTATTTCATTCTTTCTTCACAGGTATGTGAACAACATTTTCATCCCCATGAAATTATGAGAACATCTGTGGATGCCAGAAGGAACAAAGGAGATCCTCGCAGACTTACTAGACCATCTTTACTTCCAGGGGTCGTGCCATCTATCTTCCCAAGTTGCCCTCATTACCTAAGTAAACTTGCTAGTTACAGGGAGAGCCCTGAAGCAAAGAGACAGAAACTTGAACAAAAGAATATTCAAGAAGCTGTTGAGGAGAGTTTGAAGGAAAGAGAAAGACATCTGAAAGCTCGATCTGTGAATTCACTATGCGAGTTGAAAGAAAAATTGTCACTCCTTGTATTGTCTAATTTTTGGAACATTATTGTAAATCCTAATTCAGTGTTGTTTTTGAACATTCAGCAAGAACCTGCTCCTGTGATAAAATATTCTGTAGTAGTTTCTGAATCCCTTGATGTGTCAGTATTTGTGTTCAGTGAGAGCATGAAGACTTTAAATGATGGAAGGTTTCCCAAAAGTATTTCAAACTTAGATGAATTAGCAGAGGTATTAGATTCATTAGAGAATCTTCATAGGCCTAAATCTATTAATGCTCCAGGTGCTATCGAGAAAGTTTTGAGTTTTGTCCTGGATCTTCTGCAGTCACTTCAGCTATCTGAATATGGTAAAAGTAAAAACATTTACTTTATTATTGAACAACTGACATTGATATTGGCTAAGAAAATTATATACACTCCATCATTTCTGATATTTTCATGTTTGTCTTGTAGTATTTCTGCATGTTCTTATAAATTTAATAGAGAACAGGGGCTTTTTATAAGCCCTCATCCTTCTACAATCCAAAGAATATGCTCCAGTTTTGACTTGGGTCCCCAAAATGAGCAGAGTAAGGATAATTTTTTGTCCTATGTAAGAGGAAAATATAAATATTTAAAACCCCACGAGCACTTAGTCAACCTGCTAATAGATGAGGTACGCTTAAAAGAGTATTTTGATTATAAAGGTGGAAGTGTTGTAGGAATGGCTAATGATACGTGTGTGGCAGCAAATTCAGCTCAGGTGTTCATGATAACCAGTATACTAAGTAGTTACAAGGATGTTGCTCATATATTAGCAGTCAAAAAATTATCAGGTGAGAATTTGCATCAATGGATCAAGAAAGTGATTATAACTCTTGAAGAAATAGGATTCAAAGTATTATCTGTCATTTCAGATAATAATGCTGTTAATAGGAAGGCTATGTCATTGTTTTCAAATCCTCCAGCAGTTTCTCATGTGTATGAACATCCCAAAGATAATGAGAGACCTTTGTTTTTTGTCATTGACCCAGTCCACATCATGAAGAGTATTTGGCACAACTGGTTAAAGCAAAAGGATAATTCTTGTATGATTTATCTCACATTTCAGGATGGTGATAGTTGTGTCCATTATGCCTGTTTTAATCTCTTAATGATACTGTATGATCTTGAACATGAAAAACTAGCTAAATATTGCTATGGCTTGACATTAAAAGCATTGTGTCCAAATAATTTTGAGAAGCAAAATGTAAAACTTGCTCTGCAAATTTTTAGTGATGTCACTGCTAGTAGCCTTCAAATGCTTGGTCCTAAACATTCCTTACTTCTTTGTTCAGAATCAGCAAATTACATTACACTGTTTGTAAAGTGGTGGAAAATTGTCAATGTTAAAACACCTTTCAAAGGTGATAGGTTGAATGATGAACTCATGTGTCCTATAAAGCAATGTTCAGAAATTGATGTAAGGTATACATATCTAAAGGAGATGCTGGAATTTTTAGGTCGATGGGAAAAACTCAGCATAAAATATCCATGGGGTTCACTGACAAGAGAAACTCATTCTGCATTACGTCAAACAACACAGGCTCTCATCAATTTAAGTGCATATTGTTTAAAAGAACTACAATTTTCATACTTTTTGCCTGGTAAATTTCAAACAGATATGTTGGAAGATAGATTTGGAAAGTATAGGCAGCTATGTGGTGGCCAGTACAACATCAGTATCAGGCAAGTTTATGAAGTGGAAAAGAAACTTCGTTTACAATCAGTAGTTAGGCTAAATTTAAAATCAGAAGTCTTTGGTACCATCAGTATTCACTCAATAAGGGATTTTCTATCAGATATCCCAGAATCACTCCCTAAAGTTCCCCTTCAATATGAAAAGCTTGAGGTTGGTCAGTCAGAAGTTGAGAATGCCAGTGATGATTTGCCTGTGCTGACCTATATTGCAGGGTATTGTTGCTATTCAATTCTAAAGCACTCAAAATGTGAAATTTGTAAGGATCACCTAGTGCTCAATGACATTTTACAAGATCATACAATGTAAACCTTGATAGAGAATGTAAGTCGAGGAAAGCTGCTCTTTCCTCAATATCATGTTATCAGTATTGTTGTCAATACTTATTTGATTGTTCAAAAATTGTGTGATCAGTTTGAACAGGAATTTCTTCATGTGAAGTAGCTACAAAGCTAGCTTTAGATTCTGTCCTAAACAATGAATTGTTGTGGGAGAGAGAATGTTCTGAGCATAGTGCACAGGACCTTTGTAGGAAGATAGTTTGGATTTCTGTGAATGTTTGCCTTAATAATTATTGTCGAAACAAAAATCAAGGAAATCTCAAGGACACTGTGCCCAGGAAGACAAACATATTTTCCCAAAGCAACTGACACTAAATCACCTATGTCCAAATCAACATATCTGCCTACTGTTCCTTTACTTATTTTCTGCTTCAGCTTTCTCATATTCAGGGCTAGGATATATATGTAAATACTTATTTCTCTATTACACAGATATTCATATCCTATTAACTTATCTCCATCGATTATGTTGTCCTCTTTCAAATTAAACAAATTTATTTGACATGTTTTTCCATATTTCTGACTTCAGTACATGCATGCACAATAAATAATTGTATATATTTAGTAAATTTCAATCCAATATTTATACATATTTTACTCTTATGAGTAAAAATGTATAGAATTGGAGTTTTCAGTGACTGGAAATATGCCAGCACAGGACAAGTTTACAGTTATGTAATGAAAAGAAAGATTTCTGAAGTACGTAGATGTAACGATAGCAATTCTTATGAAAATAAGCTTCAAGTTTGAAAATTTAGAACATTTCATGGCATACTGTTATGGTAGGCAGGAATAACAGGAACAATCAATGAATGAAAGCAAGTGAAAAGTAAGTGAAATAAAAGAAAATTGGATAATTTGATTTATAAATCCAGTATTTTTAATGCATTTATGTGGGTTACATAAGTAACAAAATTAGAATTATGGGGATAAATTTGTCTTTTGTCCATATTTCATAAAATATATTTACATTTTGACATTTTTTACATTGTAGATATTTTTAAAATATATATACATACATATGTACATATTTTGACACTTTTCAGTACATATAAATCCTAGCCCTGTTCATAATTTTACCTTAATGTAGCCTATATCATTAATTGAAGATTTAGCTTTGGCAGTCCTAATATACCAGATGGGTGAAGCATATTTCTTAACTTCTATACATATCAGAAAGTCAATAAGCTTATTATTGATTCCCAAGATTAATACATTTAACTTAGTCCTATTGTAATTTCAAAAACAACCCTCTCAAAATGTGAATTGAATCTATTTTGAAAATCTTTAAACCATTTAAACTAATTTTTTAACTTTCACTTACATCCTTTAAGAAATTTTCTAGTAGCAAAATTTAATTTTAATGTACAATCTGTTAAAATAATAATTAAGAAACTGAAGATATCCTATGCTCTCTCTATTCTCTTTAAGCTACAAGAAGAGTAGGCTCATAAGTTGAATTGTTGGCGAGAGTTAATTAGGCTATCTTCCTGCTGTACAATGCAGGCTCTGCAAACTATGTTTCAAGATAAAACTGTATTGTATTGTATTTCTGTCTGTGGCCAAATTGTTGATACTTTTTATGTAAATACCTGCAAAATTCAAAACTTTTAATTAAATTGATATTCTGTAATCCAACGCCAGTAAAATAATACTAAAAATTGAACGAGTGAGTGGAAAAAGGGCAATATTCAAAGAAATGGGATAATATTCCAGCATATTTAATCATTAATTAGTCGCTAACTGATGACACTCCTATTATGACATTTTGGGACATAACTTCTTGCTACTAGTACTACAATTGCCTAATAGTGAATTTTTCAGGGCAGGGCAGGGCAGGGAGGAATGACTACTCTTGGCGCGCGTGCTTCCGAGCGCGGAGGCCTTATTATTTAGGTGGCGTTGGCATTGCCTCCAGAAGTCTGCACCATGCCATCTAAACAAGTGAGTAGGCCTATATAGGATTTCTTTTCTGTTTTGAGAGCTGAATCCACAAATATAAAACCACATCATTCAAAAGTTACAAAATCATGATCCAAGATGAATATTTAAATCTCACAATGAAATAATAACAAATCCATATTTTTATAAAATCAAAACTGTTTACAGTATGCCAGTTTTTAAAATTGAGGTAATGCCACATAATAATATGGAACATAAAATGAATAGGCCTACTTAGATTCCCTCATATGATTGTAGTGATGATAGTGATAGCTTTCCAGATGCAAGCATCCATCAACACCTCCTGGCTGAAGTGGTGCCAGGGGGCAGGTATCTTGCATGATCATCGTATGCCCCCATGCCTCAAGTCTTTTGTCTATCTTATTTTAGGAAATTTGGTGCACCTTTTCTAAAGAACTCTAGGTCCTAGAAGTATCACACCTTTACACATTATAGTGTGAATACCAGTGAATGCTTTAACTCTGTGATTTTGGATTATTTCATTTTTTTTTACTGAAGTATATATTTTCTTGGCAACATCAATTGATTATTGGTTATATTGCATATAACTCATAAACTAATCATAAAATTTTGAATAAATAAAAAAGAAAGAAACTTTTTAAAATTTAGCTGGCTGTTAAAATAGCATGTGGTAAATTTTAGTTCCTATGTCACTAAGTAGTTCCTTGGAAAAGATGCTTGGAATTTCATGGGAAACTAAGTTCAAAGAGAACAGAGTAGGCTTATTTGTCACACCAGTTACATGCCGATAGACATGGAGCTTTTGAAGAAGTAGTCTTGGTTCTTTTAATACTAAGGAGCTTGAAAAGGAAGTTGAAGATACATCATTATCACACTGGAGTGAGGTTTGTTGTTTCAAAGGGTGGGACATTAAGATCAAGAAACCTTAGTCTTCTCAGGACATGAGTTCAAAAATTAATTTTGTATATTTCTAAAAGAAATAATACAAATTAGGATCAAATTAATCAGAAAATTCTGCACTTTTTAAGCCCAAAACAGAAATTCTCAATATTTTTCATATTTTTCACTGGTGATTCCCCTTAGGACAATTTCATGAATGAAAATTGGTACCATTGATTCATGCATATTTTTCAAAATCATATTTATTGGTACATAAAAAAATTAAGTGAGTTTAAATACCTTCCGGGAAAAGTATTTTGAGCAGAGGATGCTCACAGCGGTACATTGCTAGAGACAAGTCACGGTGCAGGATGTCGTTATTCTTATCCACAAAGCCACATACATTGTACGTCACTGTACCCGCATAATGTCTGAGCCTGTAAACATAACAACAATTAGAAGTCACTCATGAAATGTAGCCATTCAGAGTCATTCAGGTCATTTGGAAAATAAGGGCTGATTTTGGAAGATGACCATGATAGAAAAAGAAGATACAAAAGGAATTTAAAAAAAACCAATCAATTTATTATATTTAACTTTGCTTTATATAACATTCACTGTTCTTAATACGGTAGAAATAGTTTCAAGTTCTCTGCATCACAGTCACTTCCTGATGAAGTAAAAACTGCACCAACTTCGTAAGTATTTAAGAGGTTAACTATGAAAATATTGTGGGGAAAACTGTATGGATCTTAATAGACTATATAAATTATGCATAAACTTAAAAATCCTAAATGGTTTTCATTTTAAGGGACCTTGGTCCCAACAATCTTAGATATGGTATCAACTTTACTAATATGTCCTTATGGAGCAAATGTTACCTTCACACTTTTTTTTTCTTTCTTTTAAAATTTCAAGCCAAACTCTGATTGTTCATTAGTATCCATACTACTAATTGATTGATATACCATACAGAATAGTCGGCTAATAGAATAGGCCTATAAGAATAGTAATATAATTTTATACTAATCAATTGTACCACATTATGCTAATAACTTGTGCACATCTAAAAGTAGCATAATTGGGTTGCCAAACACATATAACTGTACAATTCCTCTGTACGAGCCTATGGCTCTTTGGAATTAATTGAATGGAAAAAAATGCTCAATGTAATACGAAGGTGGATCAAAAGGTTAGTTGCACTAACGCGCTGCAGCAGCGTGCTGTGTGTCGCAAACGTGGGCACAGCAGAGAAAGGGACAGACACTGCCCACACGTCTGTTAGGCAGGTTGCTGTGGTGTCTCGTCTTGTATGGTGTGAATAGCGGCCAAATGCAATGGCTCGTCGACTGGACGTTCACTCCAAATATGAGGTGTGTGCGATAATCCGATTCGTATGGGCCAAAAGGAAGAATTGCACGGACATTCATTGTGAAATTAGTGCTGTGTATGGGGAGCGGGCCATTTACCGGTAAGGGATCGTAAAGTGGTGTCAGCAATTCGAAGCCGGACGCACGGATATTACGGACGAATATCGCAAAGGCAGGCCCGCAACGTCCAGGACCCGTGCAAATGTCAACAGTTTGAATGCGATCATTAGACAGAACCGGCGCATTCAACTGGGAGAAATCGCGACGCGGCTGAACATGTCTTATGGCAGTGTGTTCTCCATTGTTCATGAGAACCTCGGATATCGTAAGCTGTGTCAAAGATGGGTCCCACGTCTTCTCACCGATGATCACAAGGGACAACGTTTCCAATCCTCCCGGGCATTTTTGCAACGCTATGCCACAAATGGTAACGGGCTTCTGCGGCGAATCGTCACAGGCGATGAAACGTGGGTCCGCCACTTCACTCCCGAAACGAAGAGAACATCAATGGAATGGGTGCACCACTCACAACGAAAGCCGGTAAGGTTATGGCGACAGTGTTCTTTGACATGGAGGGTTTGCTGCACGTGGACTTCATGCCGAAAGGAACGACGATCAACGTGGCGTCGTATAGCCAAACGTTGCACCGGTTGTGTAAAGCGATTAAAGAGAAGCGCCAGTGTGATTTTGTTGCACAATAACGCAACACCTCACAAGGCCCGCCAAACGAGCGAACTGCTGCAGCGTTTCAAGTGGGAGGTCTGGCAACATCCACCCTACAGTCCCGACCTAGCGCCATGTGACTTTCATCTGTTCAGTAAGCTCAAATCGGAGCTCGGTCGTCGACGTTTCCAGACCGGTGAGGAGGTGAAGGCCGCTGTCTCCGTTTGGTTGCAGAACGCTGGAGGAACGTTCTATGCATCCGGCATCGACAAGTTGGTTGTGCTTTCGTAGAAATGTTTGGAGTCTCTTGGAAACTATGTGGAAAAGTGACGTTACATTGTATGTCATTATAGGCGTGTTGCTGTTGTATAGGTTGTGTAATAAATGGCCATAACTTGGAAGTGCAACTTATTTTTTGATCTGCCCTTGTATTTAGTAGCTACAAGGTATACTCACAAACCACTATATCTCTGTACATCTATACTCCCACAAAATTATTGAGCTTGAACATTTTCTGAAATGTTCTAATTTTGGTCCTTAAAAATTAACGTTGAAAGTGTAGCCAATTTAGAATCACCCAAAATATGGTAATATCAAGATGCTTTTATTTCATAAAATATTAATAATAGGCATTGATTCAATGAAAAGAAGGCATAACATTAAAAAAATTACGAGCCTTACAGTAGTCACATATGATGTGTAACATCTGACATAGAAGAAACCTCACGTGAATTTGTTGATACACCGGTATTTTATACTATTATTGGCACAAATATTAATCTATTGTAAAAGGGAGTGTTTTACAGATATTGTAGTTTATAATACGGAACTCATTTTATTAGATGATTTGTAGCTTCCACCAGCACTAGCCTAAATAAAGAATACGATATGGATCAACTAGATTAATAGACGTGACACCGCTCATAACCTTAAATTCCTTATAAACAGGTCCTCTTCATTCACAGACCAACACCTAATTTCATATGGATTCTGTTAAAATGAGTCATATTGATATGATAAATATCGTTTAAAATGATAATCTGGTAGCAAAAATATCTACCCCATCCAGGTTTCGATCCCAAGATCTCTAGATTCACAGTCGTAAGCACTAACCCCACGGCTATTTCGACTACACAAATTTTGTGCACAAGATGGTGACTTATTTCCACGTTCCAATAATACTGCATTACGGAATTACGTTTCATTTATATTTTGCTTGTTTCGATAATGTTCCTGCGTGAAATTGAGTTTAAAATGCCTTATGAATAGGCCTTCTTGTGAGTATAGAGAATGTATACAGTAATAGTTCATGAAGGCTTGCTCAATTCTCGTATAACCACAACGATTATATTATATTGATGACTGCATTACCGTTATGTGGGTTAATATTTGAATAGCCATTGTGCAGAAACATAATACCGGCAATGCGGACTACTTACAATGTTTGATATTAAGGCATTTTACCATTTAAATACTGATACGAAGACTTCGAACATGTACCATGTCATTTGTTTCAATCACTTGACACCAGAGTTCGCATGAGCCTTCGATCAATCGAGCGGGCAGTGCATACTTCCGTTTTCCACCACTGCCAGCTAGTACACTTCCATTCGATCGATCGGGCAGTGCATACTTCCATTTTCCACCACTGCCAGCTAGTACACTTCCGTTCGATCGATCGAGCGGGCAGTGCAAACTTCCGTTCAATCCACCACTGCCAGCTCGATCGTTCCGATCCACTTCCGTCCCCAATTTTCAAAATCACTCCCACAAAACTATCCAGCAACCGAGCGGAAAGATGTTACACATCAAAAGAATTTTTTTTTTTATGTAGGCTATTATTGTGGAGGGGCCAACCTGTTCAGAGAAAATAACCATAAGGGGTTAAGCATAACATTGGCCCAACCCAAAATTTATTCAAAACTTGTAATCTGTGTTTAAAATATTATTAAAACTTCAGAAATATTTTATAATTCTGGCTTGATTCTCCAGTTTTTGAGTTATGCTTCTTTTAGATTGTAGAATGAAGGCAGCAGTTAACAAGTATGCTTGACAAATTGCGACCATACACCAGATAAAGTGTCAGTTTTTGCATGATACCATCGAATTAAAGTCAACAACATGGACAGCGTCTAAGATCACAGAGACAGTGTGAACTATGCTATTTTCTATTTTTACACTGGGACATAAAGAAGAATAAAAAAAGAAGTTCTCGTCCAGCTTGCGAAAGAGTCTGCAGATATGTAGGCGACAACAACAAAAATTATGGTGTTTAAGTTGATTTCATAGTGTATTTCCTAAGTTGCTTTATCTAGATGATAAACAATTACCGCAGATACCAAAAATAACTACTGTATTACAGTAATTACTAAGATGCTTATTATTATTATTAATCTTGATTGGTCACATTGGACCACTTGAGTCGTTCCACAATCACTTCTTGTTTGAAGGAACTGCTTGGTTCTTGCGCTCTTTCCAGTACTTTTTCATTCTTTCAGATCGGGATTTTATCAACTCATCTGAAATCTCCATAGGCTTTCTATGTGTCATTTCTGCAGAAAATTTGTGAGTTTTAAGAATGGTGTTAATTTTATTTTTCTCCTCGGCATCTGTTATCTTGAGTCCAACTGCTTTGAGATCTTGTTGGATTTCTTGGATCCATTTTCCTCCAGTTTTCTTTCCTAGATTTCTCATCACCAGTTGGCGCATAATTCTGTTTTCTGGAAACCGTAAGATGTGAAAAAAATATGAAATTCTTTTCTTCTTCAATGTGCTGGTGATTGGATCAATCTCACGATAGACAGTTTCATTTGGGAGAATCCTCCAGACTCCCTCAACCTGATACTTTTTATTTATGCACGTTCTAATGATTCTTCTTTCCGTTTTGAGGAGTTGATCAGTTCTTTGTTGATTTTTATTTTGGAACAGTGTTTCACAAGCATAAGTGGCTTCTGGGAGAGTTACAGTTTTATAATGTTGGATCTTAGTAGCTATTGATAGGCAATTTTTATTGTATGTTGACCAGGTTAGAAATTGTGCCTTTTTCATTTTATTTGTTCTATTTATCCAAGTTACTTTTTCGTTTAAGTTATGTGTTATAATTTCTCCAAGATACTTAAATTGAGGAACTAGGTTAATTTTATGATCATTTATATAGACTTCATTTATATCTAAGGGATTCATAGGCATGATCTCAGGTTTTTCAAAGGATATCTGTAATCCTATCCCTTGAGCAATTTCTTGGAGACTAGTGATCTGAGTACACCTCTTCCTTGTCTAGTGCTAAAAGAGCCAAGTCATCTGCAAATCCTAAGCAGTTTATTTTTATTGATGGTTTTGTTCCAATTTTGATCTTAGGAGGGTTTTCCTTTTACCAAACCTTCATGATATAGTCAAGAGCCACATTGAAAAGCAGAGGGGATAATCCATCACCTTGTCTGAGACTGGTTTTCACTGTAAGAGCTGTTGATATTTCTCCCCTAAATTTAACTTTCGAATTTGTGTTTGTTAATGTTAATTGAATGATTTTTATCAATTTAGGATGGAGACCGTATGATCTGAGGATTTTTAGCAGTGTCAGTCTATGAATACTATCATAGGCTTTCTTGAAATCTATAAAAGAGATAAAGAGTTGCTTATTTCTGTTTTTGTAATATTCCATTATTAATTTCAGGCTAAGGATTTGGTCTGGACAACTTCTGTAAGGGTGAAATCCTCCTTGATATTCTCGAAGTTGTGGTTCCAGAATATTTTTAATCCTGTTGTAAATTATGCGAGAGAAAATTTTATATGTGCAGTCCAGAAGGGTAATTCCTCTGTAGTTATCTGGGTTCGTTTTGTCTCCTTTCTTAAATACTGGATGGATTATTCCTATGGTCCAGTGTGCAGGAATTTCTTCAGTAATCCACATTTTAACTAGATGTTGATGAAGATTTATAATCGCAGGTTTACCAGCATTTTTCCAGATTTCAGCAAAGACTAAGTCTTCGCCACAAGTTTTGTAATTTGTTTGTTCTTTAATTGCGAGTTCTACTTCATTAATGTTTGGAGGATTTATTAAATCAGGTGAAGTTCAAATAGGTGTTGGTTGGTTGGTTCTTCAGTTTAGGAGCTGCGACAACGCGGTCATGTAGCTCCGTGTACTTTGGGTGTGTGTAGAATCTGTCTGATAACCGGTGTTAATAGTGATGACTGTGTGTTATCTGTTTTTTTAATTTTAGTACTGCAACTTAGAATTTTTCAAATAGTTCCTACTTTTGCCGCCAAGCGCCACCGCCAACGACTACTAGGCCAAGTTCATAACTCAGCTACTAGACGCCACCGCAGTCGGCTCTTGGCAACGAACTTAGAAACCTAAGAGCGTTGTTTACATTAACCTATCCAATTTAGCTTCACACAGGTGCAATTAGTGGAAGGTTCTTTAACATGCCATAAATCTATGACATGGGACCGCCGGCTTTACTTCACCTCCGAAGGAAGGTATACTGAGAGATTTTTAACACTCTTAAAAAATCCGACGGCTTCGGCCGGGCAAGTGTTTACTTGCAGGGTTTCCAGTGGATCATCACAATTTAACAGTTTCTCGAATGCTTCTGCAAGGATCTCTGTATTTTCTTGGTTAGAATGTGCTAACTTTCCTGTTTGATTTTTCAACATTAATGTTGGAGCTTCAATTTTTTTTAGATATTTACCAAATGTTTTGTAATAATCTTGAGATTGCTTTTTCTTGAAATCATCTTCTATCCTTTCCAGTGTATTTTTAAGATGATTACGTTTCGTTTGTCTGATGATTTTATGGGCTAACTTTCTTTGTCTTGTTAGTTCTAAATTTGATTCTTCTGACTTTAGAGCTTGATGTTTTATCCATGCTTGGTGTCTTTTCCCTATTGCTTGATCACAATCTACATTCCACCATTCATGTTTTTTCCTTGGATTTATTGGTGCTAACTCCTCTGCTATTGATTTTAATTTAGTGATTAATTCGTCCAATGTTTTAGTGTTGAGAGATTCTTCTCCTGTTCCTTCACAGTACTCTATATTTTTTATTAAGGTAGATGGATCAAATTTCCTCCTATTGTTATTATTAGTTTTTTTCTTGGCCATTGGAGTTAATTTTATTTTCATCCTTACCACATAGAGGTCTGATCCTGAGTCAACTCCCCTTAGAACCTTGACATTGTGAATTTCGCAATGGTGAAATTTATCCATGCAGACATGATTCAACTGCCATTCACCCCTTCTGAAGTCAGGATGTTTCCAAGTTTACAATTTATGGGGCTGTCTTTTAAAACATTTTGATTTAGAGATTTATTTGTGGTTTCTACAAATTTCGACTAATCTTTGACCATTTTTATTGGTTCGTTTATGTGCTGTCCATTTTCCAATGATATCTCTATATCTTCTTTCTTGTCCAAGTTGCGCATTGAAATCACCAAGGAGAATTTTGATGTTTGATGAAGGGATGTTTATTAAAGTTTGATCCAAAAGATCCCAGAATTTTTGTACTTCTTCTCTGTCCTTAATGGTGTTGTTTTCTTGATTAATAGGAGCATGTGCATTAATAATTGTATATGTTTTATTTGCCGATTTCAAAGTTAGGGTCGTAAGTCTGGAGGATTGAGATTTAAATTCTGTTATCGAGTCAATGATTCTGAGATCTATTAAGAATCCGTTACCAAATTGTGGACAATTTTTCATAACTCGTTTTCCTGGAATTCCTTTATATAGTCTGTATCCTTGTGATTCCAGATGGTCTTGATCACTATTTCTAATTTCCTGAAGGGCCATAATTAGAATTTTATGACTTCTCATGATATCCGTGATGATCTTCAATTTTCCAGTTTGAACCAGAGAGTTAACATTATGTGTAGAAAAGAATGAGACTTGTTTAGGTTTGATTTTCCTTAGTATTTGTTTGTTTGCTAATTGATGAGTTTTCAGACGCTCCGATTCATCATTATCTTCCGCATGACAGCCCACCGTATCCGAATGCTGTCTTTTCTGTAATCTATCATTACAGACGGCGGAATTATTCTTCAAATGACTTTTCATGGTCGACTATCTAAGGTTTCACCTTGAGGGGAGGATAAATCCTCGAATTACAATCCTGAATGTTATTCAGAAAGGTGAAAGAACTGAGAAAAGAATTCTCAGTCCCCCCCAACACTAGTCTGTTCACTGACCTAGTTTCCCGCTGGGATTGATTACCCAACCTTCCACTGGGTTGCTCAGCTTAGCAGGAGACACCACGTGCTGGTCAGTGTTGGAGTTGGAGTGGAGAGGTTATGAGGATTCTCTTCTGCTGAATCCTTGTATTACTGATTTTGTTGGTTAGTAGCATTACATCACACTCCCTTTGTCCAGGTCTACATATTTATAGACCTCCCCAGGTTGATTTCTAGGGCTTATAATGTACAGTACGGTATATTACAATATGTGTTGTCAGTTTGTCAATGGAAGAACGGCACAAGGGATATTCAGCGATATGATCTTACATTGGTTAACTTTTACAAGTAACTACTACATTCCCATAGATCAGTGAGAAGTGTGCAGGGTCTTGTGAAAGAGGGCAAACCTGTTTTATTCAACTAGAAATATTGCTCTCTGCCTTAGCAAAGCATGCAACGTTTCGTACATCTTTAGTACATGCTTTGAAACTCATTTGGGTTCTTCTTTGGACAAGTAGACTATTTAAAATAAAATAAATCTATTTGAATAAATATACAGCGTATTGTTCATCATCAATCCAGATCAAAAAAGCACTATGTTTCTTATCATGTAAACTTAAAAGACATATACATGTTTGCATATATCATATTTGAATTGCAGCCAATGGCCATAGTGGGGTATTTTAATTGAACGCCCGTGGGGCTCCCATCAAGTTCAATTTCAAGTAGTTCCAACTTTGGCTACCAGATATGCCACAGTCACTGACACCTAGCGGCGAGCGTAGGAACTTGATAGAGCGTTTTTAACCAAATAACCGACAAATTTAGCTACACACTAACAATTGTATCGGTAATTTTCCACCAAATTCTTGTCTTGATACTTATAATAAATTTTATATTAATATAGGGGAACATTACAATGTTATTGGTAGCAATATTATAATCGCAGGTGACTTTAATATTCCCACAGTGAGGGGTGCTAATCAAGATCTTCTGAATGGTGATTCCCAAGAAAGAGCCTTATTCAATTTTATGTCACTACATAACCTACTTTCTCTAAATGATATCCAGAACATAAATTCCAGAACTCTAGACTTGGTACTCACTAACTTACCCAAGATCGTGTCGGTCAGTAGGGGATGCATCCCCTTAGTAGGAGAGGATAACCACCATCCCGCATTGTCTATTGAGCTAAGTCTAACTAATGTACGCATTGGTTCTAGTAAGGCCACTTCTACTATGATTTATAATTTTAAACGAGCAGATTTCAATAAAATGTATAGGTTATTGAATGAAACTAACTGGGAATATCTTGATACATTTCATGACATTGATAGGGCAGTTGAGTATTTCTATGACAAAATTTATGCAGTATTTAATGACACTGTACCTTTCATAAAAACGCATAGGAAACGTTCATACCCTAGTTGGTTTAATTTAGATATTATCAAAAATTTGAAATTGAAGGAATATCATAGAAAGAAAATGAAATCATCTTCATTCCACAAGGAAAATTTTATCAGATTAAGAAAGATAACCAAGGCTTTGATTGACACTGAATATAAGAAATATATAAATGACTCTGAAAATTTAATGCAGGAAGATCCCAAACAATTCTGGAATTATATTAAAAATAGAAAAGTAAAAACTAGGGCGAATTATCAGCAGATGAAACTTGGCCAAAACTTGTTAAAAACGAATAAGGAAATTTCAGATGGATTTGCAGATTTTTTTAAAGCAGTATATGAAGGTAAAACAACATCTTATGCACTCGATGAACATACAACAATGATCCCAACTATCACCTCTCATTCATTATTCATAAAAGCCATAACCATAAAAGAAGTTGAAACTGCCATCAAGAAATTGAAGCATAAAAAGTGCAGTGGTCCGGATAATATACCTCAATACCGTATTTACTCGAATACGACCCGCCCCCGAATAAGACCCGCACCCTGATTTTGAAGAACAACATTTAAAAAAAAGAATTTTTACTCAAAATTATTTACTATCTTAACTAAATAAACAGAATAGCATTTATCCAAAATAGTTTCCAACGGTTTTGAAGTCGTCCTAAAATAACACACATCAAACGATTAAAAATACAAATAAAAGTACACAAACACTTCATTCATCGTCATCAGAAGTACCAACTTCGGAACTTTTATCACCATCACTTTCCCACTAAATGTCGTCATCACAGCCATCCATAGCATTCGAAATACTACATTTCTTGAAGCTCTTCCGTATGAGATCTCCAGAGATACGATTCCATGCCGTCAAAATCCACGAACACAGCAGCTGAACTTTCGGGCGTTGAATACGACCAGTTGGAGTCGGTGCGTGCTTATCGGCCACCATCCGCTCCGTACACAGCTGTTTCAAGGCTGCTTTGAACGGGCGGTTCACGCGCAGCATAGACGTCATCCCGCCCAATCACGAATAGGGGTCAATATCATATTTCCTACCGGGCACGATTTCCAATAACTTCAGCTTCCCTCGCAACTTTCAATTTCTCACTCACAGTAAATGACCGCAAACGTTTCGTAGCATTCATGTTTACACTCGGAGAACGTGCGTGTGACTGTATGACGCCGCGTGCTTACGGTAAAACAAAGTTATAGCCGGAAGAAGGCTAGCACCATCTAGCGGATACTCGCAACACCCGATATCGCGCGCGGCGGGCAATTTAGATCTTTCAAATTTGGATGACTCAAATAAGACCCGCACCCCAATTTTTCACGTCCGAATTTGTTTAAAAATGTGCGGGTGGTATTCGAGTATATACGGTATATTATAAAGGCCTGTGTTGATGTCATAAAATATCCACTGTTTCTCTTGTTCAATCTCATTCCATACCTGCCAACTTTTGAAAAGGGCTATCAGTAAAACTCACGCGCGACAAAAAAAATCTAACGATTTTCGACATACCCCGGCTTGACGAAAATAATAATACTTCTGGGCTACAAAATACAATAATTCATGCTTTAAACAGGATACTTCAATGAAATCATATCTACTTACATGATTTGTAGATGAACATAACAATCAAGAAGAAATCCATGTTAATCAGCAGCAGGCGTGGTGAATATCGGTTTGGAGCAGACATAACAGGACTTCCTTGATAGGTTAAGCTGATATACGATAATTGAAAAAGGCTTTAAACAATAAAACTTGTTTAACGTAACACAGGCAAGAAATAATATAATACACACTGCAAATCACATGCTAGTTCGACTTTTAAGTCATGGTTGTGGCCTTTTTAGCTTCCTGCAAACAGTCTTGAGAAAATGTTTTGTCATAACAGGGACCAGAACTCCTGGTCTTCAAAATAGAAATAGACTCCAGAGATTCATTGGACATGGATGACCTGAACTGTGTTCTATTTTTCTTCACAAAGCTAAAAAAAACATTCACATTCTGCATAGCTATGGGGTATGGTGAGAATAGAGAGCAATACTCTAAAAATTCGGTTATACTTAAGAAGTCCATCGGCTCCACGAATTCTTGATATTTGTGCCCAACTGGAATCACTTGCAGCATCTTGATGTGCAGCCAAAGAGTCATCTACCTGAAGAGCTGTGAACTGCCTCTGAAGCTCATTCACCACCTCATCTGTAGTTTCATTCTCTTCCTTGCATAACATGATAGGAAACTTTTCCAAGAAAAAACGAATGGAAGATAACTGTGAATCTTCAATTTTGTCTAACCTAGCAACTTGAGCATTCTTTAACACGTCATCCTTGAGTGGAAACTTGTTGATGATGTAGTCACAGGCAGTATAAAAGTAGTTTCTCACTGATGAAAAGAAAAGGAATTTATCTGTATCCGGTCCGTTCTGAAGGCACTTAACAACTTCAGATGATGCATTTTTTGCCATTTTATTTACAATACATGTCGTTTTCGTGCGACCACAACTATATTTCTTTGCAACTTCTGATGTGGGAAACATCTTCTTAAATAAAGCTCCAGCATGATCAGCCGCACTTAAGGGCACATTGTGTTCCACCAAAAAGGAAGTAAACACACACTCGGCCCTAATTACGTCACTGTAAACGTTTCCAGACTTAGCAAAAAAGGTGTTGATTTTCTTGCTATCTTCTTCGATTTAACATAACTAATGTGTTTACCGCACTTCACATGATTACTTAAATCGTTTTTTCCACCATATGCAATATTAATATCACACCCACATACCGTGCAAAAGGCAAATTTTTCTCCCTTTCTTGATTTTAGTATGCACGGAAAATCAACCGAGTATGATTCTTTAAATGTCTGGAAGTACTGTTTCTTGTTGGATTTGTTCATTCTCGATATCTACTAAAACATCGAAAGGAACCTGGATCACTGAACGTCACATAAAATTATAACATAAAACAATTAAGACAGCCAACACTTCATTAAAACATGTCAAAACACACCAACCATTAAATGAACACGACGCCAACCTCGTGAAGATAGAATATGCACATGGTAGAAAAAAATAAACACACACACACGTGGAACGAATGTAATTAGTCCAAGGAATACAGGAAACTGCGAAGCACGAAGTTATAGCACAAAAACTCGAACGCTTCATTAAAATATGCCATAACCTTAAAAGACGAAAACATTCAAGGAACGCCAACTTCGCGAACAATGAACAACTAACGTGGTCAAAGAATATGGTTTAAATCGCAACAAGCAAACGGAGCGGAACAAAGAATATCCGAAGCAGAGCCTGTCAACACCTAAGATTCACATGCAAGAACGGTTATCCCGGCTTCAAATTCAATTACGATGACGACACAACCATCACACGGTTAAAAGTACGAATCATATCAAAGAACGAGTTATCGACTATCGTGGACTTGCCTTCGACCCACGCAAACAATCGATTGTACGGAAGTGGGCGGTATTATCGAATGTAAATTATCGTTTCAAATTTTTGTCCGCGAAATCGTAAAATGACACCGTTCGTCCGTAAAACCGTAAAATGCTGCAATTTCCGTAAATTTTACGGATAAACCGTAAAAGTTGGCAGGTATGTCATTCTAAGACATAGCACATTTCCAGCAATATGGAAATTATCCAGAGCATGTCCCATTTTCAAATCCGGTGACTCCTCTCAAATTGAGAATTACAGACAAATAACGATCATCTCTGTACCTGCCAAGGTTTTCGAACAAATTATTTATTATAGAATTCTCAATCATGTAAAGCCATATATAAGTAATTTTCAACATGGCTTCGTTCCAAACCGATCTACAACTACAAATCTGTGTAACTTTGTACAGTTTGTCTCGAATGCATTAGATTCTCGATATCAAGTTGATGCCATCTACACCGATTTTTCAAAAGCCTTTGACAATATTAATCATGGTATATTATTACGGAAATTATCAGCCTTAGGATTCTCGAACCAAATGTTAGAATTAGTGGCATCTTACTTAGCAAACAGAAAACAGTATGTGTCCTATAGTGAAGCTAATTCCTACACCTACATTGCTAAGTCTGGCGTGCCGCAAGGCTCAAATTTGGGTCCGTTATTTTTTGTGATTTTTATAAATGATCTTCCCATTTCTATTAAAGAATCAAAATGTATCCTATATGCTGATGATCTAAAAGTGTACAGAGTTATTAAAAATGAGCAGGATGTCCAGAAATTGCAAAATGATATAGATAATATCCACAAATGGAGTCTAGACAATGACTTATTGTTTAATATAAAAAAATGTAATTTCATCATCTTCAGTCGGAAAAGACAATGCTTGGAATCTAGCTACAGAATGGATGGAAATCTTTTAACTAGACTGA
This sequence comes from Meconema thalassinum, assembly GCA_946902985.2. NCBI lineage: Eukaryota > Metazoa > Arthropoda > Insecta > Orthoptera > Tettigoniidae > Meconema > Meconema thalassinum. Next base: position 739,091,427 of record OX336390.1, read on the forward strand.
ATACGGTCAAGGATCTAGGGTTGTATATAAAACATGATTTGAGTTTCAAATATCATATTGATAAGGTAGTGAATGATGCACTTAGAAGTCTGGGCTTTATTTTTAGAAATTCCAAGGAGTTGACGAATGCAAAGACAATCATTACGCTCTTTAATGCATATGTGAGAAGTAAACTGGAGTTTAATGCGGTAGTCTGGTCTCCAATGTACGAGTCACATATAAAAAACATAGAAAGGCTGCAAAAGAAACTGTTACGCTTCCTATATTACAAGAAGTACTCTGTATCAGCCATCCGTTGTAGAATTCCTTACTCTAACTTGTTGTCAGAATTCCAAATGACTAAACTTTCAACACGCAGGCTTATTGCTCAGCAGATATATTTATATAAAATTATCAATGGTATCTCAGACACGAGTGAAACTTTAGAGCAAATAAATTTCAATGTGAGAAAGAAATGTCTCCGAAAACGAGAACTCTTAATAGTTAAAAAATCTAATACAAATTTCCATAAACATTCACCGATATTGAATATGTGCTGTACTTACAACAGGCTCTCAGCTGACAACAATTTAGATTTTGGAATGTCCTTGCTAAATTATAGAAGGCAATTACACGTAGTTTTAGATGTCAAATGATTCATTATAACGTAGATATTAAATTTAGGTTTCACTTTCTTACCATCTTCCATTGCTATTGTATTCGTACCTTAAGATATGAATCTAGTTTTACATTATGTGACCAAATATTAATAAAAATCATGCTTTATTTACTGTTATTGTGACTTGAACTTGTGTATATTCCTTGTTAACATTTTTTTTTTTTTTTAATTTAAGTTTTAATTTTTAATCTTCAATTTTTAATTTTCAATTTTTATTTTGCATTCTAATGTATTTTTTTAATCTTGTATCTTAATGTATTTTCATGTATTATCTGTGTGTAAACAATTGTTTAATTGCTTGCTACTGTAATTGGGGCACTGCCCTGTTGTGGCAATAAATAAATAAATAAATAAATAAATAAATAAATAAATAAATAAATAAATAATTTCATTTATATGCCATAAATCTATGACATGCGCCCGCCGGCTTTACTTCCTTTTCAAAGGAAGACATAATGAAGGATTTTAACGCTCATAAAAATCTAATAACTTCGGTCGGGTTTGAACCCGCGATCTTGGGCATAACAGTTCAGCGTGCTACCAACTATGCCACCGAAGCCGTAATCTGGTGGTAATCTCGTGAAATTCACTCAACCCAGCCTTTTGTATGTAGCTTGAAAGCCATGTAGGAGAGGATCCCGAGCGAGTCTACCTTGCCTTCCCCTCAACAACTAAGAAGGGTTTGAGCTACTGTTATACTCAATACCTTAACGGAATTGTATTACATGTATGGTAAAATGTTGTTAGCAAATAACTATATTTAGCCTACTCAGCATAAACAAATTAAACGAGTTTAACTGTTTATACAAACAGTTCTCACCTGAAGCAATTCGCAGGTAAACTGTTATCTGAGCTATTAGCTGTCATCAGGAAGCTCCGATGTGGCGACGAGCCTGTTCGAGCTTCACACTGCGAATGACCCGAAGAACAACACTGGGACAGTTTCGTAAGGAACACTTCATCTGATAACAGACCTGACTTTAGGCACTCTTCATCCAACATTGACAAGATCCCATGATTGTTCTGCAAAACAAACAGAACATACCACCAAATCTCTCTTTCCAATGGAGTCATTTTCAATGAACGTCATCACACCTGCAAAAAGCTTGAACCCCAGAATATTAGAAATTAACATTGGCAGCTGTAATTTAAATACTTCTAAATACAGGTTGCATATTGAACTAATTAGCAGTGAACGAGAACAGTGACTTTAATATGATTTTTTTTCCGTACCAAATTTCAACTTACTTATGATCATTAGCATTAATGTTTTGCAACATTTAGTCTGGTGCATACCTTCTCAATGAGGTCACAGATAACCGCATTGTTGAAGAACTCCACTGGCGACCATACAATTCCTTCTCGAGCATATTCTTCTTGCTCCTCCTTCAGGGTGGTTTCCATTATCACCTGATGGAGCTTCTCATTGCAAAAGTTGATAATGAACTGCTCAAACCCATTGCGTTCAAACATCTCAAACCCGTACACATCCAAGATACCTAAAACTTTTCTCTTGCCGTAACGTTTAACCTAAGGAAAGAAGAGAAAACATTAGTTTTTGAATCCTTATAACATTTCATGATCAAAAGAGTAATATGATATACAAGGTGAGTCAATAAGAGCATCCACCTCAAATATCCCCTGAACTGTTGAACACATATGAGGTCTGGAGACCAAGTAGTGGCAACACTGACGGCACTGTATGAAGGAACATCATTGAGGGTGCAGCTATTGGCAATATATGGTCTGTAGAGGGGAGGTGGAACTATGCAACACACCTAGAGTTGCTAGTGCAGGTCCTGCAGACGAACGAGTGCAGGGTGTCAAAATAAGTCATGCAATTTCTCTGAACCAAATAGTCAACACCGCATAGCACCGGTGGTTTCTTGAACACGATCTTCGTCTTACACTGCACAGTAAACAGCCTATCTCCAAACATGTTACACATTGTCTTATTTGACAATAAATCAATTGATGGTGTCAAACCATAATGCCCTAAAACAGGACTGTCCAGCCTATGGCCCGTGGGCCGGATATGGCCCGCGAGACTATTTTGTCCGGCCCGCGCCGTGTCGCCAAAACTTCAAGTTCTAGTTGTCGCACTAAACTAAATTATCATGAACTTTATTTCATAATGTGATTATTAATTATGTCTAAGGGCCTTATTTTTTGGTGAAATAAAATCGTTGATTTCGGTGTTAAAACTGACGCTATTTCGGTGGGTATTTCGCGAAATAAATTGTCATAATGATCGATGTTTCTTCTGAAATCTTCCTTATAGAATGGGGTAAATCTAACAAATTATGTGATAAGGGGGTTTTTCAACTTCTTTGCAATGTGTAGAGTATCGCCAAATGTTATTTGCCGCTTAGAATTATGTTCATTTCCTTCTTTCTTCCTCTTTTTATGTGTTGCTGAATCTCTGCAGTGTTTATCGCACGTGTCTTTTCGTTCCCACTGAATACAAACATTGGAGTATTTACACATTAGAATCTTTTTTGCAGCGTCAAATACATAGAACCCCTCACTGTTGAATTCCTCGGCCCTCGAGAAAACTGTTGTGACTTTAATATTCAGCATTTTTATACGTAAATGCTGGATGTTTGCCGATAGTTTTATCAGTCGCGAACTCAGACTGCTGTATCTACGACCACAACGCCATTTGATGTAATCGATAGCAGATATCGATTTTCATCGATAGCCTTAGAGATCGCGGAACTGAATACACATACTTCCGGCTTTGTACGTAGTTGTGTAGAGAATATGCAGCACTTGGTGTTGACACTATCAATCAAACGAGAAGGAAACCACGATGGTCAATTCCTCAGAAGCATTTAAACGTTTATTGGAGAGCTTTTTCGATAATATTTAGCATTTTCGTATCAAGTGGAGTATATTTCGTGATTATTTGTGCAATTCGCGCAATAAATCAGATTTCGTGATATTTCGCGAGTTCATTTTGCTAAAATACGCTACTTTAAGTACCTACAAGGTCATATATAGGCAAGAAAGGAGATATGAAAATTTTTCGCATGTATCGCTATTACCAAAAAATACGGCCCCTAATTATGTCAAATGAACACAAATACTCTTTGTCATTCATGCTGTATGTGTATTGAATATCATCGTACTTCTATTTTGAAGGGATTTATTAAAAATATTTAAATTCATTTTTAGTGTTTTATTTTTTATCCACTACAAATAAATATTGAAAATGGCAACAATACTAAGAAAACTAAGCTCAGACAGCCACAAAACTCACCATATTGCACCTATATTTTAAAAAAATTCCATACCCCCCAAATCCCCCTGGAGTGTCACTGGCCCACAAGGTCCCCCAACTATTTACAATGTGGCCCTTAGTTAAAAAAGGTTGGGCTCCCCTGCCCTAAAATATTTTTTAGGTTGGAACAACGATCACTGACAAAGATCAAGACGGCATGTGGCCCAGAAAACTGTACCAGGAACCACAGTAGGTGAAAGTGATGTTAATGATGTGCCAAGTGTCAAAGTTTAACAATAATGTTATTGGTATATGCCCCTTTTAACTACTGAGGCTCTTAGAGGCAACAGGGTGCCAGAATTTTTCCCAAAAGGGGATCTTTAATGTGCCAGTAAATCTACTGACACAGCTCACTTGCATTTACGCACTCTCAAATGCCAACTGACTACACCAGGATTAGATCCTACAACCTTGGGAACAGCAGGTGAGAACACTACCACTGCACCATGCTACAAGTCTGTCAAAGTTTCTGTGGACCAAACAGTCAACGTCACATACTACCGCTGGTTTCTGGAATGTCATCTTTATCCTACACTGCACAGAAAACAGACTATCTGCAAACACATTTGCACATTGTCTAGCATATCAATGCCCATTGTCACAATGATGATTCTATAAAGAAATGTTTAGCTTGGCGGAGGTGAGAAGTCCTGGAGTATCTAGCCTATTCATTGAACATAAGTTACTGTGACTTTGATTTTTTTTTCCTAAAAATGAAGAGCTTGGATTTGATCTCCTTTGTTTGTCACTGGAGGAGTTTCCATCTGTTTTTTCGCCGTTGCCTGCATGACGTTAGGTATCGTTCAGATACACTTCCATTTTGTTTATGTTTCCTTATATCCATCTACCCCTCCCCCCCCCCCCCCCCTTCTTTTGGACATCCTCATTCTTCGAGGCGTCTCTATATTTTCACCCCGCCCCCTTTACCTTCTCCTTACTTACTACTCTGTCCGCCGTTCTACCAAGGTCCATACAGTAATTTTCTGGCAGCTGCTCTCTGGTGACGAACCGAGGAATTAACTATATTTTTTGTAATTATTGTAATCTCACTGATATACTTTCTTTGGCCACATTGTTTGATTTCCATTGAAAAAGGAGGCAAGGTTTCTCCGAAACGTATGGTTCTAATCTAAATACATACGGCATTAGCCCAAAAAACATGAATTATTTATATAATCCGGGCCATGAAAGCCTTAATATACACCTATAAATTTGCTTATGAAAGAAAAAACTGAAAAAAAATCATCAATTTTGGATTTACGTCACTTTGGAAATGAGCTCTTGAATTGTGATGGGTTATTCCCTAATCCTGTAAAAAATGTATTTATTAATCTCATGTAAATACCCAGGAGGATACACGAGACGTAGTGGGAAGGAAAGAGATCGAGAGGGAGACCAAGAGACAGGTGGCTGAAGGGGGTGGAAGAAAGCGTGAAGAAGAGAGGAGAAGACTGGACAAAGGTGGTGGCTGAGAGATGGTGGGAAGACAGAAGACGTTGGAGAGGCTTGTGTTCCAAACAGACCCGGCCAGTGGCTGGAAACTGTGCAAGATGATGATGATGATGTAAATATTTTTCAGGATTAGGGAATAACCCATCACAATTGGGTACAATTGTGTTGACCGACTGGAAAACATCAACTTTCGTTAACAGAGGAGTAAACTAAACAAAAAACCTGTGGCACCACAGCCCACGAAGGGTCTTGGCCTACCAAGTGACCACTGCCCTGCCATTTAGCCTATAGCGTGATTATTGTTTGGGTCCCCTCTGCTGTTAATCTTGGCTTTCCTCATCGGCGCACTGCCTCACCATCTGACAGCTACAAAATTGTTCTCACAATGTTGAGTGCACCCTGTTCATGTCACTTTCTAAAATCCCTGATGGAGCCGGGAATCGAACCTAGGACCTCACAGTGAGAGATAGGCATGCTACCTTAACACCACAGGGCTGGCAAGGAGTATACCAAGTACCTTTTATAGAGAAGGTTGTCATTTGTGCCAGAACCAAACGACACAGGCAGCCTAACACACTGTAGGGGGTAATCTGTGCCTGTTACTAATTCATCATCATCATCATCATCTTGTACCCAAGGCTGGGTCTGTTTGGAACATAAACCTCGCCACTTAGTCCTTTCTTCCCACCACTTCTCCGCTGTCACTCTGGTCCAGTCCTCGCCTCTCTTTTTGACACATTCCTCCACTCCTTTCAGCCATCTATCTCTTGGTCTTCCCCTTGGTGGTTTCTTCTGCATCTGCATTTCATGTATCCTCTTGGGAATCTTCTTATCTTCTATTCTCTTTAAGTGTCCATACCACCTCAGTCTTGATGTCTCAATCCTACCTTGCGAGGGCTCCTCTTTCACTATTTCCCTGACCTTTTCATTCCTCACCCTGCCTCTTCTTGTTACTCCGATCCTACTTCGCAGGAACTTCATTTCACTTGCCTGTATTCTGCTTATGTCTCTTTTCTTCATTATCCACATTTCTGATGCATAGGTCAGAATCGGGATATAGGCTAGTAGCTTCTGTATAACATTTCCTTGCTTTTTTGTGGGACATCTTTATTCCACACTAAGCTCCTAATGCTTCTCGGAAATGCTTCTGTCTGCCACGTTCCGTAATCTCTTTGTCATTTCTCCCATTTTCCTCCACTATACTTCCCAATTACTTGAGACTTTCCACCTTCTTCAGCAGTCCACCTCCAAGTGTTATCCCACTCATTGGTCTGTCCTTTTTCCTGGTCGTTAACAGGATGTCACATTTACTGATGTTGAACATCCATCCGTACTGTTACTAGTTCCAATACTTAAATTATTCTAATGATTTGCTCATCGATGCAGGATAGTGTACTTTGGTTTCTATGGTTTAGAATTCCTGCACTGTTGTTGTTTACTTGAGTCACGTAATGCGAGTAGCCTTAGGAAAAAAACATTTAGGAGTTTGAGTGAATGGTGTTGTCCTACAGTAAATACAATTCAATACGCTGATGAGACATTGATCTTTTGTGATAACCTTGGAGACCTTCAACAATTACTAACCAACATCAGCACAACATCTGAAGAATTTGGACTTCAAATCAATGTAAATAAGACAAAATTTATGGTTTTTAGTCATCAATCTCATGACCAGGCTGCTTTGAAAATCAAAGGTCTTCCAGTCGAGCGTGTTCACCATTTTAAATATCTAGGGAGTATCATCACTGACGATTTAAATTCCGATGTTGAAATCAGAATTCGCATTGAAATGGCACGCAGTTTATATATAGGAAAATGTCCTCGTGCTTCAACAATGACAACTTAAATCTGAAGCTCTGACAAAGATTGGCTCGAAACTATGTCTGGTCGACACTCTTGTATAATATGGAGGTTTGTACTTTGAAGATCAACACCATGAAACGATTAGAGGTTAGTTATTAGTTATTGTTGTTTTAAGGGGCAGAACTACGAGGTCATCTGCCCCTAAAAGATTAGAGGACTTCGAAATGTGGATTCATAGACGAATGCTTAAAATACCTTGAACTGATAGAGTTACTAACAGGGATGTCCTCAGAAGAGCAAAATGTGATCTTCAGCTTTTGTCTACCATTAAGTAATGCAAAAAAAACTGCCTATTTGGATCATGTACTTAGAGGCCGAAAATATCAGTTGCTTCGACTTATATAATACAACAAGGCAAAATAGATGGCAGACGAGGGCGTGGCAGAAGATAGATGTCCTGGCTTCAGAATATCAAAGAGTGATCACAGATTCAATCTGTTGAAGAATTGTTCCGGCTTGCGGTGGTCAGAGGTGCCTTTTCCATGATGATCGCCAACGTTCGGGGGACAGAACACGGTATGACATTTTTCACTCATCAAATATTTGTATCTGAAGATGCTCGCTTGATGAGCGAAACATATACCGTATATACCCAAATATTACCCGCCCCCGAATAATCCCCGTACCCTCATTTTTGTATGGAAATTTTTAAAAACCTTTTTTGTTTGTTTTTGACTATTTTAAACAAAAATGTATACTATTAACACTGTAATACAGTAAAACTCGGTTAAGAAGTTCCCGTATTAAAAGTTTTTCCATTTACGACGTCCAATATTCTCGGTCCCGCAATTGAATCAAATCTCGCCAATCTCCGCGAAAGATACTTCCAGTGTTCCGAGTGAAAGAATACAGCAGTTCCGAGTATCCACGGGTCTCCAGTGAATCATCTGACCGGGCGAACTGCGTCAAGGCTACACGACGTCACGTCATGACAGCAGCAGCTCATTGGGCAGTGTTAACCTTGAAACATGTGTGAGGAGGTATGAAAAAAACACTGGCTTCTGCCGGGAATACTTCCGCAAACTGCAAGAAAATTAAAATCGGGAAATACGACGACGTAGAACAAGATCTGCTGGTATGGTTTAAACAGCAGCGAAGTTTAAACATTCCAGTGCGGGCGCCGAGGTCGGCTCGGTCAAACAGGACACGGGCTGCCCGCGCGAACGGAACGACCGCAGCCCTTCGTGGATTGGGGTGGTCAAACAGAATAAAGACAAGTCAAGACGCGGACTTTGTGGAAAATCACAACTGCTCACTTACCCGCCGCGGTAGATCGCCTTCGATTTAACCAGGATGATGCAATATTACACAACACAGAGTTCGCAGCGGTCAGGCGGCTGAGTTTGCGCGGTCAGCCCGCTTCCTGTTTGACCGAGCCTTTACTGATGCCATGCTATCACGCAACCAACTAAACTGACGCTTGTGTTTGGCTTGCGCGACCGGTCAAGCCATTAGACGGAAATAAACAAGTACACCCGAACAAGCACCATAATAGTGGATACTCGCGCATGGCGGACAATTTAAATCTTTAAAATTTGGATGACTCAATTAATACCCGCACCCCAATTTTTCACGTCCGATTTTGTATAAAAATGTGCGGGTGGTATTCGGGTATATACAGTATACCAGTTGATTCAGCTGTCCCTAATAATATTATTTTATGCAGCCCAACTAGCATTGTTATCAGGGTACATGTAGCATATCTTTAACTGTTAAGGAGACATTTGAGATGGGTGATCTTAATGGCTCACCATGTTGATCTTAAGGGTCCATGCAGACTTTCAAACTATATATACAGTGAACCCTCACTATTTCGGGCTTCACTAATTCGGATAATTCGGACAGGTTTCATCGCTGCAGTACTGCACCAGACATCTATTGTAAAATGTCGATCGCATCCACCTCCCGTCCCATTCACTCCACTTGCGTACTGTATGTATCATTATTGGTCACAAGCGTACAACAAAGGCAGTGCCTTCTCAGTTCGCTTTTTGAAGCCTACATGACGAGTTACTATTACATTGTGTTAAATTCTATCCCTATGATTGCTTAAAAGTGATTGGAAGTGTTGTACTGTTGTCCTCGCTAGGTTACAGAAACTAAGATGAGTGTTAGGGGTAAATATACATCGGTAAGTTTAGAAGACAAACTGAGAGTGCTGATGCTTCTACTCAGAGTAGTATGACAGAGTTTGGCATTAGTAAGTTGACTTTTGTCTTCAAACTTTAACGATGGATAACCAATGCTTTAAAGCATATTTGCATGACTTTAGAACTTTTGAACTGTACAGTACAATATTTTAGAAAACTTTTCTATAATTCAGACTTCCTATAATTTTGACTAGTCCTCGCCTCCATTAGTCCGAATTAGTAAGAGTTTACTGTACATATCATTAAAAAAACTTTCACTGTTAACACACAAAAGTATTAAAACCCTCAGTACTTATTTCAGGCTAACAACTACAGTACTGTCATTTAAAAACTATTGAAAATGATTCACTGAACATGCAACAACAGTTGCTAGAACTGTTTTCCAATGTGAGATATGTTTAAGCGTGTTTAGTTTGTTAGTAGTTCTTAAATTTGATATTCTGTCAAGCAGAGGAAGAATGATACCGTAATTGTTGGTCCAACACATGAACTGAGTTTTATAATGCATTTAATGCATTGACCCTGCAAAAGACAAGACATCAAATGGAAACTGTCACTTACCATTAACAGAGTACCGTATATACTTGGCTATAGGACCCCCCTTTTTCCTAAATTTTTAGTTACGAAATTGGGGGATGCAAACTTTGCAAAAATCCATTATTTTGGGAAAGGGAGAGAGTAAAAATAAGCTATTTTATTTTGATGCTACAGAGTATGTTAGTAACGAAGTTTATCAGCAATGGTTCACCACAACATCCGCGCAGCGAGTTCCGCAAAGGCCTGAGATACTACCATAAAGTGGTGGATGGGCGTGTCCAGTAGAACATGCAGGCTGAATACAAAATCGCTTCCTATAACACGATCTTTGTTTCGAAATACACCACAGAGTGTAGACTGGTGTGCGTATACCGGCCGGCCACTAGCGTCTCGTCCTTACGTGAATGTGGCAGCACCGCACGTGTGGCCAGCCGGCCCCTCTCATATAGTGTGTGTATGTTGGCCGGCCGACCACCTGTTGCATAGCGTGAGTCATAGCCCGTATGCACAGAAGGAAAGATTGAGACTTCTTTCTTCAAACAAGGTCATGCCTTGTTAGCAACAGAGCCCATGTACAATTGAATGGTATGGCCCAAGCAGTCAACAATGATCCAACAACGGGCATACAAGGACAAGTATACTCCATTATTGACAACCATCTCTGAAAAGATATCACACTTTCCCTGTGATTGTTTTGCCTGACTAACCACTGGCCGTATCCCATCCGCGCGGAGCTGCTCGCCCCGCACTCGTTGCTAGACAATGACGGACAGGACTCTCAATAATTAAGGAGGGGTACTATAAGTGATTTCCAAGAATTTTGTATTTTGACTCTCAAAAATTAAGGGGGGTACTATAGGCGAGGGGGTCTCATAGCCGAGAAGTCATTTGTCAGTGTTGCCTAAGTAATCTATTATTAAAGCTTTTTAGTCGGTCAACACGAGTGTGCCCAAATTAGATTGGGCGGGGAATTACAATTAATTTCCTAGTGCCCGAAATAAATTACATAAATTATTTACACACATAATAAAACACTTCTCATAAAAAGAGGGAGGCTAAATTGGAAGACTAGTTTCGTTCATCATGTGATCATCATCAGATTCTGTTCACTTAAGCTTACGTGAGATGTGTAGTGTGGTGGACATCAGCACAGAAGTAGCCGCAAATCAGCTAAGTCTACAAAACCACAAAGTTAACTCAGTTACATTTAAGTGTTTGTTTAAGTATTTAATATACCTAACTACAAAAGCTCACCAAGTAAATAAGAAATTCGAAGAGTTATGGTTAATAACAAAACAGTCTGAGCGCAATCACTTCAATAGCCCCCAAAGATAGAAGTTTCTTCTTCTTCTTCTTCTTCTTCTTCTGCCTTCTCCGATACGGACGTTGGCTACCACCATGGCTAACACCTTCTTATCCTGTGCAATCCTGAAGAGTTCCGTGGAAGACAACCCAAACCACGTTTCACACTTATACACATTTAATAAAAAAGAACACCAATAAATGCCATACTTTAACAGTGTAATAGACTAATGGAATAAAAAATAATTGGTTTAAAAAATCCAACTCGTTACAAAGTTTGATTAAAAACTTCTGAAGCTTAATATTTGTAAATACTGTTGTACATAAGTGTTATACCGGGTCATCATTTTATTTCCCGCATGTATGCGCCGCTAGGCCGGTGAAGGTGGCCTTGACAGATGCGGCCGCTAGGCCGGTCAAGGTGGCCTTGGCGTTCTCCCCGCAATGAACACGTGCGCTGCGATCGGCAATGTTGCAATACGCTGTCAGTATCTCCGGCGTATTCAAGCTTGTGAAGTGCTAGTTGATTTGACCTAACATACAGTGCAGTCTCGGGGCAATTTTACAGTTTATGTGTTGCCTTAAAGTGATGTTTTCTATACAACAACGTGTATTCATTGTGCTTTGTTATGCGAAGTGATGTTTTCTATAGAACAACGTGTATTCATTGTGCTTTCTTATGCGAAGTATTCTTCTGTTAGAGAGTGCCGTTTTCGATTCATTCGGAAATATCCTGGTATCCGTCCTCCACATAGGCGCACGATACGCGATATTGTAAAAAAGTTCCGCTTCACCGGGTCCGTTCACAACAAGAAGAGACGTAGGAGACGGACTGTTTTAACAGAGGAAAAGCTTGATGAAATAAGAGTTATCTTGGAAAGAAGCCCGTCGAAATCTTTATCACTTCTCGCTGCGCAGACTAATGTGTCGTTATCTTCTGCTCGTAATGCGACGAAGTTGTTGAAAGCCAAACCATACAAACTCACAGCTGCCCACAAATTAAGGGAGCCTGATGGTGGTGCGAGGATTCGGTATTGCAACTGGCTGCTGCAGTCAGTTCACGATGGATATGTAGACCCTGAAATTTTATTTTTTAGTGACGAGGCTTGGTTTCACTTAAGTTGTTATGTGAACAGCCAATACAATCGCTACTTGAGTGCTGAAAATTCACATCGGTTGCATGTCCGGCCGCTTCATGATGTGAAAGTTGGAGTGTGGTGTGCGATAACTTCTCGCAGAATTATAGGACCCATATTTTTCCACGAAACAATTAATTCTAACCGTTACATTGACCTAATCATAAGGCCGTTCTTTCATGAACTCACGGACGAAGAAAAGAACAATGGTTACTTTATGCAAGATAATGCAACGGCGCACACAGCTAATCACTCCATGGCAGTAATACGGGAAGTTTTCAATGACCGTATAGTTAATTATCCCGCCAGATCACCCGATTTAAATCCATGTGATTATTACCTCTGGGGAATGCTGAAAGGAAAGGTATATGCAAACAATCCTCACACAAGTGAGGAGTTAAAAGAAAATATTCGCCAAGTTATAACGAACGTCACCCAGGAAGAAATTCGCCGTGTGTCTAGAAACTTGTTTACGAGGTGCCAGGCATGCTTGCGAGCTGACGGACAACACTTTGAACATTTCTTGTAAAACCAGGTAAGTTTGTAGATAATTATTTTCACTAGAAATTGCTATTCAATGACTGTATGTTGACGCGAAGTAGTGGGAAGAAGTCGCGCACTTTTTACCGGCCAGCGAGCGGGTGTCAGCGCGAGAGCTTGCCGCGCCGTGATCGGTATCGGATGCGAGACTTAAATTGATGACCATGTATATGTATCCACTTAAGCTAAATTAAGCCTAAGTGAGCAGGAACTGATGATGTTAGCGTATTGAACGAAACTAGTCACCCAATTTAGCCCCCCATTTTGTGAGAAGTGTTTTATTAAGTATATAAATAACACTGTTCAACAATGAAAATCCACAGCCTGCTTCCAGTCTCCGACCGGGTCAGGAATGGAATGAATGAAGCCCCCATCTAGCGGCGAGGATATCAACTGTGCCGGCTGCCGAGGCCTGACACACTCCTCTGGGGCAATGATTAAATGAATGACAGATGAAATGAAATGATAGTGGAGAGTGTTGCTGGAATGAAATTTGGACAGGGAAAACCGGAGTACCCGGAGAAAAACCTGTCTGCCTCCGTTTTGCCCAGCACAGATCTCACATGGAGTGACCGGGATTTGAACCACGGACCCAGTGGTCAGAAGCCGGCATGCTGCCACCTAAGCCACGGAGGCTTCACTGTTCAAGAATAAAATTTTTAAATAAATAAAAATACCCAGTCTTTATACATTATGGTACGCTGAATTCGAAAATGACAATAATTTTTGTTTTTTAGCTCCCGATCTTGTGCTATATAAAGTTTGTTACGTCCTTATTTCTGTTTTAGCTCTCATTTTTTCATATTTCAGCAATGCCAATGATTGCTGTGTTTAGTTTCTAGCTTACACAGTCTAAGATTGCTTGTCTTCTGTACTAATCCATCGTACACGAGTTTCTGCGTTACTGTCGTCATCATCATCATTGTACAGCTCCAATTTCCTGGGTACTGTTTATGAGCCTCTTCCACTTCCACCTGTCCATATACAACTTGTCATGGAGAACATCATCCACTGTCTATCCTCTAGTCACTAGATCTGCCAAGAAATTTAATTCTGGTCTGAGGATTAGAATGTGGCACACTCAGCAAGTTTGTTTGATTCCCACCTCAGCTATCCTAGGAAGCGGTTTTCTGTGATTTCCCCATTTCTACTCCAGGTGAATGCAGGGATGATATCTAAATTAAGGACACTACTACCACCTACCCAAATCCTAGTATAGCCATCACAAAGGCTCAGGTTGTCAGACAGATACCACTTACACCCAAGTCATAATTACACAAACCACAAGTACTGGAGTCAACACCTTCCTATCACCCTAAAGCCAAAGCTTGACAGAACCCAATTTTAAACACATGCATTGTAAGTTGTGTTGTTTGAGTCTTCAGACTTTTCACTGGTTTGATGCAGCCCTCCATTCCTCCCTGTCCTGAGCTAATCATTTCATCTCTACATAGCTACCACACCCTACATCCGAGGCAATCTGTTTTACATATTCTAACCTTGGTCTACCCCTACAGTTCTTGTCCTCGACCCTTCCTTCCATAACTAAGCTTGCTATTCCTGGGCGTCTTAGCATGTCTCCTACCAACCTATCTCTTTTCTTCATTAGCAGTCGCCAGAAACATCTCTCCTCTCCTACTCGTCTTAATACCTCTTCATTTGTAACCCATCTGATCTTCATCATTCTCCTGTAACACCACATTTCAAACGCTTCAATTCTCCTCTTTTCTGCTGCACCAATAGTCCAGGTTTCACTTTCATAGAGTTAGGATGAGAGAAATATAGTCAACACCCAATAGATTCATTGCAGGGTTAAAGAACTCGTGCAAGGTGAGTTTAAGAGTCATTGCTGATGGAATGACACATGGTGGTTAGGAGGACGATATTAAACAATAGAGAAACTGGAGAACTCTCAAAGGAGCAATTGCATGCACTACAACCCTTTTCAGACATCTATGGTACATTGAGACTCTAGCAATTTTTAAAGATCAAGGTTAAAAAAACCTTATAACATTAATGCATCAGACAGGCTTCGGTGGAGTATTTGGTAGCAGGCTGAACTGCTGTGCCCAAGATAGCGGGTTCAAACCCGGCCGAAGTCGTCAGATTTTTAAAAAATCCTTCAGTATGCCTTCCTTCGGAGAGGAAGTAAAGCCGGCGGTTCCATGTCATAGATTTATGGCATGTAAAAGATACTTCCACAGACTAAACTTGTGTGAAGCTAAATTGTTAGGTTAGATTTCGTCGGAACACTCTATCCAAGTTCCAACGTTCACCACTCATCATCATCATCATCATCATTTCCCCTTATCCAGCTCCTGCCGGGTCGGGGTATTTATGGCACTTCTCCACTTTCCTCTTTCCTTCCACCATTCTTCTTCCACGATCTTGTCCCAGTCCAGATTTCTTTTTCTCACGCTGTTCTTCACTGAATCAATCCACCTTGTTCTAGGTCTTCCCCTTGCTCTCTTACCCTTGCACTTCGCCTCCAGCATCTGTCTTGGTATTCTATTTTCCTCCATCCTCTTTACATGTCCAAACCACCTTAGTTTATTCTTCTCAATTCTCTCATTTAGTTTTCCCATCCCAACTTCCTTCCTAACATCTTCATTCCTCACTCTGTCTTTCCTTGTCTTACCTATCATACTTCTTAGGAATTTCATTTCACTGGCTTGGATTCTACTCTCTTGCCTGCTCGTCAGGGTCCAAGTCTCAGCTGCATACGTTAATATGGGTACATAGTACATTTTATACATTACCTCCTTGCTTTTCCTTGGTACTTCCTTATCCCAAACAAGTTTTCTTACACTTTGATAGAATGCATTGCTCTGCTGTACCCTCCTGCCAATCTCCATGTCCAACCTACCAGTTTGCATCAATTCACTTCCTTATGTATTTGAACGTGTCCACAATTTCCAAACTCTGACTTCCAATTTTCACAATGCCCTTTCCTTGTCTTTCCCCTCTTGTCATCACCATGGTCTTGCTTTTCTCTATACTGATTTTCAGGCCATACTTCTGAATATTTTCGTTCAGTGCATCTAGTTGTTTTTGCACTTCTTCCGTGTTCCTTCCCCAGACCACAATATCGTCTGCAAATAATAGTAACTTCATTTCTTTATGTCCATATGCTTCCTTTGTTTCCTTTACAATTTCATCCATTACCATTATGAATAAAAGAGGTGACAGCACACTCCCCTGTCTTAGTCCAGTCTTGTTCCTAAACCAATCTGTCTTTCCAACAGGGGTCAGAACCCTGCTAACACAGTTGTTGTACATTGCTTGCACCATTTCCAACATTTCTCTTTCCAGTCTCTTCTTAACCATGGTTTCCCATACCTTCTCTCTGGGGACACTATCATATGCCTTTTCTAGATCTATGAAAGTCATGATCAAATCCTCTCCATATTCCCAGTTCTTTTCCATCACCTGCCTCAAGCTAAAGATTGGGTCCACTACTGTCGACCAAAATATTATGTGTACTCGAGTTTGAAGGTTGTTTGTGAAGTAACCAATAGACCTACATAGAATCCTTCTATTTTACGTTAGTTCATGTAGGTTTGGAATTTTGAATATATATTTTAGTAGTTTTTATCGCATTTGGAACACAAAAAGTGCCCGTTTTTAACCGTGTTTCAACCATGCGTCACATTTAAGAATTATTATCTCACAAACCCGTCATCAGATCGAATCCAAATTTTAACACAATATACATTGGAATGTTGTATAACTGGTTTATTAAATTTAACATTTTGTGTGTTCAAGAAACAAAGTTGTTATCATTTTCGTAAGGTAACTTTTTCTCGGCTCGGGGTGGTTTGAAAATGTAGTCCTTGGTCGCGTTGTAATCCTTATACTGTACATCAAAAAGGTATGCTGTATGATTGTGAAATACGTAAATTAATTCACTTATTTTATATCGGTTTGTATTTGTACGGGGAATTAAGACATGGTTCACCAGTTAGCCGCTCCGGTGAAAGCTGTACAGCGTTGCCAAGATGGGCTCCATCACGCATCATGACGTGCCTTGCTCGGAAGTGATGGGCTCCATATCAGCAATGCTGTACAATATTTCCCGGAGCGGCTAGCTGGTGAACCATGTCTTAATTCCCCGTACAAATACAAACCGATATAAAATAAGTGAATTAATTTACGTATTTCACAATCATACAGCATACCTTTTTGATGTACAGTAAAAGGATTACAACGCGACCAAGGACTACATTTTCAAACCACCCCGAGCCGAGAAAAAGTTACCTTACAAAAATGATAACAACTTTCGTTCTTGAAGATACAAAATTTTGAAATTAATGAACCAGTTATACAACATTCCAATGTATATTGTGTTAAAATTTGGATTCTATCTGATGACGGGTTTGTGAGATAATAATTCTTAAATGTGACGCATGGTTGAAACACGCTTAAAAACGGGCACTTTTTGTGTTTCAACTGCTATAAAAAATATTAAAATATAAATAAAAAATTCCAAACCTACATGAACTAACGTAAAATAGAACGACGAAAATGATGATGTTATTGGATTTTATGTAGGTCTATTGGTTACTTCACAAACAACCTTCAAACTCGAGTGCACATAATATTTTGGGCGACAATAGGTATCATTGATATCTGGTAGCGAAAGCTGGAACTACTTGAAATTGAAGGGAACTTGTAGCACACCCTAAGGGTGTCCGCTGGAAGTAGCTACAGCCTCTGGCGAGCCGAACATGTCCTCGGACACTCCCGGCACTAAAAGCCATATGATAAATAAATAAATAAAATAAAAATCAGGCAGTATATGATATCATTAATTAGAGTTCCTAAAATATTAATAGCAAGGCAAGAGTGTTCATAACTACAGCCATACCTTAATTTATCACTTTTATGTATCCCTGTGAGGGAATCTAAAGGTATGTAATGGTGGAGTGACTCAAATACTGAAGTGTGATGTCAACGATTCGAGTACTGTATTCAAATTCAACCTTGTCAGGACTTTTGAGATCCTGACTCATGTTCCTCGCCCAATCCATAGCATTCATGTGGTGCTGTTGGTTTTAAAGGAATGAATAATAGCATTGTGTTCAGCAGTGGCGGCCGCTAATAAGGTTGCTGTGTTGCACAACGATTAGATTTCTTTAAGAAAATTAATTAATACCGTAATCATATTTTTAGCTGTGCGTTTCATTTTATATGTATAGGAATTCATAATTTTGTTCTTTAATAATTCAGGAAATCTTATAGTGTAGTAAGTTACTGTGAGCTGACTGAGAAAGCAAAGCGCGCCAACTGTCTAGGAGTGCTCGTTCGTTTGGTCGTTGCCAGGCCCAAGCACCGACCAGATCTCAATAGTGAAGGGTATGGCAGAGATGATAGACCGAGTAAGTCCTATCCCAACAGTTAACTCCGCTGGTCGTTGCCCACTGATTGCAACAAGAGAGCCGAGGCACAGACGGAAACATCCGAGATGCTCCGTCAACTGCCGATACTATGTCTTGCGATGGAATTTGTGCATACTTGTGACACTCGTGGTTCTCTTTCTCACTCTTATAGCCTATAACTTACGTTGTTTTGTTCTCGTGAAGTTTTTCATGTAGACTAACTTATAATACATTTAATCCGATGACAATGTGATGTTCTATGAACTGCGGTACTCATGATGAATGAGTTAGATTTGTTTTACGGCGCAATTGAATACAGTTTTCTCTGACATCAAGCAGTCTTTTACCCCCTCCCCCCATTAATGAAAATAGTGCAACGCCCAGAACGATTATCCGCCACTGGTGTTCAGATACGCTGATCCTAGCATCTCACATGTGCAGCATTTGGTTGAGGCCATGCACAAATCTCATCCATGGTATGCTCAATAGGATTGATTTGATTGAAGGTTATTTAAAGAAAGTAATATCTTGACAATACACTACTAAATCAGGGAAAACAAATGATGATGATTAATTGAGATTTGGCTGTATAATGAATTATTCCTACATTTTTAACCCATATATGTGAAGATTAACTCTTGGTTACTTTGGTACTCTCGTTGATTTTGTTGACCAGCCAAGTGAAGAGGCGGCTGTAGAGTGCTTTGCAGAGGGAATCACGAGCATACGTCGCTTCGCTCGCACCGAGGTCTGCAGTCACCATCTCCTCACCTTCACCCAGTGAGTGCGATGTTATGGCACTGTGTAACGCACTCTGCTCTGTTCCCAGAAGGTCGCACACATCATACAATTCTGCGACAAGCATAAACAATACACATTATTCAAAGCAACCAGTAAATAATAACAATTTCACTATTTTGGTGACTTTATATATTTGCTTATTTATTCATTCTTTTACACATACACATACATTTATTTGCAAATGTGTGCGTGCATAAGAAAAGGGACCTCATGTCGGGTATTGAGATAGAGGTACATAGGTGTGCAGATTATTAGACTTAAATAAAGAATACAAATCAGTCACACATTTTTATTCAAAATCATTTTATTTTATTTTTATTACCCTATTTAGTGATGCTTTCTCCTCTATGGGCTTACAACTTATCCCATAAGATATTGCATCTGGGAATTTTCAAAATTGGAGATTTTGAGGGAAACCTGAGCTGGGTCTGCTTTCTCTTTCTTTTATTTACTTTGGAATGCACCCACTAAATTAGGTGATTTAAATCCATTGCCCACGAATCTTTGAATAGTTCAAGATTGGACATCAGTAACAAAATAATTCAAATTCCCTTGTTCTAATTTCACACAAACACAAGAATAAAATAATCAAAATGAAGCATGTGGCATTCTGCATTACCAAGGCTCCTGGTTTAGTGGAAATTACTAAAAATCATTTTAGTGAGTTTCTTAAAAGAAAATTAAATTAAGACTATTAATTAAACTATTGAAATCATTTCACCCCCTTG
Source organism: Meconema thalassinum (assembly GCA_946902985.2). Classification (NCBI taxonomy): domain Eukaryota; kingdom Metazoa; phylum Arthropoda; class Insecta; order Orthoptera; family Tettigoniidae; genus Meconema; species Meconema thalassinum. The sequence continues at coordinate 739,111,255 of OX336390.1, forward strand.
AAAACAATTTTACTACATTCATTCATAAAAAAGGAAAAGGAAATGTTGAAACACTTGCGTTCAGTCTAATAATTTGCACACGTCTGTACTTGTGTTCCATAATATGTAACTAATATCATGTAATTGAATTGGATGCCTCCAAAAGAAATTAAGGCCTTAAATTAGCACGTAATGTTACAACATCAGATTTCATAACTTTAGAGTAGAGCTCTTTGAAAATGTGGTTACTTTATCACACAAATAACTACTAAACTATTTGGAAGTTACGCTGGCGTTTACATTTTCATATTCACCGTATTCTGATGTAGATATAGATATTTTAGCCAATTTTTATTTATTAAAAAAATAGGCTTATGAGATCATCTTTTGTCCGTGTGTGTATGTGCGTATTTGTGTGTGTTCCCCCGTAATAAAATCTAAATGGCTGGAGCGATTTAAATGAACTTCGGTAAGGTCATATTACTATGTTCTCCGGCCCTGACCGTGTCCTTCAAATTTTATTATGTCTCACCAATCCAACATGGCGGCTGTGCAAAATATTTCACCGGCATTCTATAACTCCGAAACTATTACTGATGTCACCCTGAAATTTTGTACGGTGATAAAGGGCATTACTAGAAGTTCACCTACTGTATGTGATTTTCAAAAACATGGTAAGTACAAAATAAACATGGTGGCCAAGCGAATTTGAAACATTTAAATAGACTTTTCTCGCGATTTAACCATCCGAGCGCAGTGAAACATGTTACAGCAAATGTTTATACACATTGTAATACACTGACATCTAATTTAGTTCAATTGTTTACATAACCTCAAGATGGTGGCTATGCGAAATTCAAATTTTGAATTAAAAACATATCTCTCTTAATAGACACAATATCAAATACGTTTAAAATTGTCAATATTCTTCTAAAAATTACCTAAATCATTTGTCCAAAATAACTTTTGCTATGACCCACCCTTACCCCAAGGGATGAGCAAAATGCTTTTGGAATTATAAGAAATGGGACTTCTCGTATGCTATACGTGTGGAATTTTTGTAGGTATTGTTACCATGACAACGTCAGCTCATGTGTTGTTACTTATTTTAGGGGCTGCAACATCGTGTCATATAGCCCCATGTACTTGGGCGTACTTTGCCTGGTGAAATCTGCCTTCCAGCGTGCCGAAAGTGATTTTTTATAACTTGCGGAAGGTCACAGAAGACAACTAATTGCAACACTACTGCCTTTAAAAGTGCCCAGCTAGGGTTTATTTATCATAAGATAAGATATGATATCCGAATCCTCTTATCTTAAGTTTGTGCAGCTGTGAGCGCGAACGAGTAAGTGTGTGGAGCCTCGCTTACGATGCGAAAAGTGGTCCCTTTTCTTAGCATTAAATAAACTTCATGTTTTAGCAGTGATTATTGTCAGAGGGCTTTTAAATGAACGCAGTGATTAGACGTCGGTCTAAGCAATACGTAGGCATCAACAACGAAAATTCGATATTTTACTCCCTTGAGTGGTTTTTAACAATTATCTCGTGGACTGTTGACTGAGAAGTGGTCCCTTTTCTTATGGATATGGATGCTGTCCATGGTGGCAAATTACAATAAATATGCAATTACAATAACTAATTAAGTTGAGATATACCGTACTGTATACCCTGACAATAAACTAAAAAGTACAGAATTCAAACAAAGGAAATCATACATACAACTACAAAAATACATTTAGAGTACAAAGATTAATTGCTAGAAGAAAATAATAATAATAATAATAGTAATTTAATTTATTTCTTAAATACTATTGATATTACATTAGTGTGATATGTCACACAGAAGGTTAATCAAGTCTATATCCTGGGAAACTGCCGCAAATCAAATAGTAAGGTCAGTGATTCTGAAAATGAAAATCCACAGCCTGCTTCCAGTCTCCGACCGGGTCAGGAATGGAATGAATGAAGCCCCCATCTAGCGGCGAGGATATGAACTGTGCCGGCTGCCGAGGCCTGACGCACTCCTCTGGGGCAATGATTAAATGAATGACAGATGAAATTAAATGATAGTGGAGAGTGTTGTTGGAATTAAATGTTGACAGGGAAAACCGGAGTACCCGGTGAAAAACCTGTCTGCCTCTGTTTTGTCCAGCACAGATCTCACATGGAGTGACCAGGATTTGAACCACGGACCCAGCGGTGAGAGGCCGGCATGCTGCCACCTAAGCCACGGAGGCTTCCAAGGACAGCGATTCTACTGCATGTAATTCAGTTTTTCTTCTCAAATCATCTGTAAAATTCAAGTAGTAGTAGTAGAAACTGCCTCATCTGCGTTGTGACAGTTTTCTTCTAATTTTTGAGTGTAAGTTATTGGCAAGCATAGTTTGAGCAGGTTGAATATTTCAAATTCTTAGGAGTTATGATTCATGAACAGAATCATAAAGAAGTGCAGTTTTTATTGGGATCCAAATTTTTGACGAGAAATACAAAACTGAAAATATACAATACCATCATTAGGACAGTTCTAACTTATCGTGCAGAATCATGGAGTTTAACAAAACAGGAAGAACACCAGTTGCAGGTTTTCGAAAATAAAGTGTATAGGAAAATGTTTAGACCATTCTTTGACCCCGCATCTCAGCTGGAAAGAAAGATCATACACTCACTATCACAGCACGCACCAATACTCAACATCATTAATTCCAGAAGACTTCAATGGGCTGGTCAGAGATGAGAGATGATAGGATGGTCTTACAAATTTTTGAAGAAGAAACAAGAGGAAAATGGCCAGTAGGAAGACCATGAAGTTCCTGGAAAATTGAAATCTCCAAACAATCTTATACAAGCACATATGCATTCAAAGTTTCTACTGTTCGCTCTAGTGGTGGATCCAGAGGGGAGGAGCACTTCCTGCTGAGCTTACAATGAGATCTATTAATATCTGGAAAGTGTTTGAACTGAAATGTGCTCATGTATAAACTTAATGACAGTTTTCACTGTTCTGAAACAGTAGAGTCTTGGTAATTCAAGACTACCTCGAACTATAGAAAAACTCGGTCTTATAAAATTACACTGCACTCATAGCGAACAAAATCAAAACATGAACTGCCATATGCACAATATGGACTGGTTTAGTTTTATAACGTGGCGGCGATACGAGGTAGTACCCAAAATATCCGAGAATTTGATTTTACGGTAAAACCAGTAGTAGGATGAAATTCTGCCACTAGGTGTCGCTACTGCGGTACAAAGTTGCGTCATCTTTGATGCATGCAGTTGTGAGTTTTAGTGGTGTGTTTCAGTGCTTCAGCAAATTGTCAAATGTATCACGTGAAGGAGCAAAGGCTTTGCATGACATTTTGTTTTAAGTTGAAGAAAACAGCAGCTGGAACCCACCGCATGCTGACAGAGGCATGTGGTGATGGTGCACTGAGTCAAGCACTGGTTCAGTCACTTCAAGGCTGACAATCTGTGGAAGATGACAAAAATTCTGTCGACTGTTCAACATGCACAACACCGGAGCATGAAAGTGAGTGACGTGATTCACGAAGACAGAAGGCAGACAATTCACAATGTTTGTAACAGACTTGGGCTTTGTATGGTACATGTCTGTGAGGATTTGAGGCGAGTGAGGGAAAAACTGAACAACTATACCATGTTGCTGAGGACAGATGAACACTATCCATATAGATCGCCAACGTCCGGGAGACTGGGCAAGGCATATAGAAGGAGAAGAACAAGAGGGAAAAACGGCGAGAATTGTGGAAAAAGAAAGAAATTGTGTTGAACCATGGCAACGCACCCACACACACATTGCTTGCCAGACCTAGCCCCCAGCGGCTTCTACCTGTTCCCAAAGATGAAAATCGTGTTGAAAGGGCAACGTTTTGACTCCATTGAAGACATTCAAGTGAAATCGCAATGGATCCTGAACACATCCTGACACACACCACTACAACTCACAACTGCATGCACCAAAGATGATGCAACTTTGTACCGCAGAAGTTAAGACCTGAACCTCAAGACACCTAGCGTCGGAATGCCGTCCTACTGCTGGTTTGACCAGTACAATCAAATTCTTGGATATTTTGGGTACCACCTCGTATATAGTTCTCATTAATGACCGGTTCGCTGGGCGGATATTTTTACATTCTATGTCTGCTTGGAGGGAGAGCTTTCCCATCTCAAGGCGCAGCATTGTCAACTCTCCACAGTAGCCACTGAGAGCAAGCAGTGAGACTGGACAAAACTGCACGGAACTGCGTAATACGCGTGGCAGAGGGAGCATGCTATTAGTCAACAGTGAACAGAGATAAGTAGGTTATGGTCATAACGTGTTACTGCATAATGTTTGAGTCACCGGTCATTATCGAGGAATTTGAAAGAATTAAGAGGGGTAAGAGTAAGATCGGGGAATTGACAGACGGCATTCCAGGTAACTGCCAACAAGCACATCGCCTACGTTCTGCTTTTGCGCACTGAAACTGACGATTTGTTATTTTTATTAGTTCAAATTTTTCAACTCAGATTTATGGGAATATTGAACTATCAAGACTCAAAATATCGAAACTCTAATGTAATAAGATAAATTGGCCAAAACATAAGACGATGAAGTTCATACTAGAGCAAGTTGAGGTCTTTGGAAAAACCTTCACAAGAGGAACATAGCAGCAATTTACGTACCTCCTGTGCTGTGAGTGGCAGTGACCAAGAGGATTAATAAATAAGAGAAACACATACATTTGGGTGATACTAATTGTCAAAATTGGCAGACTTGTGGTACTAAAAAAAAACTTAAAATGACAATATAAGTACCGAATGCTATTTGGTAATGATGCACTTCAATGCAAATTGAGGGGTGAATTTCAGTATGTACTTTTAATACCACTGCAGGAAAGAGACCTCCATGCCAAACACTATGATGCACTATGATGGGTGCTGAATTACTAAAGAATAATTGTAGTTATGGCTGGGGTTTTTAATTTACATGCAACCATTCCTGAAGATCCTGGATTCGCCGCTGGTTCTAACTGGCAAAGTGTTCAGCTGTTAATCCAATAGTGCATTGAAGACAGCAAAGCTACAAAGCTATTCATGCAGGTAGTGATAAGCAAGAAAGCATTGATGTGCTGTACCTCTGCTCATGCTTTTTGAGGGCGAACCCTGCTTCTGCAGGTGCGGGAGAGGAGAGCAACATTTGGGTGCGCAAACCGAGACTGTGCGTTGCGTGAGACTTGCGGCCAGGTCAGCCATGTCTGTTTCCAGCAGTTGGCACACCTCAAACAGCTCTGCAAAGATGCACATACTTTATAAGGAATTCAACTGACAAAATCACCTTGACACTGGGCTGTTTTTCCCATATTTAGTAAATCAGAGAAACACAAAACTCTAAGTTTGATATAGATTTATTATTTCTTAGAGTAATGTGGCATTATAAAAAATTGAATTCTGAAAATTAACAATCTAAGGATCTAACAAAAAATTTTCAGAACAGCTTTCCATATATGGTAGTAGGACATGCTTTTCTCTAGCAAGTTCAACTGGCACTTTCTGAGACTAGATCATTTGATGTGATGCTCATTTGAGATTCATTACAAACTGTTAAAGAGAATGGTTAAGATTATGGCCAGCTCACAGAAAAGATCCAATGGGACTCTTCAGTGTCAAGTTGATCTCAACTGTTATAGAATCTGATAAACATCATGCACACACATTTCATTATTGAAAAAAAAAAAAAGTCCTCTCGGCACGCCGGAAGGCGGAGGTAGATTTCACCGTACAAACTTGGGGATAGGCGAAAATAGGCAGAAAATGCAGATTTTCGTAGAAGGATCAGACCTCATTTAATGCGAGAAGGTATTTTATAATTGGAGCTTAATTAACTTTGTTTTTCGTCATTTTATGCTTATTTTAAACATTTTATTGTCTTATGGGAACGGTAACCTTCTTGTCATTTGGGGTCCATTTTTATACTTGTGGTCACACTATCCTTATGCAAGGTTTCGACACTGATGTGCAACTATGTAACGGTCTGTTACTTCTTCACGCAAAATTATATCTACCGCAGAGATTTTGGTTGGTTCCTCAGTTTAGGGGCTGCGACAACGCGGTCATGTAACCTCGTGTACTTTGGGATGGCTGTATTAGTCTGTAATTCAGGTAAGGACTGCAGACGGTCAATTTCAAGCAGTAGTTCCTAATGTTGCTACCAGGTACTACCGTTAACGACACCTAGCTGTGAACTTGGCTACTAGATGCCACCGCAACCAGCAACTCGCAACGAACGTTGGAACTTCCCCTCCAAAGGAAAGCATACTGAGGGATTTTTAGCGCTCTTAGAAAATCCGACGACTTCGGCTGGCTTTGAACTCGCGACCTTGGGCATAGACATTCAGCATGCTACCAGTTACGTCATCGAAGCCGCTTCACACTTAGATGGAAATCTGAATCTGATCTCGTGCAAGTTCGTTATCTTTGCAACGTCTGATGGCTCATCCCTCATCAATTTAGTAGTGTTGACATGGCAACCACTGATAGGTCTTGGCATTTTCTTATAATTCCGAAATTATTTTTCTCATCCCTTGGCATAATGGTGGGTTATATCAAAAATTCTTTCAGACAAAAGTTTTAGGTAATTATTATGGGAATATTGTCCATTTCGTACGGTTTTGATATTGTGCCTATTAAGAGAGATATGATTAATGTTTCCCGAAAAACCCACTTTTTCCCACCCCTTTGGTCAATGGTTGGTGCTATAAAAAAAACTCATCAAACATACATTTTTGGGCGTTATCCGACACATAGTATGAATGTTGAACGGATTTGATATTTCACATATTAAGAGAGTTATAGCAATATTTCACTTTTTCGAAAAAAAAAGCCCCCATTTTCACCCCCTTCGACCGATTTAGCCCAGTAACGAACTCGACCGAGATTTTATAGGTATACATATTCGGTAAAAAATTCAAAGTGATTGGTGCAAAATTACGGCAGTTATCGTGTCCACAATAAACTGATATACTTATATACATATACATACATAAATTATATACAAACTTTTGAACTGACGGTGGTTTTGGGTTCTGGGGGATGTGAAACGCGAAGATATGTCGAAATTTTCCGGAAGTCGAAACATGGTACCCATTGCAATAGTTAGCTTTCTAATGAAATCTACCTCTGGTTGGTTCCTCAGTTTAGGGGCTTCGACAACGCGGTCATCTAACCCCGTGTACTTTGGGTGAGTGTAGAATCTGTCTGATACACGGTGTAAATTGTAATGGCTCTATTAGTCTTAATTCATGTAAGTACTGCAGACGGTCAATTTCAAGCAGTAGTTCCTAATGTTGCTACCAGGTACTGCCGTCAACGACACCTAGCTGTGAACTTGGCTACTAGAAGCCACCCCAACCAGCAACTCGTAACGAACGTTGGAACTTCCCCTCCAAAGGAAAGCATACTGAGGGATTCTAGTGCTCTTAGAAAATCCGACGACTTCGGCCGGCTTTGAAACCGCGACATTGGGCATAGACATTCAGCATGCTACCAGTTACGTCACCGAAGCCGCTTCCCACTTTGTCAGGCGGCTTCGGTGGCGTAGTCGGTAGCATGCTGAGCTTCTATGCCCAAGATACCGGGTTCAAACCCGGCCGAAGCCGTCGGATTTTTTAAGAGCGTTAAATATCCCTCAGTATGCCTTCCTTCGGAGGGGAAGTAAAGCCGGAGGTCCCATGTCATAGATTTATGGCATGTTAAAGATCCTTCCACTAATTGCACCTGTGTGAAGCTAAATTGGATAGGTTAAGAATGTATGCAACGCTCTTAGGTTTCTATGTTCGTTGCCAAGAGCCGACTGTGGCGGCGTCTAGTAGCTCAGTTCTGAACTTGGCCTCGTAGTCGTTGACAGTGGCGCTTGGCGGCAAAAGTAGGAACTATCTGAAAAAATGTTAGTTGCAGTACTTAAATTAACAAACAGATAACACACACTAATACAGTCATCACAATTAACACCGGTTATCAGACAGATTCTACACACACCCAAAGTACACGGGGCTACATGACCGCGTTGTCGCAGCCCCTAAACTTAAGAACCAACCAACCAACCACTTAGTCAGATGGAAATACTGAATCTGATCTCGTGCAAGTGCGTTGTCATGGCAACGTCCGATGGCCCATGCCTCATCAATTTAGTAGTGTTGCCATGGCAACCACTGATAGCTCTTGGCATTTTCTTATAATTCCGAAATCATTTTTCTCGTCCCTTGGCGTAATGGTGGGTCATATCAAAAATTCTTTCAGACAAAAGTTTTAGGTAATTATTAGGGGAATATTGTCCATTTTGTACGGTTTTGATATTGTGCCTATTAAGAGAGATATGATTAATGTTTCCCGAAAAACCCACTTTTTTCCACCCCTTTGGTCAATGGTTGGTGCTATCAAAAAACTTATTTGACATAAATTTTTGGCACTTATCCGACACATATTATGAACTTTGAATGGATTCGATATTTCACGTATTAAGAGAGTTATAGCGAAATTTCACTTTTTCGAAAAAAGCCCCCCATTTTCACCCCCTTCGACCGATTTAGCCCAGTAACGAACTCGACCGAGATTTTATAGGTATACATCTTCGGTAAAAAATTCGAAGTAATTGGTGCAAAATTACGGCAGTTATCGTGTCCACAAGAAACTGATATACATATATATATACATATATATATACATAAATTATATATAAACTTTTGAACTGACGGTGGTTTTGGGGTCTGGGGGATGTGAAACGCGAAGATATGTCGAAATTTTCCGGAAGTCGAAACATGGGACCCATTGCAATAGTTAGCTTTCTAATGAAATCTACCTAAAAAGGCATGTATCATAGTTATAGAACTATCATCAACAAATTCCATGTCAAGCAGAACATTTCATGTTCAGAGAATATATCTGGAGCGGCTTCGGTGGCGTAGTCGATAGCATGCTGAGCTTCTATGCCCAAGATAGCGTGTTCAAACCCGGCCGAAGCCGTCAGATTTTTTAAGAGCGTTAAAAATCCCTCAGTATGCCTTCCTTCGGAGGGGAAGTAAAGCCGGCGGTCCCATGTCATAGATTTATGGCATGTTAAAGAACTTTCCACTAATTACACCTGTGTGAAGCTAAATTGGATAGGTTAAGAATGTCAACAACGCTCTTAGGTTTCTACGTTCATTGCCAAGGCGTCTAGTAGCTAAGTTCTGAACTTGGCCTAGAAGTCGTTGACGGTGGCGCTTTGCAGCAAAAGTAGGAACTATTTGAAAAATTCTATGTTGCAATCTGTACTTAAATTAAAAAACAGATAACACACACTAATACAGTTATCACAATTAACACCGGTTATCAGACAGATTCTACACACACCCAAAGTACACGGGGCTACATGACCGTGTTGTCGCAGCCCCTAAACTTAAGAACCAACCAACCAGTGGCGTAGCGTGAACTTTTGAGCTGGGGACGCCAAAGTTTTAAACGACAGTTTAACTAAGGAACAAATCAAAAAGCTTATATGAAAGATACTGTCACATACCTCACACAGTCTTGTACATCAGCTCCATTCGTCTTTTCTTATTTTCTGCGAAAACGTGTTCAAGAAATGCGGGCTGTGATGAAAGCTCACCTATTTTTTTTCAATAGCCAATGAATTATACACGACAAGCGACTATTGCTCATAGAATTTCTGAGGTAGGTTTTAATTCTTTTCAGCGTGCTCATGCTGCGTTTACTACTAGCTGTAGTAGTTGGTTGGTTGGTTGGTTGGTTCTTAAGTTTAGGGGCTGCGACAACGCGGTCATGTAGCCCCGTGAACTTTGGGTGTGTGTAGAATCTGTCTGATAACCGGTGTTAATTGTGATGACTGTATTAGTGTGTGTTATCTGTTTTTTATTTAATCACAGACTGCAACTTAGAATTTTTCAAATAGTTCCTACTTTTGCCGCCAAGCGCCACCGTCAACGACTACTAGGCCAAGTTCAGAACTTAGCTACTAGACGCCACCGCAGTCGGCTCTTGGCAACGAACGTAGAAACCTAAGAGCGTTGTTTACATTCTTAACCTATCCAATTTAGCTTCACACAGGTGTAATTAGTGGAAGGTTCTTTAACATGCCATAAATCTATGACATGCGACCGCCGGCTTTACTTCCCCTCCGAACGAAGGCATACTGAGGGATTTTTACGCTCTTAAAAAATCCGACGGCTTCGGCCGGGTTTGAACCCGCTATCTTGGGCATAGAAGCTCAGCATGCTACCAACTACGCCACCGATATCTGTAGTAGTTGGAATAGTCAGTACAAAGCGTAGTAGTTTAGTTACTTCCTGATAGATGGTGTCAAGACCGTTCGTAACAAAATATTTTAAAAGATCTTTTAGAGCTAAATGCTTTGTCTGATCTGCATAAACAATGTGAAGTTAATTTATAGTAATTGGTTAACATTAAAGAATGGATACTGTTTTACCCAAAAAATCTAATTTGCTCTGGGGGAATGTTTCGATGTATTTTTAAACTTCATTTTCTTGTACTAACTCAATGAAATTTAGATGAGTACGATCTTCAAATCTACTTTTCATTTGAGCTGTTTGTGAATCTACTATTCCAAAAGACATCACTCTCAAAGTGTTCTTTTGATTGCCATCATACATTACGTTTTCATTCAACTGGATGCTTTTTTTGAACGCATATGTCAGTGAGATCTTCATTTCTTAAGTTTTCTATGCTTTTGACGACAGCCACTTTCTCATTATGGCAAGTTACAATACTCACTGTCGATGATTGTAACAATTTGAAAATATGATCAGTGTAAAAGAAACAAGCTTCGAATACACATAGGTAATATACAAAGATTGGGTCATCCATATGTTATTTGAGACCAATGGCACAGTTCACAGAATCGTCATCCCATTCACTATTTTCATCATAAATAATTTCATCAAAATACATTACAATTCTTGGAAATGTTTAATAATGGTGAAAACTGCCCTCGAATGAAAATTCCATCTCGTATTGCTTGCTCGTGGAAGCTTAAATCCTCTTTTGGTCAACAAAACTGTCCTTTTAGAAGATTTGCTGAAAAAGATGTGAAAAGCAGTCAAGGTACAGACAAACAAACGAACCTGATTTATTGTTTTTGAGCCATACAGGAGTACCAAATTTAATTGGTGGGCGTAACAATGGACGAAAAGAGCATATGGGCAAAACTGTTTCATTAGTTTTTGAACTCCTCCTTATCTGCCTGCCATTACAGCTGCGCCATCGTATGTCTGGCTTACGCCTTTTTCTCCATTTACTTCCCAGTCAAGTAAAACTTTGTGCACGATTTCTGACAATCCCGCAGCTGTTTTATTCTTGGAAACGTCATAAAAGCCGACGAATCTCTCCTCTATTCTATCATCCACACAATATCTAAATATTATGCTCATCTGGCTCTTACATGACACGTCTAATGTCTCATCCGCTTGTATGGATAGAAAGGGGGATTCATTTATTTCTGATTTGATTTTTTCATTTAATGCAATTGTTTTAACTTCTATCAAGTCATTTTGAATGTCTGGAGATGTTCCTTTTAATAATGATGATGACTGTAAATGGTCTCTAACTATCGATTCATTTTGAGCGAGCAGATTCAAAAATTGCAAATAATTACCCTTGTTAATAGAACTTTCATCTTCTCTATGCCCTCGGAAGGCTAGTTCTTGTGTACTGAGAAATACTACAGATTGAATGAGTCGTCGCGCATACTGCCTGTTTGAAGACACGATCTCATTATGTTTTACTACTTGTAGTCGAGCAACTGCAGAAAATGCATGCTCTATGCGAGTTTTACCTAGCAGATGATATGCTTCACAATGTAACAAATGGTATTTTGAAGACTGGTGTTTTACAGCTTTGTTAATTGAATTATTCATGTCCCAAATTCCTTCTGTTGCACCATTCAGTATCTTTAGGCCCAAACATAAGGCAAACGTAACAAAACATTTTGTTTATTTCAACACACCCAGTTAGCCAGGAAAACCTGTCATACCAAGAAAACTGAAAACTCCGTGTGCGATTTTTACCAGCTTCTTTAATTGATAAATTTGGCTTTGGTCTTTTTGTTTTTAATTCACATCGCTTTTCATATGATAAAGTGCTCAAAGGAGTTGCCTTTAGAAAATTAATAACATTCGAATCCTGTGAACTTACTTCAGTCATATTGGCAGCATTAAACACACTCACGCACAATTATAATTAACTACACTTCTACAGTTCGAACTAGCACTAGCGCAGCGATTGGGCCATTGAGTTAACAGAACAGTGATCATCTGATCATACAAAGTTTACGCCAGTAGGTGTCAACCAGATAGGATTTATTTGGCACCATCGGTGTAGTACGTAATCTGTGGTTTACACCAGCCAAACGCCGGCGTACGGAAGCACTTCTCTTCCGAGAAGCAAGAATGAACTCGCGCATGCGCTGATCCGTGGCCTGGCCGGGGTGGTACATAGCTCTTGACGCCAAGAAGTTCTGGCGTACAAGAAAAGCAAAGCACAGCAGTGGACCGCGGCTGGGCTAAGACTAGTTATATGGTGGGTGCGGAAATAAAATAACTAAGCGCCATATAATATGCTATCGCCGCATTTATATAAATTAAAAACGATGTTATATTTTACTCTTTGATGAATGCACATTCTAATTTTTAAATCAGGGAACGCCCGGCGTATCGGCGTATTATAGCGCTACGCCTCTGCAACCAACCAGAATACGTCTGAAAGTTTGATGCTTTTCAGTCGGTCAACACGATTGTACACAAATGAGATGGGTTATTCCCTAATTATGAAAAAAAAATTACATGAGATTAATAAATACAAGTGGATGACCAGTTTCGACTCAAGCGACCATCATCAGATCCATTACACTTGGGCAACAACATTTTTATGTCTGAATTTCGTAGCGTAAGTGTAATAGATCTGATGGTGATCGCTTGACGATCGAAACTGGTCATCCACGTGTATTTATTAATCCCATGTAATTTTTTTCAGGATTAGTGAATAACCCATCTCATTTGGGTACAATCGTGTTGGCCGACTGAAAACCATCAAACTTTCAATTACTAAGGCAACACCGAAAATAATATATCTGTTTGTCTGTTTAATACTTAAATATAGACCAGATTTTTATTTACAACCAAAAATGCATGAGAGGATAAACATCTGCATTAGTTGTAGTTCACTTTGGTCTACTAATTTCTATCTCCAGGGATATTCCAAGCTGATTAACTTGATAATTTTACATTTTTAAAGAACTCCCGTATGAAATTATATTTTCTTGTACACCAGGATATGAAAGTACCACTGAAAATGATGATACATCAACATGAAACAGGTACATCTCTTATGCACAGTAGGTATGATTTGTAGAAGACTAGAAATTGTCTGCATGGTTCAGTGGGAAAAACAAAGTGATGGCTGGCACACTACTAGTTGAAGGTTTAGAGGGAGCATTGATGAGCAAACCACCACTTTTGACAGACAGCACACTATCGTGATATGAATTATTACTGCTGTCATGTATGTGGTGTATAGTGATGTTCATTCATTCATGATGTATTCAATGAAAATGCATGTTGGTAAGCTCCTTATCAAAGATAAAACACAAGATTTTCAGAGTCTTCAAAATTACATTATGATGGCCTGCAGACCATGCTGTAACGCTTCAGAATGACCATTACCCACGATGCTCAAAAGTGCAGATCATCTGTTTGTTGTTTGTTAGTGACCTATTGTTCAGGTATCCAGGTTCCCAATAACTGGTCATTCTGTCATTATGCTGCTCTGCATATGAAACGACAACATCCTCATGGAAATAGGGGGGATGAAAAATTAAATGCTTCAAACAATTCCATTAGAAATTCGAGTTGTTTGAGTTTTCAGTATTTTGGCTGTTTGATGTAGCTTTTCTGAGCTTTCATCTCTACATCCGAGGTAATCTGTGTAACATATTCTAACCTGGTCTACCCCTACAGTTCTTGTCCTTAACCCTTCTTTCCATAACTAAGTTTGCTATTCCTGGGTGTTGAAGTATGTGACCTACCAACTCATCTCTTCTCTTCATTAGCATTTGCCAGAAACATCTCTCCTCTCCCACTCGTCTTATTACCTCTTCATTTGTAACTCTATCTACCTATCCGATTTTCATCATTCTCCTGTAACACTACATTTTACATGCTTCTATTCTCCTCTTTTTTGCTGCGCCAACAGTCAAAGTTTTACTTCCATAGAGCGCCACGCTCCAGACAATGGCTTTTAGAAATTACTTTCTAATACCTAAATCTATATTTGGTGTCATGTAGTTACTCGCAATTTCCACACCGGTTCCAGCTCAGCTAACGACAAACCTGGTGAGTAGTCGGCACATTACAGCTTATCCTATATACTGTTCATAGACCTTATGTTCACTTCCACAAGTACGGACTATTCATTAATGATTATGCTTGGTTAGAAGTTCTATTATTCTAATAATATAACACCTGGTAGTGTAGTGGCTAGCATTCTTGGCTGTCAGCCCTGAGTTCCAGAGACAATTCGTGGCTCAGCCAAGAAATTTAATTCTAGCCTGAGGACTGTAATGTGGCACACTCAGCCTTGTGAAACAAAACTGAAATGAGGTGGGTTTCAAAAGTGGTTTTCTGTGGTTTCCTACTTCCACTCCAGGTGACTGTTGGGATGGTACCTAAATGAAGGCCATGGCCAGCTCCTATCCAAATCCTAGCCCCAACAACAAATACACTCACTAGTATAACCATCACAGATTCCACACTAACCTAAGTACATGGGGCTACATGACTACGGTGTCCAAGCTCCTAAATGATGGTTGGTTCCTTAGTTTAGGGGCTGCGAAAACGCAGTCATGTAGCCCCATGTACTTTGGATTGTGTAGAATCTGTCTGATAACCGGTGTTAATTGTGATGACTGTATTAGTGTGTGTTATCCGTTTTTAATTCAAGTAAGGACTGCAGAGATAATTTCAATTAGTTCCTACTTTCGCTACCAAATGCTACCGTCAATGATACCTAGCTGTGAACTTGGCTACTACTAGATGCCATCGCAACCAGCACCTGGTGATGAACGTTGGAACTAAAGGCCATTAATGAAACCTAACCAACAAATTTTGCTTCACACAAGTTTAGTTAGTGGAAGGTTCTTTTACAAGCCATAAATCTATGACATGGGCTCGCCGGCTTTACTTCCCCTCTGAAAGAAGGCATACTGAGGGTTTTTTAACGCTCTTAAAAAATCTGATGACTTCGGCAGGGTTTGAACCCACGACCTTGGGCATAAAAGCTCAGCATGCTACCAACTACACCACCAAAGCCGCCCTCCTAAATGATGAAACAACGAGTCTACAATTCATGGCATGAGGCCTTCAGACTGTCAGAGACAATCTGTATTATCAACTACACATCACTTATTTGTAGGTTGTCTATAAAATAAGTGTGACCTAGAACTACTTACTAAGGGGCAAGAGACTCACACTGTTTATCAGATAAAAATGGCATTAGCATGTTTAAGATCCTCTGATAATAACAAATATTCATAAAAAGTGTGGTGAACTCATCTAATGTGCTGCTTGACAAGAAATGATTAATACGATAATATGGTAATTAAAGAGAATGCAGAAAAATTGAAACTGACAAAATTATTTATCTAACCAAGAAAGATTCTTCTCAGATGAGGTACGGTAAAGAGACAAAACTACAGGTAAAGATAGTTTTGATGCCATTTTTCAGTATTGCCTTATTGACAATAATATTATAACTATCAGTTGGTCAATACAAAATAATTCCAATTACTGGAATATGCGAAATTATAACCTAAAATAAATTACATGTGATTAAGATAATAATTGTTATGGACTATGGAAGAAGGAGAAAACTAAGGGATGACATGTTTCGCTCATCAAGCGAGCATCATCAGATCCAAAGCTACCAGGAAAATAGCTCTGCAAAACACTACCAAACCTACAGTGACACCCACAGACAGTCTCTGCCCTCCTAATAAAAAAAAACGTCAGAAAAATTAGTAAGTGTAACTATTAAGTTACTGCTAAATATTAAGGCCTTAAGCACCCAAAAGAAGAACTATAGTAGAGTCCTGAAAACTCGGCCTAATGTGGACCGAAGGCTGGCCGAGTTTCTGAAGTTGGGTTTAAAAAGAAATAAGTGCGAGTGTTTACTCAGAAAATACAGTATTAGTATTATTACTGTATTTGTATGTATTGCTTGCATGAGAATACAACAGAGAATTAACTGCCAAAATACCCTTAAACAAAGGAAAAGTGCATACTTTATGAAGGCATAGAGCCTTTACAACATGAAAATTAAATAAATGAATACACAGGAGACAGATAAGTTGCAGCCTTGCCTTACACCTTTCTGAATACCAGCTTCTCTCTCAAGTCCTTCAGCTCAAATGACTGCTGTCTGGTTTCTGTATTGATTGTAGATCACCCTCCTATCCTTGTACTTTATTCCAATCGTTTTCAAAATGTCAAACAATTTAGCCCAATCAACGTTATCAAAATCCTTTTCTAAGTCTACAAATGCCATGAAAGTTTTCTTATCTTTCCTTATTCTACCTTCCAAAATCAGCCTAAGACTTAGTACAGTTTCCCTTGTTCCTACATTTCTCCTGAAACCAAACTGGTCATCACCCAACTCCGTTTCGATCTGAATTTGAGTAGCTTTTATAAAAGCAGTTATCCCTTGAAAGGTTTTCAGATTATATCCATAACACTATAAGATACTGGTATATTTATATATTTTCATTTACGCCCTTTAAAGACCACGTTAGGCAACAATTACACACTATTGGAAGCCTCCTTCACTACCCAAAATCTTCGCATTCTTTCTCTGGCAAGCCTGTCTTCGTTCTTCCGTCCAACCCCTGTTCATTTTTGGTTCGTCATGGAATTCTTGGAATTTGTCGATAACTGACCTAAACTTAGCGCGGTTTGAAATGTCTTCCAACTTTAGTCCAACCTGAGGAAGATCCTTCCGTACCTCCCTGAACCATTGTCAGACACCTTAGGTCTACTGTCGAGTATTCTAAAAATCCTCTTCGTAAGTTTCCGCTCATCCATTAAAAATAAATGCCCATAGAATTTGAGTCTCCGTTTTCTCATCGATTCCGTCAACCTTTCATTGCCCTGGTCGAGTTCTTTCCTTCCTTGGGACCTATATTGACTGTCCACAATCCTTGGACCCATTACCTTGGGAAGGATCTGTCTTTCGAATTTCTCAGTGTCCCTCAAACCTGCCTTCCCTGTCATGTGGAGGCATTCACTAGCATCTTCTTCTTCTTCATCTTCTACTTCTAGCCTTTGTCATGCAGACCACAATTGCCTCCATCTTGCACGGTTTTCAGTGTCTTTCTCCTGAACATTGGCTGCTCTCATGTCCTCCTTTATTTAGTCAAGCCACCGCTTCTTGGGCCTTCCTTGTGGTCGCTTGCCTACTACATCTAGTTGTAGTGCTCTTTTTGCTACTGTGTCCTCGCAACTCCGTAGTACATGTCCGTACCAATGCAGGCAAGCTTCCAGCATCTTGTCAGGGATCAGTGCGACACCAAGGGTGCCTCTTACATGGACATTGGTGACATGATCCAGTCTTGTTAGGCCAATGGACCAGCGCAGCATTCTCATCTCTATGGAGTGCAGCACTTGCACACATCTGTTGGTTATTGACCAGCACTCAGTTCCATACAATGCTACAGGTCTGATCACAGTGCAATATACAGGCATTCACTAGCATATAGGCGTATATATCTTAATCACATGTAATTTATTTCAAGTTATTGTTTCATATATTCCAGTAATTGGAATTATTTTGTGCTGACCGACTAACAGTTACAATATCAATTGTCAAAACTACAGTACGCATCCTTCAGGATGCACAGCAATCATTAGAATGTTAGTTAAATGAAATGTCAATTCAATCATATGAATCATATAAGCCGTTCAGAGCCCAAGTGGTGCAAGTCCTCTCGGAATCGCAGGAGGTCTACCCCTTATGGCAAGCTGGCGTAGCTCAGGGCCAGTATGTGTGAGCATTGGAAACGAGCATTGCATCTGTTGGCCACAGAGCCTAGTCTTGTCTGTTATTCCGAGAGGTTGGTTGGTTCCTTAGTTTAGGGGCTGCGACAACGCAGTCGTGTAGCTCCATGTACTTTGGGTATGTGTAGAATTTGTCTGATAACCGGTGTTAATTGTGATGGCTGTATTAGTGTGTATTATCTGTGATTACGGTAGAAGGACTGCAGATGATCAATTTTTCAAGCAGTTACTACTATTGCCACCAAATGCTACTACCATTCACGACACCTAGCTGTGGATGTGGCTACTAAATGCCATTGCAGTCAGCACCTGGTGGCAAACATTGGAACTAATATAGCATTATCAAACTAACCTACAAAGTTTAGCTTCCACAGGTGTAGTTAGTGGAAGGTTATTTTTCATGCCATAAATCTATGACATGGGACCGCCAACTTTACTTCCCCTCCGAAGGAAGGTATACTGAGGGATTTTTAACGATCTTAAAAAATCCGACAACTTCGTCCGGGTTTGAACCCGCGATCTTGGACATAGAAGCTCAGCATGTTACCAACTACGCCACCGAAGCCGTTATTCCGAAAGGAATTACACCACTTGGGCTCTCAACAGCTCATATGGAGACTTCTTTGATGAATGAATCAATAGCAGGATGATATCACTCTCGATTAAAAAGTGGAAATTTAATATCCATTTACATTATTTACTTAGCAGATGCAAGAATTGCAATAGCAGTTCCATAAAATTACTTTAAGTGCAAAAAGCACATGCATACTTGAATGTACCTTAAGTGAAATATTGAACATACTGAACATGAGCCAGAAAATGAATATTTACCTACTCAAAGAATGATAAATAAAAATTGTAGCTTTACATTGAAATGAAAAGGAAACAACTGTCAAGAATCTCACCATAATCATTGTTGATAGTGCATCCCTCCGTGCCATCGATATTGTTGGTGGGGATGAAGCCGATGTTCCCAAGTTTTAGAACAGATGATACCACCTTGAACACATTAACAATGTCATCTTGTGTAAATCCAAGAGTGTCCATTGCTTTCTGGAACAACAGGTAAGAGAACATTACTATATGATAGGAAAAGACAGAGAGAGATGTTTCCTATATGAAACATCCAAATTGGATAAATTTTATCTATGGTAAAGTCGGGAGGGATAGCGCACTGTTTTTTAAACTTTCTTGGAGATTTCACCTTACCGTACCTTAAAAATAAGATGACATTCATGGAAACTTTGTGGTCACACTATTTATGAATAAATACATACAGTTTTATACACCTTTGTACCTGATCCAAGAAAAACAAATGTTTTAAGAAAGTTTGTTTTTCTTCATCTCTCCCACTGAGTGGGTTAGATGACTCAACTGTGAGGGAGAGATGATTAATATGAAAACACTCACCGCACTCTACTTTCTCAACTTAAAGCGTGCTTTTTCTCTATCTTCTGAATTTGCCTACATGAACATATTTTGGCCACCTCGTGATGTAGTGGCTAGCTCCATCAGGGGTCTTAGAAACTGATATGAGGGCTGGAATCGGGTGCACTCTGCCTCACGAGGGCATTTGAGTAGCTGTCGGTCAGTGAGGCACATCCCCGGTCTCTGGCCACTGGGACCCGCCGCGTCAACTGTCCCAAATGGTGGGAGAGATGGCGCACCTACCTAGTCACTTGGAATATGGCTAACGGCATTCGAAACTGTGCTGGTGAAGGGAGAACTTACCCAATGTGATGCTAAAGATGGCTACATGACCGTGCATAAAAAATACCATGGTGATTAATATGCTTTTCGATAAACAGATAAAATTTTTGCACTCACCAACTCCCTTTCTTTATGAAAACCACATCTCAGAGCAAAAATATGTAACAAAATACACTTCAAAACTACTGGTACAACTCTCCCTCAGTGATGTCTCCAGTTGTTATCACTGCAGTATACAGTACAAAGGACACACACTGACAACGTGGCTACAAATGGTGTCCGCTTATAAGCAAAGGATGTTGCAAGTTCGTGGGCATGCAAATTACAACAAATTAGTGGAATTCAAGGATGGACCTTACCAAACAATTATTCTGTATGATTTAAAATCAGCTCTGAATCATGTGGTTTGCTGGTAGGCATTTTTGTGATGCTGTGTATTAAGTAGAATTTTTAGAGTGATAATATAATACTTAAGAAAATAATCTTTATTTTGTAAAAGGAACTTGTGTGGCCACTTTAGCCTGGTGTAAATCTTTGAAATTGACACCACTTGCGTTACTTGCTGGTTGTTCACTTTCGCGAATAGGTTTGTTAGTGATTTTTGTATTTCCCTGTGGGTTTGAAATACTCTTTAATTTTTTCTGCCCCATTATGCTACTATTTACTTTTTGTTGCATTGAGAGCACGGTCTCCTCCGTATATTTTATGTTTATGTTCAATCAACTCGTGTTTCTATTGTCAATGTTATCAAATACTTGTATATTTTGTACTCACCAAAAGTTGAAGTATGTTTTAGAGAACCTCTCCTCATTTCGCACACGCATGTACTAAACCGGGCCTGTCTGCTTCACCGGGCTCTGGGACATTTTTATACGCTGATTGGCTGTCAGCTTCCCCATGCTGCTTCCTGGTGACATCATTTTGCTGACGTCAAGCCAGCTATAAATCTCCTGATCTCTACGGTACTGATCTACACTTATCTCTGCAACATCTCTTGGGCTCCGCCTTGGGCCATCCGGCATCGCCGCTGGACTTCATAACTTCTGCCATGCAGCTATAAACATTTCGCACCAGTTCTGAGTTGCGTCATTACCAAGAGGCGCTTCTCATCTGGTGACATTTTTTACTTCGAGTTCTACTAACTTCTATCCTGGATGGAACCGAACCCGGGTGCTCTGAGGATGCAGGTTCGACTACTCACTTCCAAGCCCTGAGCGGGAAATCGCATCATGCTTCACTTACTGGAGACGCTATGCTGCTGGTACACTCCAATCAGAAGGTTTTTAAAGGGTCCTGGCATATTCTTCTTCTTTCACTGCCAGTGTGGTATACAGATTTGGTTTTAATGCAATCTTCAAGAACTTTCGTCCGTCAAACAAAGATAAGTTTCAATTACGTTCACAACCAATGTATGTTCTTTCGAGAACAGTTATTTATTCTGCTTGCTTTTTAGGGTTTCCATTTATTGGACCCTTATTTTTAGTGAAGTTTTAGAATTTTTGCTTGCAAGTGCAATTTTGTTTCCTGATGAAACTTTTTATTACCTTTTTAATATAATCCTTAATTGAAGTATTGCTATTCTCATTAATATTGAATCAAAAGCTTAAACATTGGTCTCTTCTATATTTCCAGTTGTTACTCCTATCTTGTGCCCGAAAACCCACACTTTTCCGAATTCCCTAATGGTGATCGTCGTCGTCGTCGGCGGCGGCTTTAACTCGTTTCCGAGTATACATCTTCTTCCAAAACAGTCTAAAATAATCTAAAGTTGAGGTCTGTGGGCATGTTTGCGGTGACTGAACAGCCCAATGCGTGCATGAAACAAACGTCCACACAGATCACACAGAACTGTTGGTGGAGGACGTGACTGTGCTGCACGGAGCTTTCGTGCTTGTCGCTTGGCCTTAACAATTCTACGACGTTCTTCTTCAAACATTTTGACAGCAGCCGGGATGGTCTGGCGCCAAGTTGAACGGTCTTTAACAAGCTGGTCCCAGGTTTGTGGATAACCACACTGGTCTGTGATACTGCTCCAATACTCAACCAGAATTTCTTTGGCAGAGCTGGGAATCAAACCTGCACCTCTGGGTAGGAGTCAACTCAACCCACTACACCATGAGACACACAGTATACATATTTCAATGTGACTTGTTGACTTATTTGCTGATTTAGGGACAACTGGATAATATTCCCAATTAGCTGAGATTAAAAATTTGATGATCTCAAGATGATACCATTGATGATTTTCAGAGGTTGTAGTTGTTGTCGATTCATTTAGGGACTTGGAGACATCATTATCATGTAGCTCCATTAACTTGGGTGTGTGAGTTATCTGTCTGATAGCCTGTGTCATTGTGATGGCTGTAGTAGTATATGTGTTTGTGATTTAGGCTAGAATTTGGAACGTGGCAGTTGTGGTCTTAAGTTAGGAGCCATTCCAGCATTTGCTTTGAATGGAATGGAAGTCTAGGACAGCTGAGGTGGGAATTTAACCCATCTCTTCTCAGTTTTGCCTCACGAGGCTGAGTGTACCCCGTTCCAGCCATCAAACCAGAATTAAATTTCTTGGTAGAGCCGGGATTCGCACCCAGGACCTTTGGATCTGAAGTCTTGATACATACTCTAAGACTACAAAAGGTGGCTTTCAGAGGTATGCAAGGAAAGGAATGCTTACTTGAAGACACACACCATAATAAACTCAGGAAAAACAAATCAACCTTCTTCAGTTAACAGCTGAAGGAAATAATCCATCTTACCTTAGTAACCTGGAAGTCTCTCTTATCGTCGAGTGACTCCAGGCAGTGTGACCGGGTTGTACGCAGGAAGGCATAGTTGTCCAAATTTCGCTGTAGTTTCAGAGATTCTGTTGGCAAAGTTTTACACATTAATTAAAGACAGCTTTGAAGCCATTTTTCAGTGTTGCCTAATTAACAATTAGCTCTCAGTTGGCCAATACAAAATAATTCCAATTACTGGAATATGTGCAAAAAAATCTGAAATAAATTACATGTGATTAAGATTTATATATATTGTTGCGGACTATTGAAGAAGAAGAAGAAGAAGAAGAAGAAGAAGAAGAAGAAGAAAACTAAGGGTAGACATGTTTTGCTCGTCAAGTGAGCGATCCAAATATGCAAGACAAATATCTTTACAAAACACTACCAAACCTACAGTGACACCCACAGATAGTCTCTGCCAGGATCGGAGCGAAGCCCATACGACAAATGCGGCTGCATAGGACGCTACACCGCGCCAGTGAAACCGGTGCCTGTTTTCAATTTTCGTTCGAAAATCATATTTTGATTTTGCGGCGCTATAAAACTGAAATATTAATAAACTTTGGTGCCCCTGAATGTGTAAAAATATTAAGCATTAAATCTCGACATTTTATTGAGATATTAAATCTTAATATCATTTGGAATATCAGAATGGCAACATTGGCAAATGAAAACCAAATTATAAACACTATTGATACTGATTCAATATTGAAAGACTTAGTCAAACTGTAATGTTTTTTCGCCCCAAGTTGGTAGCGACCAATGTAATGTTTTTTATTTGGGCGGACTGTTCACCAGAAAATACTACTGCTAAGTTTGATCTATGTTGGGCGCCAAGCCGGATACACTGTGTTCCAAGCTAAATTTATATACTTAATATCGACCCCTAGCGTGAGTAGAACATATGAGAAACTCTTAATGACTAGGCCGTGGGATGATTGGATCATCAACCCAGACAACATTTGATTGTGGAGAAGGATGTGGTATTACAACTATTGCTACCTACTGGAATCAAAGAATCTCCTTTGTAAAAATTGAATTTAATATACTTAGAAAACATGATAGCATCTTGTATAAAATTAACACTATTAACGGAGCATACTATGAGCCTCCGTGGCTTAGGCGGCAGCACGCCGGCCTCTCACCGCTGGGTCCGTGGTTCAAATCCCGGTCACTCCATGTGAGATCTGTGCTGGCCAAACGGAGGCAGACAGGTTTTTCTCCGGGTACTCCGGTTTTCCCTGTCACAATTTCATTCCAGCAACACTCTCCACTATCATTTCATTTCATCTGTCATTCCGTTAATCATTGCCCCAGAGGAGTGCGTCAGGCCTCGGCAGCCGGCACAGTTCATATCCTCGCCGCTAGATGGGGGCTTCATTCATTCCATTCCTGACCCGGTCGGAGACTGGAAGCAGGCTGTGGATTTTCAACGGAGCATACTACTTTAACCATTGCCACGAACAAAATTACTTAATACGCCGGTCAGGAGAATAACGTGAATTTAACTTATTTCCAAATTTATGCTTAAAGAATTTATATTAGCCCTATCGAAAAACAGAGAGTGTGTGTCGTAGATTACATGTGCTTACCAACGGAAACATTGTCTCCCACGTGCTTGAAGTCTCGTTGCGTCTGATGTTCTTCATTGGAGTTGACGGCGTCAGGTTCTTCCTCGTAGATTAAAAGTTATTGTTACTGCTTGTGGTGGAGTATAATCCATGAACCACAACACGTCGTCTGCCTTAGCACTGCAAGACGCGTGGAACCCATGATCTGATGTGATCAGCGGAGTTAGCGTGAATAAATTGTCCCATTTGGCACTTGCGAACAAAGTATGTACTTACTGCACCAAGCGTAAAGTCTCAATGAAAAGTCCCCTCTTCATCCAGCGCGTTCACTATATGGCCTTCCAGCTTCTCCCACCAGAGTCTAGTTTCACACCGCGGCCTCGCTGCTTCGACCAATCCGCGTGCGTCACGTTTCTCGCCATGCCCGACCTACGTTGCTTCTTCTTCCTTGATTGGCTGGTCACCTCACGTGGCTCTTTGCGCCATGAGGTTCCTTCCCCTGGACAAGAAGCGTCCCTGTACATTTCCGTTTTACCGGGCAAGACGTAAATCATACCTCGTTTTCTTGGTTTGAAGTGTTCCCTCGGATTTCGTAATTCTATTGTACTCCAGTCTATTCTTGTATTGAAATACCCAGTGAGTCACACACCACTCTCTCTTAGCCCTAATGAATAAAATCCCGTCTTTACGTATGAAATGATTTGCCGTGCAATTTATATATTGGAATCATCCAATATAGATACGGATTTCTACTAGTGGAAATCCTATCTGTAATCTTCCAAATTTAAAAGCTCCAAAAAAATGACGTAATAAATATTAATAAAAATAATAATAATATGAAATATAAAATTGAATAAACTGAAATAATTTAACTTGGCCGGATTATTGCCGCGTTTAACAATTATGATATAGTCCAACTAACTTGTGTTAGTGGCATAAAACCCCCTAGAAAAACATGTTACATTATTCGCCTCGAATGATCATGTGCTTTACCATGCATATGGCACAGCACATGATGATTCCAGACACGTTAGAAAGAACCCTCCAAAATACAACTTACACAAATGAAATGACCCTTTACACATATGAACACATATAAACGCTCACTCATGCGCTTTGCGCTAATGTTCGTCTCGTTATGACGTGTTCTTATTTTGTCACTTCAAAATGTTTGTCATTCTCACGAATGTTCATTCTCCCACTCCCCCTCTCATCATTCTATGTGGGAAAAATTACATATATTAGTGTGTTCCCTCTGTATCCACAATTCACTGCACACGCATTTATGGTGTTCAGTAGAAAACCACTGCGGAACTCTTCTAGAAATATTAGGTGCTCCACACCTACCGTATACCAATATCATGGTACACGATCTCACACGATCACACACTCGCGGTAGAGCAAAGTGATCTACTTCCCACCTTCTCTGTGAAATTTTTAATTAAAAGGAAAGACATGACTGTAAAAAAAACAGTAAGTACCCATTACTTATAACACGAGATATTCCTGTGCCGTATGTGCCCTATCTTACTAAGTACATGTAAACTAAAACCCACCTTACTCTAGATCACAATTTCTCATATTCGTCGCTCAGCCAGTAGTTAACAACCCAGACCAGTCCACCTATCGAACCTGACCTAGTTGCCACAACTTTTTATCTGTTACTTATGTACAACATCTCATGAGGTCATGTACCTCGTACACAAACTACCTTAATTATATCCAACACTGATCTCACATAGCTAGGTCGTAAGCAGGAATCACGTGTGCTGATGTGTATGAGCTTCATGGAGGACTGTCTCGCCTTCTGATGGCCCATCTTTTATCTCGTGGACGCCTTAAGCTAACAAGCCCTATACAAGCGCTCCCCCATATCTTGGAGATAAATGGGAATCCATCAGCGCTGCCAAAATGGCCTTGGTGCATCGAGACAATTTAGTGCTCAACAGCATCCTCCACTCCCTTCATCTTTCCCTGTGCCTTAAAAACTCTAATTTACTTACATACTACCCCCCTGTGTGACTTCTGATACGCCTGCCTAGAAGACCAGATCTTCCACGCACCAAATACCACGCTTACTCATTTGATAGGCTGGCTCGCCAGCTAAACACACTTATTTTATGACACATATTTCTAAAGACTATGAATATTATACGTTCCGTATAACCTTTTTCCCTGACCGTCCTACAACACATATGCTGTTTTGCCAAAACGTTTTGACACTACAAATGGGCCCTCATAGAGGTAGAAAAACTAGGACATAACTTTCTCTAGCTTATTTGACTGTTTCGGCACTCTAAGTAAGACTTTGTCTCCCGGGTCGAATAGGTCAAATTTAGTTTCTTTTTGTTGGCGAATTCTCTTTTGAGCTGACTTAGATAAATTCTGTTTCGCCAACTGGACAATGACATCCATCCCCGGTTGTTTTCCCTCATTTAACCCCAAGACTCTAGCAAGTTCATTTTGTGGTCTTTTTCCGAAGCGTACTTCGTGTGGCGTCAGTTTCGTGCTCTCATGCTGGACAGAATTCAGCCAAGTCTCGACTTTGGGAAGATGTCCAACCCAGGCCGAATGCTTATCATGCACTAGAGTCCGAAAAAGACGACCCACTTCCCTTAATGGTCGCTCTGCAGAATTACCCTGAGGGTACCTTACAGAGGAATGAACGTGTGTAATCCCAGCTTCTTGCATACTGGTTCTCCATTTCTTTGCAACAAACTGTGGTCCACTGTCAGATAATATCCTGAGAGGAACGCCAAACTCGGGTATATACCTATTAATGATCAGTCGGCTACACGCTAGACCGGTGGCTTTCCTTAGCGGATATAGCTTGACATACTTACTAAAAGCGTCAATAACTATAAAAATGTATTCGTAGCCATACTGTCCTTTAACGATCGGGCCAAATAAATCCACACACAGTGGTTCCCCGGGACTACTTGTGAGAACAGCCGATCTTTCCCCGACTAAATATTTAACTGGATACTTGCTTCTCTGACAGGTGTCACACCTAGCTAAGATCCTTCTAACATCCCTTCCCATTTTACTCCAAATAAAGTTATGTGCAATTTCATAGAAGACTTTGGTAGCACCAAAGTGTCCTAGTTCCTTATGAATGAACCAAATAAGTTCCTCCCGTAAACTGGCAGGAACACATATTGCCCACCGATTCTTCCTACATTTTAGTGCAAGAAGCCCATCCTGCATCTTGTACGTGAACCGCCCTACTTTCACACACTCCTCGTCGCTTGCTTCTAATATGGCCAGAGGCTCCCTTAAAATTACGTCATCGCGTTGCTCCACTAACATATTTCTCAGCGTCTGTAACGATGCCCTGTTGCTGCTGTCCACACATACACATAACAAAATACCGTCCTCTGCCTTAACAACAGGATTATCCCTACATAAATTTGTGTCCCTTGAAAGCATTTCCGCAAGAATGTTATCTTTCCCTTTAATGTATTTTACTGTTAATTCGTATTCCTGAAGTGCAAGAATCCACCTACTAACTCTGTTAGAACTGAGTTTACATGTCCTCATATATAATAAAGCATGGTGATCTGTATGAATCTCAAATTTACCCCCAACTAAATACATCCTAAATTTTCCTAAACTGAAAACAATTCCTAAAAGCTCTAACTCAGTGATAGTATATATTTTCTCTGCTGCTGTAAGTCCTCGTGATGCTAAAGACACGATGCACAAATTACCCTCTTCATCTCTCTGACACAATACTCCTGCAATTCCTATATGTGACGCATCAGTCATTACCACATATTCCTTATCTTTCATAGGATACTTCAGCACCACAGCTTTCTCAAAGCCTACCTTCAGCGCTTGAAATGCCAGATCATGCTTGGACTCCCATCTCCAGCGATTACCACTTTTAAGCAATTCTCTAAATGGTTCTACTAACCCTGAGTATTTAAGAACGAACCTGCGGAAAAAATTACAAATACCAAGGTATGTTTTCAACTGTTTTACATTCTGTGGTACTTCTGCATTAAGTATCTTATTAACCCTACTTTCCTCTGGTGTCACACCCCTACTTGACACTTTATGACCTAAAAATGTCACTTCTGTCTGACAGAATGACGACTTGAACAGTTTCAGAGTGAACCCTGCCTGATCTAACTTTTGAAATACACTGTCTAAATGACGTAGATGCTCCTCAAAACTGCGTGAACTGATTACCATATCATCGATGTAAATAGTTACAAACTCTCCCGTGTCATCTCCTAATGCGATGTTTAAAGCCCTAATTAAAGCTGCTGAGCTACTTTTTAACCCATAAGGTACCCTGAAAAACTGATATAGGTTATATTTATGACTAAAAGCTGTAAATGGCCGATCTTCATACATAAGTGGCACTTGCCAGAAACTGGAACTTAAATCTACACATGTGAAATACTTTTTACCCTCAAATGTCTGCATCAACTCTTCAATGGACATGGACTTCAGCTGATCTGAACTGATTCTACTGTTAACTAAACGAGCGTCTAAACAAATTCGGACTGTACCATCAGCCTTCGGTACTGCAATTAAAGGATTAACATATTGACTGTTTGAGTACTCTATAATGCCATCTTCAAGCATCAGGTTAATTTGTGCCTCCACTGCACCCTGATAAGCGAAAGGTATAGGATATCTATGTCCTGTAAATACAGATCTATCAATAACATTCAATGAATGTGTATAGCAATTGGCCATGCCAATGCGATCCTCAAAAACTCTCCTATTATACAATAACACATCATAGAGCAGAACACACTGGTCTCACTCTATATGCCCCTGAAATGCAGCATCACGTAACGAGTCCTCTAGACTACCGTTCGTAATCAAACTGCCCACAAAAATTTGAGTATCCCGCTCTTCGGCTGGTGATATCTCACTTAAAGAACAAATCACACCTACAACACTACTCCCCTGAACATTGTCGTTGAACGCTATCTCTACTTCAGAATTATTCCATTTAAATTTCAAACTACCTACTTCATAACATAAGTTACCATACACTCTACTTAGCCAATCTGAACCCAAAATAACACTGAAAACTAAGTTTGGAATTACAAGACAAATCTGCTTTTCGATATGATTATTAATTTTAATGTCCACTAAAACTTGCTTAGAAATAACTTTAGACCTCTTCCCTACAGCTGTGATAACAAAAGTGTTTTTAATTGGCATCTCCTCAAAATTTACACCAGTTCCTTTCATTTTATCGTAATATATACTACTTATGCAGCTCTTCATACAACCACTATCAATTAAAACATCGGTGTGCGCCTCGGACACGTTAAGTTTAATAATGGGGCTTTTACTAACCACCTCCTGAATAATACGTTCATCATTTAATTCATGCAACAATTCATTTCTTACATTTAGGTCATAGTGTTCCTGTATAATTGTATGGACAGGGCATGCTACAGACTGAGATTCTGACCTTACTTCGCAGCCTGGTTCGCGTTTAAAGAACCGCTACAGCTGGCTGTAGTACTACTAACTACTGCACTGGTCTGGTTGTTCTGGGCTGTGTTGTCATTGTTTGGCTGTATATTACTACCACTAGGCTGTCCTCTTCCTTGACCCCTATTCTGGTTGTAATTATTGTCATTATAATTTCTCCCTTGATTTCCCCTGAAATCATTATTTCTCCCTTGATTTCCCCTGAAATCATTGTTCCTCCCTTGATTTCCCCTGAAATCATAGTTCCTACCTTGGTACTGATTACCATAGCCATTTCCTCTGTTCTGATTTAGCTGATTATTATTATTATTATTTCTATTTTGAGCGTTGGCCCCTTCGCCACCGTTCCCTTGAACTTCCTGATGCCTGGCTTCATTAGGCCTATTATTATTATTACCCTGGTTCCTATTGAAATTGTCCTCATAACCCCCTCTCCCTAGTGCATCAAATGTGCTTAACAAATTTTCTACTTGTGATATTGTCTTTACATTCTGGATACAAGCAGCCTCCTTGATCCTATAGGGAAAGTGCCTAAGTAGCAACCTCACCACATCACTTTCCTCCTTCAACCCATCTAGATATTTACACACTAATACCTGCCCTAAAAAGTATTCGGTCATGGTGGAGCTTCCTTTAGGGTTATATTTACCACACACTACTCCCTCACGATGCTACGACTGAATAACCTCATTCCAGAACTTTTCACTGAATTTCATTTTAAAATCATTAATATCAGTAAACTTGTCTCTATAGACAGCAAACCAATTCCTTGTCTCCCCTACAAACGCTTGCTCTAAAATTTCAACTACCTGGCACCACTCAATACTACCATCTTCCAACCTCTCCCCGAATTTATTTTCTATAGTATTCATGAACTCCATTGGGCACCCTTGTCGATTGCTGAACTTCCCCAGTTCTACCTCCCTGTGTGTGCTATTCACAAAAACTGGCCTATTCTGACTATTTTCTTGCCTAATCCTAGCTTTTAATTTTAATTCTAATTCTGCGATTTTCTCCTCAGCCTTCCTCTCAATACTGTTTACTGTTAATTTAATGTTTCCTTCTGATTCTTCTATTTTATCATATAGCTTTGCTTGTATCTCCTCAATCTTGCTAATGCTCTCTCTATTACTCTCTCTTAAATCATTTACTTCTGCAACTATTTGCGAGTGGACTTTCTCAATTCTACCCCCCCCCCCCCCCAGCTGTTCCTTAACCTCTTTAGTTGATACCTGAATCTTGTCAATTTCCCCCCCCCCCCATTTCTTTTTAACCTGCAGTGTTTCTAATTTAACTAATTCCTTTAAATTTTCAGCCTGTGTGCTGATTCTACTTTCCAACTCCTCCTGTACTTTTCCTAATTTATTGTCTACATCTGCAATGATCTCTTTAACCTTCTCTTCCATTACTCCTCTGATTTCTCCTCTAATCTGCTCCATTTTCACACTAATTTCCTTGTTGTTCTTATCTAATTTTGCATTATTCTGTTCTAATTTTTTATTTAAAGCTTCTGTACTTTCTTTATTTTCTCTTCTGTTTTGTTCTAATTTTGCATTATTCTGTTCTAATTTTTTATTTAAAGCTTCTGTACTTTCTTTATTTTCTCTTCTGTTTTGTTCTAATTTTGCATTATTCTGTTCTAATTTTTTATTTAAAGCTTCTGTACTTTCTTTATTTTTCCTACTGTTTTGTTCTAATTTGGCGTTTAAGGCATCTGTACTTTCTTTATTTTCCCTACTGTTTTGTTCTAATTTTGCATTTAAGGCATCACTACTAACTTTGTTCTGAAACATGAACTCGAGAAGTAAAGTTTATAATTTTGGTTGGCCGCCTACACTCCCTGTTTCAGTATCGGGATTTACCTCCGCTACCCCGGTACTACCATCACTCGACATACTGCTCGTATCATCACTCTCCAGTCGATGACCACTACGTAACCTCATCTGTCTTTCTTTCTCAACCCCCATAATGATATACACTGATAAAGACAAATCACCCCCAAAATACCGGCACAGAAATATGTCTCCTTCTCCTTCCTCAAATGTTCCTGGGTTTTCGGCCCAACGTTGTCGGCAACAAATGTAATGTTTTTTCGCCCCAAGTTGGTAGCGACAAATGTAATGTTTTTTATTTGGGCGGACTGTTCACCAGAAAATACTACTGCTAAGTTTGATCTATGTTGGGCGCCAAGCCGGATACACTGTGTTCCAAGCTAAATGTATATACTTAATATCGACCCCTAGCGTGAGTAGAACATATGAGAAACTCTTAATGACTAGGCCGTGGGATGATTGGATCATCAACCCAGACAACATTCGATTGTGGAGAAGGATGTGGTATTACAACTATTGCTACCTACTGGAATCAAAGAATCTACTTTGTAAAAATTGAATTTAATATACTTAGAAAACATGATAGCATCTTGTATAAAATTAACACTATTAACGGAGCATACTCCTTTAACCATTGCCACGAACAAAATTACTTAATACACCGGTCGGGAGAATAACGTGAATTTAACTTATTTCCAAATTTATGCTTAAAGAATTTATATTGGCCCTATCGAAAAACAGAGAGTGTGCGTCGTAGATTACATGTGCTTACCAACGGAAACATTGTCTCCCACGTGCTTGAAGTCTCGTTGCGTCTGATGTTCTTCATTGGAGTTGACGGCGTCAGGTTCTTCCTCGTAGATTAAAAGTTATTGTTACTGCTTGTGGTGGAGTATAATCCATGAACCACAACACGTCGTCTGCCTTAGCACTGCAAGACGCGTGGAACCCATGATCTGATGTGATCAGCGGAGTTACCGTGAATAAATTGTTCCATTTGGCACTTGCGAACAAAGTATGTGCTTACTGCACCAAGCGTAAAGTCTCAATGAAAAGTCCCCTCTTCAACCAGCGCGTTCACTATATGGCCTTCCAGCTTCTCCCACCAGAGTCTAGTTTCACACCGCGGCCTCGCTGCTTCGACCAATCCGCGTGCGTCACGTTTCTCGCCATGCCTGACCTACGTTGCTTCTTCTTCCTTGATTGGCTGGTCACCTCACGTGGCTCTTCGCGCCATGAGGTTCCTTCCCCTGGACAAGAAGTGTCCCTGTACATTTCCGTTTTACCGGGCAAGACGTAAATCATACCTCGTTTTCTTGGTTTGAAGTGTTCCCTCGGATTTCGTAATTCTATTGTACTCCAGTCTATTCTTGTATTGAAATACCCAGTGAGTCACACACCACTCTCTCTTAGCCCTAATGAATAAAATCCCGTCTTTACGTATGAAATGATTTGCCGTGCAATTTATATATTGGAATCATCCAATATAGATACGGATTTCTACTAGTAGAAATCCTATCTGTAATCTTCCAAATTTAAAAGCTCCAAAAAATGACGTAATAAATATTAATAAAAATAATAATAATATGAAATATAAAATTGAATAAACTGAAATAATTTAACTTGGCCGGATTATTGCCGCGTTTAACAAATATGATATAGTCCAACTAACTTGTGTTAGTGGTATAAAACCCCCTAGAAAAACATGTTACAAAACTTAAGGCGAGAAAAGTATATTTTTAAAAGTTTATTCATAACAAGTCTTTTATGACACAGTACTTGTCATTCTATTGGTCAATTTTTCATTTAATGTAAATACAAAACACAATTATTTATTTTAATTTGTAATAAACAATAAAATTATTACTTCCGTTTAATTAAAAGACGAATAAGTTTTTAAGAGAGAGGCACCAAACCCTGATCTCCCATGTGCCAAAAAGAAAACCTTGAACCGGCCTTGGTCCTTGCCCTCCAAAACAAATGTGAATGTTGGGTTTTGGAATTAGATAGTTCATATGGCATGTTGACACCAAATCTCCGTTAATCCCTTTAACACAAAAGAGTTGACACATGAAAGTTTTCCTTGTGGCTTTGTAATATCTCTTGTCTGAGTAGGTTATGCTTTTCAGGGTACAATAATGCTACATAAGAATGACATTTAAAGTATAAGAATAAAGCTACCAAACTATAGAATCAATCTAATCTTATTCATAGAACAATTTGAGGGAATAAATAACACTTACTGAGCAGTTGGATATCAGCACCAGTGAGTAGCTGATAGAAGATATGAAAATTCCTTTCGCCCTGAGCTTGGCACGTTACTCTCGACTGTAACACAATGTCAGAATATCATATATGAACAGATAAAAGCTTCAAGACAATTCAGTGTTTAATGTTTCACACAAACACAGTACTGTACCATATGTCCATACCCTTGTACCGTACTAAGTTCCTATCTCAATAATAATCAATCGAAGATAATTATGAAAAATAACTTTCAAGCAAGTAACAAAGTGTATGATGTTAGTGACCTTCATTTCCACTTTTACAAAACATGTGATGTTCTGTTTTAATGACATTCCCATTTGCTGCACCCCTATCTTCCTTGCAATGTAGCCATGCATGTTCAGGTGCCCAACACTACTGCAGGGGGAGGTGAAAGACAGGAGATCAAAGATTCACTGATAGTGGCCATCCTGAGTGTTGTTTCTCCCCGGATTTTCCACACTTCCTCCAAGCAAGGCCAGGATGGCACCTTATTTCTAGTCTTGAGGCAAGTATCTCAATCCTAGACCTTAATAATTACATCTAGCCTACATCTCACAGTTACCACAGAAACACAGGTTATTAAACAGATTCAACTCTCACCCAAATACATGGGACTAATGAATTAACGATAACAATACTTAGGTACAAGAAATCGATGGATAGACACAGTGAAGTCTGAGGTCAACAAACGGAATGTGAAATGGGAAGACGTAGAAGAACAGCAACTCTACTCCGACCGAAAGAAATGGCGAGCGCTTGTATACCACACCTGGGAAACTGGAGCTGGAACATGATGATGATGAATACTTAGATACAATTATTAAGTCTTATCAGTAGCAACAGAATCTATTCTCATCTTCATTGAGTACACTTTCCTAGTTTAAAGGTCCGGTATAAAATTGTTGGTCATGACATGAGGCAAGTATCATTCCACCAAGTTCTGCTGGTGGGACCTGGATGCGAATCCAGATACCACACAGTTGGCCAGCCCCAAATTCTAGAGTATGCATGTTAATACATAAATTGCCAGTCATGCAGAGAGCTTGGCCGGGCCACAATCGTGGATAAGCCATCAGATGTGTTCTCCACTATTGGCCAGCAGTGCCTCCAGTAGACTGTTGCTAAACTACTGGACTTGCTTCCTTGCGCGAGCTCTCAAGGGCACCAGCAGAAATTGATAGAGTAAACTGTATATTTAGTTTTCTAATGCTAACTTGAGATGAGAACTGTGAATGTGAATGTATATACTGTAATATCAAATAACTGAATGAAAAAATGGCTAGACCTACTTATACAATTACAGTAATTGAATAATAATACATAATGCGACAAGCTTATAATGGCAATTAAGACACGAGTATATTTATAAAAAGAGCGAAGCGAGTTTTATAATTTCCATACGAGTGTCTTAATTACCATTATAGGCGAGTTGCATACGACTGTTTATGTTCGACGATAATTACAACTTTATTTTATGCTCGAACATAAATATTCATAAGGGGCCGATAACCTAGATGTTAGGCCCCTTAAAACAACAATTATCATCATCATCATAAATATTCATAAATCTCTGTCGAAATTCTGCCAGTTTCGTTTACTGAACAGAGCGCATGGGATGCAAAGAATACCTTGCATTCAACCACGGCCTCCTCAAATACCCCACTATGACACTAGCCACACAGTGAAATTTAAAATAGGATGCCGTGGAAGTCAGCGCAGGTACGATGCTATCCTTACCTAATTGGTCAAACAGCTGAATCGCAAGGAAAATCTTGAGGTCTGATTGGTGCAGAACCTGTATCATAATGAAACTTGAACTATAATGAGCCTTAAGGTACAGTTTTCTGGCATATTTCGGCATGGTCGAACATAAAACCATATTCTTAACAGAAGATACACAAGCACACCTACTGTAGGGTTAATAGATTTCCACAATCGTGGAGTGATATAATCTCAGGTGCTGACCCTAAGAGCCTCAAAGACTGTACAGTATTTTAGTCTTACAGACAATTTTAGGGAGAGATATGCAAGATCCAAACTGGACACTTCTTGCTCGTGCTTAAATATTCAGGGCAGGCTAATTATGTGCATTATAGACTTCCTGGTGTGAGCCTCCGTGGCTTAGGCGACAGCACGCCGGCCTCTCACCGCTGGATCCGTGGTTCAAATCCCGGTCACTCCATGTGAGATCTGTGCTGGACAAAACGGAGGCAGACAGGTTTTTCTCCGGGTACTCCGGTTTTCCCTGTCAAAATTTCATTCCAGCAACACTCGCCACTATCATTTCATTTCATATGTCATTCATTTAATCATTGCCCCAGAGGAGTGCGTCAGGCCTCGGCAGCCGGCACAGTTGATATCCTCGCCGCTAGATGGGGGCTTCATTCATTCCATTCCTGACCCGGTCGCAGACTGGAAGCAGGCTGTGGATTTTCATTTCATAGACTTCCTGGTAACATAACTTGCAGTGCACAAATAATAAGATTTATACTTTTAAAAACAAACCACGAAATATATCACATTTAATGTGCAGGTGCATATACATGACAATGCTGACAACATGGGGTGCATGTCAGTCGTTTCATCCATCTCGGGAAATTGCTTTGGTGTAGCACGGGGTCGTTAGCAGGTGATCAGGTAGGTCAGGCTGAAACTCAACAAATGAAATCAAAACCAATTTAAGAAAAGGAAATTTAATTTTAAATGATGAACTAATCTGTAGGCCAAGTGCTATGCACATGCGTTGAGTATGGATGGAGAATGGACTGTTATTTGTATACTCATTCAGGCCAAGCACTGTGAAGTTAGGCGACTAGGCAAGCTTTCGTTGCAAAGCATGTGCTGGTCTCTAGTCGCATGCTGGGGAATAACACTCGGTTTAATAAGACGGTGAACAAACTAACAGAACATTCTGAAAACAAAATACTTTTTGAAACACTATTAGGCTACCGGTAATAATGCTATATGTTTCATAAATATACAGAAGAAGAAAATATTAAATATAAGGGATGTTTTCTATCTCAAAATGTCCAGCTAGGCTCAGTGGCGGCTGGTGGATATTGTTCTGGGTGTTGCACTATTTACATTAAGGAGAGGTGGGGTAAGATAAATGACTGCTTGGTACCAGAGAAGATGGTATAGAGCTCGGAGCGTATTCGTCACGAATGCTGCAGTCCTGTGAACATCATATTCACCTCGAGATTAAATTGATTATTTGAAAAACTTCACTAGATTAAAACCACGTAAGCTATAGGCTACTCGAGGGCGAGAGAGAACCGCAAGTGTCGCACTCACGCTCCAATAACATTGCAAGACATGGTATTGGCAGTAGACGGCAAAACTCGGATGACTTCATCGGCCCCCCATCCCGCCTGTTGCAAGCAACGACCAGCCGAGTTAACTGTTGGAATAGGACTTACCCGGTATAGCATCTCTGCCATACCCTCCAATATTGAGATCTGGTCAGTGCTCGAGCCTGGCAATGAGCAGCCGAGTTAACTGTTGGGAGAGGACTTAGTCAATCTAGCATCTCTGCCATACCCTCCACTATTGAGATCTGGTCAGTGCTCGAGCCTGGCAACGACCAGCCGAGTTTGCTATAGGACTTACCCGGTCTAGCATCTCTGCCAAACCCTCCACTATTGAGATCTGGTCGGTGCTCGAACCTGGCAACAGCCATACAGCGAGC
Source organism: Meconema thalassinum (assembly GCA_946902985.2). Classification (NCBI taxonomy): domain Eukaryota; kingdom Metazoa; phylum Arthropoda; class Insecta; order Orthoptera; family Tettigoniidae; genus Meconema; species Meconema thalassinum. Next base: position 739,148,659 of record OX336390.1, read on the forward strand.
ACTCCTTTACAGTAGTGTTGGAGTACATGTTTTCTGAATTATTAAATAACAAAACTATGAATTACTGTACATGTAAGTTAGTTATTGTTGTTTTAAGGGGCAGAACTACGAGGTCATCTGCCCCTAGCATGTAAGAAGCGCATGGTTTTTTATTGCTAAAAGATTATTATTATTAGGGTATTTTTATTCATTTATTAAAAAAATCTGGTCGCTGTGCAACATTGCAAACTTATTACTGGCTGCCACTGGGTAGGCTTAACTTACCTTGTCCACCCTGCAGCTCTGTGCCTGCTTTCCTTAGCCAAGGGTTACAACACATGTGCTGCTTACCAGCCTACAGATCAGTTCAAATGAACAGTTTAATCTTTCATCATTTCAAATTAATTTTTCTTTTCTTTAATACAGTACTGTATTGTTCTTCAATTGGTTTTGATTTCATTTGGCCAAAAATGGGTCTTATTTTTTCAATTTGTTAAAATTTGAATGCATTATTTCAGAATTTGTGACGAGGGCATTGTGCTTAAAATACAGACGAATAAATGATACCATAGTAAAAATGATTGCAGCAAAATAATTGTGCTGAATAGTTTGGCAGCAGATGTTTCCTGTTAGTGAAGGAACCAGCCAGATTTTAACTTTCCAATGTTGGCCCTTAATAATATGAAACCATAGAATAAACATGTGTTGTGAAATTTTGTAGTAAAGATATGAAAGGAAACTAAAGAGAAGCAGAGGCATTTACTGTTACACATTGTACTTACCTTTTCCAAGAGGTCTACAAAGAAAGAGGCAATAATGAGAAATTGGATAACTGTTTCCTTACAGCAATGAAAATACAGGATCACAGGTGAGTGAAAGATCTGTTATCACTTTATCCTGATAAAATGGCACTCAATCATAAAATGCAAGAGCACTGTAGGCTACATAAACACATTATAGACTCAAGTGCCAAAAGTTATGGAATTGTAGTACCGTATGTGAATTGTTAAGTGGCACTACACTTGTAAAAACTTGTGTATTATGTCAACTATTTACTGACAGTATATTACACTTCTAGATTGTTGCATTATTATTATTAATATGTTGTCTATTGAATTGTTATTATGGATAATCTGAGTATTGAAATTATCTGCCTATGTCGTTATTATTGTCTGTAAATAGTTGACACGTTACACAAGATTTTACAAACTTATGTAATATAAATAGTATAAGTTATATATGTATTTGTGTTCAATTGTGATTCATAAACAGCATATACTAGTTTAGCCTAAGTGGACAGGATCTGAGGATGATGTGTGAAGTTCGAAACATGTCATCCAATTAAGTAGATATTTGTACATAAAAAGTGTGTTAGCTTGTAGGGTAAGTAAATGAAATGGGAAAATATGAAATACCTTTAATCAATAGTTAGTTATAGTTATTGTTGTTTTAAGGGGTGAAACTACTTAAGTTTTTAGATCTTGTTAAGTCTAAGAAAGATGTAGCTTCACTTACAATTCGTTATTGTTCCTCCTAAAGGGTCGCCTTTGTAATCAAACTCTATGTCCAGGTACTTGCCCTATAAAAGAAAATACTGTACATTATTTTTGATAAGTCTATTCAGAAATGAAAGAACAATCCAAGGCAAGGATAATAATAAGATTAGTAAATACATATCCTGCACCAAATTCAAGAATGATATTCTTATTTCTTATTCCTAAATAAATTAATTAAATATAACAGCTTAGGCTTTCACGGCTGGCATTCATAGCTATGCACAAGTTGTCTGGGCTTGTGGTCCTGCCTGGACCACGGCCTACAAGCTCGGACAACTTGTAGGCTACATAGATATGAAACCAGAATTTTTATTTTTAAGGGACAACTAGGCTATAGTACCCTGAATTAGAGTAGATTATTTCTGTCCATGCACTGCTCTAACAGCACTTTTTATTTCTGAAAGAAAGTTAGAGAAATATATAGGCTATAGTAATTTGATATCCTACATATTTAACTTATGGTGATAGATATGGTAATTTATATCCAAATAGTAATCCATTTCCAAAGCCAGGCTGTCATTAAAGCATAAAGGAAGTACATTTCAATAAGCAAAATATAATTAAAGTTGGTGGGTTGTCAAACTTCAATTGTGAGCTACATGAATGCGTTGTCGCAGCCCCTAAAAACGAAGGAAAAGAACTTCAATTGTAAGTTACCCTACCAGTAGCAAGTCGCATATTTTCTATAAACTTGTAGGCTTATTAGGTGTCTTTCATTTTGGTATTCTGATATTGCAAAATGGTAGATACCGGTAGGCCTAACTATAGATGATATGTAGCAAAAGCTAGTCTTAATGGTTAACATAATTCATACTTACAAATCTAGAGGAATTGTCGTTTCTATAAGTCTTCGCATTCCCAAATGCTGTAACAATGAAACATAGAAATTACTAAATACAGTATGGTTAGGCCTATGTTGCAGAGAAAAGTATTTAGCACAGGCATTATACATATTTTAACATTTCGTGTATTATTTGTTGAGTATTTCCTTAAGTGTCATGCACAGTCACTCAAACAAAGAATGAGTGCACCCTTGGTAACAGTTTTGGTAAAATCCCAACCACACGAGAACATTTACAATAGTGTCAAGGATTATAACAACGAGTTACTCTAACTCATTCTTTTGAGTTTTAGTTCTCGGCACGAAAATTAAACAAGAAAGAAACACTATGAAGTTACAAAGAGTGTGCTCACTCTTTGTTTGAGCAACGTACAATAATGGTTTATTTAATAACTTGATTCCACCCTGGTAATGTTTTGTAGGTTAAAAAAATGGGTGTGTGCAACTACGATGCGCGACGATATTTGACTACGTCTTCTCGGACTGATTTCATTAAACTGTCGCTCTTGCAAAATTTCAGCTTCGTATATATTATTTTTAATTACGATACCGTATGTATTTTGCAGAACGGAAAGTTCACAGGCGAAATTAAGAAAAGACGAGCTGTACTTCCAGGGAAACTCCAAACACAACCACTCTTCTCTAAAGTTTTAACTCAACACGACTCGACAGTTTGCTGCTGGCTGTACCTGGGGGTAATGGGGTAATATGTTCGCCCGCTAGCTAGGCTGTAACTGGGGTGATAGACTCGCCCCTAGCCAGCTCGAATACTGTCGCCTCAGTATTTGAATGGAGATTGTTGGAAGAAATGAAAACGTAAAAACACTTATAGTGGGTGATGTATTGAAGATAGAGATATGCTCTTGCGGACGTTTTTGTAGAACTTTTCATGCTGAACAATTCTTACACTCATAGTATATAGATATTTTTAACGGTTTGCCCAGCGTAAGCTTAAAAAGCGCACAGACACCATGTGTTTTTTTTCGACTTCTTCACTGAAATCGTTACTGCTCGGCTTCCTTTGATCATAAATAAATTATTTTCTACATACAACTTCCTCAGGATATCCTTTACAGAATGGTGAAAACCGCATCAAAATCCATCCATAGGTTCGCCCGTGACATCCAAAAACGACAGTAGCGACACTCGAGCGCAGCAACAGAAGGGAGAGAGAGAGCATTGCAGCAGAAGAGAGATAAAACGATATATCATCACCTTAAGAGGTGGTCAGTTTCAAAACAGCCTATGTCCACCTTCCTAAATTTGTGGTAAATAACGAAAATCGTTTTCAGGCCTAAAATATCTACCAGACCCCCTGGAAATACTTTCTTGATATGCTTTGTATCATCAGTTATATTTTATCTCAATATTGCCTGTACAGACTCATCAGTTTTGCTATAATATGAGAAATTAATTCGGACAAAGGTCATTTTGAAACTAAAGGATGGACAAGAGACAATTTGAAAACAAATACATTGGACAAGAGACTCCTTGATTCTAAAATGAATATGGAAACGAAATTGCACTTAACTATTCAGCATGTTTAGTAAGTAATACGATTGCAATAAAACCAAAACTTGAGTTGAACATTAAATCGAAGGATATAGTACTGAAAACAGCTTTTATTAATGAATAAGCATACAAAAGTGAGATATATCTGTTTGAATGGTACTCTCAGAATAGAGTTCAGGCCAAATTTAATAATACTTATTTGACACTTAGAAAGTGAGTTTCCAATCCTTACAACTCATCAGCATCCTCCATCATACCTCCCTTCAACTCATCCTCTGACACTTCATCATTTGTATCCTGATTAATTACAGCACTGTAGAACTGCAAATCAGGATTTACCTCCCACCGTTCACCAAAATGAAATTCCAGCAGCTTTTTTACATCAGCAATTTGTGATCCCTTTATTGGGACACCAACTGGAATCGATGGTAAAGTTAAACGTGAAACGTCCACATTTGGTTTAAAAACCTTCTTTGACAATCCTATGTCAATTTATTATCATGGCTCACCTCTAACTAGAATAGGAGCAGATGGAGTCACCCCTCGAGTAAAGACGAATCTCTTTGCTGTTACAAATTGAAATGCCAATGAGCAGGATTTTTCATGCTTTGTTGTGACACAAGCTTCCAGTCGTATACAGGCCAATCATTTACCATTCTGAAAACTGTTCCATGGTTACCGAAGACCTCCTAATATCTTTCAGCCGTGATAATTGTGTCAATATCACGAAGTTCAAGAATTGCAACTGTATTGCCTCATACCATACTATCTACGCACTATCAATCAAAGATTTCAACAAATATTGGATTCAAAAGGTCTCTATTTGAAGATCTTAATCGCAAGAAAAGTGCTATACCACTACTCTGATTTACGAAAGGTGAATGGTGAAGGCTGTCATCCACTTGAAGGGTGAGGTGAGGAGCGGAGAAGAGAGGGGCAACGGTATCCATGGCAACAGCAAGCAGTGTTGCAAGTATGCAGACACAGCAGTGAGCACATGGTTTGACACAGTGTTCTACTGTGCCTTGACACGTCACTGTCATTAGACCGCCAGGCAGGGGGGGGGGCTAACTTCCGCAGTATTTGTGTCTTCCTGCAAGTCTCTTGGAATGTTACGAGTTATGACCTGTCTCAGTGGCAACGCAGCATTTCCTCACGTGATAGCTTTGACAGACGTCAGCGTCAATTACTGGTAATACAGAGCATATTGCTGATCAACTTCCAAACATGTGTACAAACATAACCTATCGTTAGAAAGTAAGATATTGCCGTTGTAGATGATCATCAGGCCTGCCACTTTGAAACTTTTCCATTATACAACGAGAAGCCAATGAAATTTACATCAAAATGTGCTCTTTCTCCTTGATCTCTAGGCAACTTACCAGACGGACAAGAGACATTTTGAAACTTAAGAGGCTGGACGCTTTTAATGTCATATGGGAAGATGAGCCGTTTTGATCTCAAAATGGATATATTATAAGACAGCCATTTTGCAATGGACAAGGGCCGTTTTGATTCCAATAGCTGTATTTAAACAGCTTTTTAGGTGGTTTCTGGGACGTTTTGATGGAAAGTGATGGTAGTATTATATATAGGGAGGCTTAAGGAATGCACTGAAACAAAACAAAAACAAACTAAATTTCGACCCAAGGTGGACATAGGCCGTTTTGAAACTGACAACCTCCTTTCACTGTAACACTTTTTTACAAACGTCACTGTATTCCAACAATGTATTTGACGTTATCACGTCAAAACGTTAAACCTGACATTTCTGCTTTTAGGGGATGTAGGCTTACCAGATAATTTAAAAAAATACCGTATCACAAAACACCACAATTTATATTTTAATTCAACGATTTCTCATTGAGTTTGGTCTCAGTGTTCTACTAGACCTATCAACGTACAGACCGTGCCGACAAAAAATCAACGAGTGGTTGCCAAGAATAGCGAACAACAAGATGCTAGGCAGATGTGCCGGAAGACTATCAAAAGGATGTTACGTGATATTATGCAGACTCGCTCTAAAATTCTCATTCGCATTAAACCCTTTTATAGGCCTACATGGAGCATTGCCTGTATATTGATTTACTTGCACGCTTATTACGACCGAAGAAAAAATATGGGCAAAGATTTGTCCTCGTACATCAGTTTTGAATCAGAGATAACGCTGAAGTCTACACACAGCTAATATTATATGATGAAGATACCGGTAACTATAGTACCGTAAAAATAAGTTTCTTATATAGGCTTAGCCTACTTACCTTCAAGCAGGGGTCCTGCCTGAACCAACCGCTCCTTCATGATCTTGATCTCTCGACTACTGCCAGTCGCTAGAGCAATAAACTGAAGGACGATACGTGCAGCTTCTGTCTTACCAGCACCACTCTCCCCGGACACTACTATGCACTGATCTTCGTTGCGGTCTCGGAGGAAGCGGTACGCGGAGCCAGCGATTGCGTATCTGTTAAAAGTACAATGAATTATGATGCCATTCATATGCAGTAACTTCGCACAGACTTATACACATGGTGGTCTAACATATGTGGAAAGTCATGGAGGCATGGATAGTGCACCCCAAAACAATACAAAATGTCCCTATGGACAGACGAGCTGATCAATACAAGAATATCTTCTGCCAAGCTTCGTGATAATTATTAGATTACATCCGGATTTACCAATTTTAATGTAGTACTAGATGAAACCCGTCAAAACATGACGGACAATGGAAAACAAATTTACTGAAGAAGCTTCTTATATAAGTTACATTCTTTGTACGATTACTTTTTAGCACTATTGCAATTTTAAGGGCGTCAAAAGATAGCACTCTCAGCATTGTAACATATTGCTGGTCATGACTGAAAACGTGATGAGGTCATCATCATCTTGCACAGTTTCCAGCCACTGGCCGGGTCTGTTTGGAACACAAGCCTCTCCTACGTCTTCTGTCTTCCCACCATCTCTCAGCCTCCACCCTTGTCCAGTCTTCTCCTCTCTTCTTCACGCTTTCTTCCACCCCCTTCAGCCACCTGTCTCTCGGTCTCCCTCTTGGTCTCTTTCCTTCCCACTTCGTCTCGTGTATCCTCCTGGGTATCCTCTTCTCCCCCATTCGTTTTACATGTCCATACCATCTAAGTCTAGATTTCTCTATACCATCCTGTAATGGTTCCTCCTTCATTAATTCTCTGGTCCTCTCATTTCTTATTCTGTCCCTCTTTGTAGCTCCAATACTGCTTCTCAAGAACCTCATCTCACTGGCCTGTATTTTGCTCTTCTCCCTTCCTTTCATAACCCAGGTCTCCGAGGCATACGTCAGGATAGGGACATAGTACGTCCGATATATGATATTTTTGCTGTTCTGAGGGACATCCTAGCTCCATAACATGCTTCTTACACTCCTCCAGAATGCTTCTGCCTGTCTCCCCCGTTCATTTATTTCTCTATCGTTTCTTCCATTCTCTTGTATCAGGCTTCCCAGATACTTGAAACTCTCCACTTTCTTCAGCTGTTCCCCACCAATTGTTATTCCTGTTGTGGTTCTTTCCTTCTTCCTTGTTGTGATCACCATCTCACTCTTATTTATGCTAAATTTCATCCCATAACCTTGTATCACTCCTTCCCACACGTCCAACTTTACCTGTACCTCCTTCTCCTTGTTTCCCCAAATCATCAAATCATCTGCAAGTACCATTCCTTCCCCAATTACTTGTGGCACTCGGGTCATTATGTCATCCATCACCACAATGAAAAGTAACGGTGACAGTGCACTTCCTTGTTTCAGGCCGTTTCTCTGTTCCAACCAGTCCGATCTCTCTCCTCCCACTTTCACACAGCTCACGTTTCCCTTGTACATCTCCTTTATCCTCCTTATAGTCCATTTTTCTATTCCTCTATCCTCCAGGGACTTCCATACTTTGTTTCTGCATACACTGCCATATGCTTTCTCAATGTCCAGGAAGGCCATCAGTAGATCTGTTCCATACTCATAGTGCTGTTCTTGTAACTGCCTTACAGCAAAAATCAAATCCACTCTGGACCTTCCTGCTCTGAAGCCATGTTGTTCTTCCCTCATCCCTCCTTCTATCCTTGTCCTAATTCTCCTTTCCAAAACTTTCTCAAACATCTTTGCACAATGACTCATCAGTGTTATTCCCCGATAGTTTCTGCATTCTGTTCTACTACCTTTCTTGCAGATCGGGACAATTATTCCCTTTTTCCAGTCCTCTGGGGTCTTCCTTTCCTTCCATGCCGTCTTCATCACTCGGTACAACCATTGTATCCCCACCTCTCCTGCTGCTCTCACCATCTCCACACTCAACTCATCCACACCCGGTGCCTTCCCTCCTTTCATCTTCCTCACTGCATCTTCCACTTCTTTCCATGTTAAGTCCTTTTCTGTTTGCAGTTCATCTACTGTACCTCTTCCCCGATTTCTTCCTCCACGCCGTGGTTTCCATTTGGGTTCAGGAGTTCTTCAAAATATTCTTTCCACATTTTCTTCAGTTCTTCCCTGTTCTCTATCTCTTGTCCCCTTTTGTTCACCATTCTAACATAATCCGCAGGATCCTACCGCCTCTTATTCTTTACCATCCCATACAGGACCTTTTTTGTACCTTCACTATCCTGCTGGTCATGACTTAAAACGTGATGAGGTAAATAGCCCAATACGTTCAAGAGTTGAGCTTGATTGATTGTGATAAAGTAGGCCGAGCGAATAGGACATTGTTGCCTATTAAAATGTACTGTACCTGCAAGTGTTTTATCGGAAGGTGTTAAATCAAGTCGTAGGATTTGAGCTCTCTGCCTAATATTACTGCACCTATTATATCCGAATCCAAGCAATTTCTTACATATTTCTTACAATTAATATATTACCATATATGAGTCCTTGGGAAACGTTCAGATGTCTAAGGAGCATAACTATGACTCAAACGTTCGGAGTATGTGGAGGCGAATCACTTAATTCCAAGGAATTGAAAAATTCAATAATAGGGAAATGAAGTAGCTGGCTTTCATCTTCAGTATCCAATCTGTTAACGCTGATGTATGTGTTTTAACTACTGGTTATAAGTTCAATGACTTTTAAATTAATATACATTGTTGCAGCTTGGCAAATATGTTATATTCCAGCAGATCAATTTTACCCTCACAACAGTAAAGACCAAAGTAACCACGCATAGATTTTACGCAAGAGACATACAATGTAGAACAATGTTTACATTTGATCGTCAAAGACCTTACAGTACACTGTACTGCATAATATCTGGAATTGTTTCTGAAATGGCATATTTATATTGGATTTTAAATGTGGCTTCGTATTATTCAATAACACTATAGTGTCCTGCAATAACGGAGCCGATAAATATTAAATGGCAAATAATACTTCCATTGCCGAAATCAACTGCGTAGTTAGACTCAGTACTCTAAACAAATAATCATTAAACAATTGTCTGATACAATGAAGTTCAACATTACCGTCCAGAGACTTTCATACTCAAGTTGGTTGGTGAGGAGAATGCGATGAGACTGATCGCTTCTAATAAATTCCTTATAATTGTTCCAGCCAGCGAAATTTTTTGCAATAGCTTGAAAACGCAGCTCAGAATGACGTTCTTCATTTTGTTATAAACAGTACGAAACTGCTCTAAATAAGCAATTTCCATCACCTGTTATAGGTTATGGCAGTACATTTTGCAGGGGAACATAGAATCACTTCGCCAACTACTGGAACGACCATAGGCCTATACACAATACTCACTTCGGCAGTCACCCTAATGGAGGCAGTTTTTGAATTCTATGTCCCGTGCATGTCAAAAATCGTATTAACACATGGAGGCCCACCTATTCTTGTCTATCGCCCCGGACACCCGGGTTAAGTTACATTTCCTGCTCTGCCAAGAAATTTAATTCTGGTCTGAGGGCAAAAACGGGGCACATTCAGTCTCTTGAGGTATTACTAAGAAGAGGAAGGTTTAATTCCCAGCTCGACAATCTTGGATGTGGTTTTCCGTGGTTTCCCACTTCCACTTAAGGCAAATACCGGGATGGTTCCTAACTTAAGGCCTTGGCCGTCTCCTTGCCATTTACCACCTTAATTACAAATACACACAGTAATGCAGCCATCACAATAACACAGGTTATGAGAGAAAATTTCACACATGAACACCCAAGTACACGGGGCTGAGTGACCACGATGTCGGAGCCCTTCAAACGAATTATGTTTGCCAAGTGTCTCTCATGGCGAAAGCAATTGTGGACACGCGCGAGTGCCTGGAAAACTACTTTTTTCTTTAATAATTTAAGAGTATATCGACGATGCATAATTATAACTTTTAGTCTAAGACGCTAATAACTTGACCACCGAAGCATTGGGAAGAAATTGCAATATTAAGATACATAAACAACATAGCCTACACATTCAACTGTCGGTTAATGTTCCTCAAAATTTCCCTTCTTAAATATTCCCCTCCTTTATAATTCTCCATCACGTGAAACGTGCCATGTCTTGTGTTTTAAATATATCGATGCAATGGTGCTGCCATCTGCTGTCAGTTATTGGAACTATATGGGCGATGTACTGCCATATGTTGTCAGTTAGAGGAACTGATTGCAGATATTTAAACGGCGTACTGAGGACAACAGTTTGCTCTTTTGATCACATGCTGTAATGCAATGGTAAAACGGAAATAAAACGTATTGAGAGGGAATGTAGAAATATGTATCTTTAACAGACATAAAACCGTACTAATACTCCTTGATTAAACAATATTTCAGTGGTAAAAAAAAAAAATGACGAGGGTTGGGATCGAACCGGTGAAACTTAGAACCACAGTCAGTCGCCTTAACCACATAGCTAGTCGAGCACTCTTGTTTAGCAGCAGACGCAGCCGTTCATTATCTTCAAAAGCCGCTGTCTGAAGGAAATAATCCATTTCATTATCCAAATAAATCAATGTTGCACATTCGTATACGTTCATACTGTTATTATATTTTATTGCCAGAACTTGGTTAATGTATGATTTCAATTACATGGAAGCTTATTAAATAACTTACATTTTAATGGACTTCTCATCGCCATTTTGCCATGATCCCAGGCGGATTGTGCGCATGCGTGAGGGGAAAGAATTCTGCTATTTTCTATATTAATTCAAAAATATACCGTAATATATTTGTTTATTTTAGAGACACTCTGCAAATCTAGAGGCCAAGAGCTTTCGTTAGAGTGCTCTACGAAGTAAATCGGTTCAGTCGTTCTCTCAATCTCGTGGTAACAAAAATCACCTTACTGTTTTAAATATATAGATGTGTAACTGTCATCTTAAAAGTATGAAATCTATGTAGGTATGTTCCTTCAGGAGTTTAAATTTCTTGTAGAATCCCCATTATTTCACGCAAGTATTCTAAGTCCACTAGCGGCGAACCACCGATTTTATAACTTTATAATTACCGTATATTCAAGATGGTGGCTGCGCGTTATATCCAATCTGATAGTCTTGTTGATTCTGTACTAGTGGTCACTCATAGACAACTTCTCCACAAATTTTCGTGGTAATTACTCAGCTGAATCCTAAATTAGATATCTATTTAAATGTTTTAATAGTACGCATGACAGGCATCTTTAATGCATAAATACGAGGCATTTGTACCTTCCTCAGAGTAAATCTCGTATGCAATACAACATTTTAACGAATTTTTGAAATTGTAAGTTTATTGTATGAAGATTTAAAATGTTTTATGTAGACCTATTCAATATGGCGGAAGAGCATAATATTAAATATGATTACGTTGTAGCTTGGAGTCTGTCTAATAAAACTTCTGATGCCAATTTTGGTGAGAATTGTTAGGAACATAAGATATCAGTTATAATACTATGATTACGAGTGGGCGCTATATTGAATTTAGTTAACAAAGTAATCTGTAAGTAAGTTTGGCGTATGACACTCCTTATAGGGTGATACATAAGACTCGAATTTAGTAGAGGTACGGGGGGAAGAATACCTCTGTAGCAATTTTCATGCAATTTGGTACAAATGTTCAAGAATATTGATATGTAGGGGGCATAGACACAGATTTTTTAAAAGAACACCCCACCCCCTACCTCCGATTGATTTCATAAGCCATCTGACTTTTGTGAAGGAAGGCTAAAATAGATGAGGTAAGACTCTAATTTTATCCGATCAGACCTGGGACAAGATAAATTATAGGAAGGAGATTAAGGCCAAGCTCAACACCTACAAGACTTGGCCGCAGAAGGCTCTCACACAAGCAAAGTATTCATCAGCAAACAGGGAGGTAAAGAGGAGTGTACGGAAGGATCATAGGAGGTGGATTGATGAGCAGGCGGAGAAAGCAGAAGAAGCGGCAAGAAGGGGGGATGTTAAGGAGCTCTATGGCATCACATAGATGCTTTCGAAGAAAGGTTTTAATAAAACTAGGCCTGTGAAGAGCAAGACGGGCGAGATCCTCACGACGTGTGAACAGCAGCTGACAAGATGGAGAGAACACTTTGCGGAGGTTCTTAATAGAGATAGAGGACCAGAAAGTAAGCAGCGAGGAGAAGATGAAGAGGAAGCAGAAAGTGACCCAAGCATCAGCCTCGACTCCCCAACTCGGGGCGAAATACGGACAGCGTTGAAGCAGATGAAATGCGGGAAGGCACCAGGTCTGGATAATATCCCAGCGGAAGTACTGAAAGCAGACCTGGATATTACGATCGATCTGCTGCACCCGCTGTTGGAGAAGATCTGGAAGGAGGAGAAAATACCAACCGACTGGAAGAAGGGGTTGATAGTCAAGTTGCCGAAGAAAGGGGACACCACAAACTGTAACAACTGGAGGGGTATCACCTTGCTGTCCATTCCAAGCAAAGCGCTGGCGAGAGTCATCCTGAATCGTATAAAAGACTGCGTAGAAAAAAGGCTTCGGAAGGAACAGGCTGGATTTCGACAACATCGCAGCTGTGTGGATCTCATCAACACCCTCCGAATTATCCTGGAGCAGAGTGTGGAGTGGTGGAATACCCTTTACCTCACATTTGTTGACTTCGAGAAAGCCTTCGACTCCGTAAATCAAAGAATCATGTGGAAGACCCTCAAGGAATATAAAATTCCAACAAAGCTCATCAGAATCATGGAAGAGATGTACGAAGGGTATGAGTGCCAGGTTCTTCACGATGGCAAATTAACAGAAAAGATAAAGGTCAGTTCCGGAGTGAGACAGGGGTGTGTCCTTTCCCCCACTCTGTTCCTGTTGGTCCTGGATAGTGTGATGAAGAAGGTAATGGGAGGACGGAAGAGGGGTATTCAATGGGGGTATAAATGACAGGCTTGAAGATCTGGATTTCGCAGACGACATTTGTCTTATGGCACAACGGTACCGAGACATAGAAGATAAGCTGGGGAGGTTGCAGAGAGAAGCAGAACGTGCAGGACTGATGATCAACACCAACAAGACCAAAGAGATGAGGATACATTCTGACATCACGACTAGTTTGACAGTCAACGGAAAGGACATTGAGCGAGTTGAGTCCTTCCTCTACCTTGGAAGTATAGTCACAAATGATGGGGAAGCAGAGGAAGATGTTCGAAGCCGTATCAGTAAGGCAAATGGTGCCTTTGTCCATCTCTACCCCCATCTGGAGAAATAGAAACATTTCCAGGAAGACCAAGCTCCGCCTTTTCAATAGCAACGTAAAGTCGATTCTTCTCTACGGCTGTGAAACATGGAAAGTCACAAAACCGATCAACAACCAGCTACAGGTGTTCATTAACAGATGTCTGCGTCGCATCATGAATGTGAGGTGGCCGGACATAATCTCAAATGAAGATCTTTGGACCATCACCAATCAACAACCGATTAGCATCCAGATCAAGGAGAAGAAATGGCGCTGGATTGGTCACACACTAAGGAAGCCGGACGGAGCTATTGAGAGGGCGGCGCTAGACTGGAATCCTCAAGGCGCCAGGAAGCGAGGTCGACCTAAGAAGACCTGGAAGAGGGCGATCGAAAATGAAATTGCAGAGGTGGACAAGAACTGGAGTCAAGTGAAGAGAATGGCCATGAACCGTACTGCGTGGAGAAATTTCTCCAAGGCCTTATGCTCCGGAAGGAGCGGCAGGAATTAAGTAAGTAAGTAAGTAAGTAAGTAAGACTCAAATTTAGCTCGTGACACCTGAACCCTCTCGCCCGAACCTTAGATTGCCATGGGATTTTTATGTCCTTAAAATATTTAACTTCCTCGACAGAAAATCGAACCCATGACCTTTGGATCATGAGGTTGACACGTCAGCACTGATCTACCGAATACGCTATGGTAGAGGTAAGTGATAGGGCACCCCATTGCGTAGCCGCACGAGTTAACTCACACTGTGACTGTGTAGTGGTGCTGCAGCAAGTCCGGAGTTCAGTGGTTCAAATCCCGGTGCTGACAGCGGCCATCCTTAATGTGGTTTTACCCTGGAGTTTTCCACACTCCCTTCCGGCAAATGTCGGGATAGTACCTTTTCTTGAAGTCCCGGGTTACCTACCCTTATTCCTTATCCTACCGCTACCACTACAGTTCCCACAGACACACAAGTTATCAGACAAATCCAGCATATTGTCAGCGCGCCAAGAGAAGTCAATTGGGTTCGAACTGTATTGTCCACGCGCCAAGAGACGTCAGTTGGGTACGACCTGTATTCTCCACGCGCCAAGATAAGTCAGCTGGGTACAAACTGTGTTGTCCGCGAACCAAGAGAAGTCAGCTGGGCACGAACTGCATTGTCCGCGCGCCAGAAGTCAGTTGGGATTGAAATGTATTGTCCGCGCGCTAGTAGAAGTCAGTTGGGTTTGAACTGTATTGTCCGCGCGCCAGGAGAAGTCAGTTGGGTTCGAAATGTATTGTCCGAGTGTTATGAGAAGTCAGTTGGGTTCGAACTGTGTTGTCCGTGCGCCAGGAGAAGTCAGTTGGGTTTGAACTGTATTGACTGAAAAGTTGTAATATAATTTATCAATAAAGCAACACTGAAAAATGGATTCAAAGCTATCTGCTGCTATTTAGCAATTATATTGCCATACTAGCAGTAGTACCCGGCTTCGCCCGGTGGAATGATGATAATATTTCAGTCTCCTTAACACTCAACGTCATTGATGAAGATGATACTGACGACGACTGCTATTGAACGGGTATAATAAACTTACGCTCTAATAGAAATACATATTTTTAAATTACCGGCGAGTAAGACTGTGGTGTTGCCTAGTAGTATAATGGGCGTAACATCTAGGTCATTTTCCCTTTTTATGAGGATGACAATGAAGACTACTACTACTGAACGGGTATATTAAACTTACAAACTAATGGAAATACACATTTTATAAATCACAGGCAATGAAGACTGTGGTGTTGCTTAGTAGTACTGTATAATGGACGTAACATGTAGGTCATTTGCCCTTTTGATGAGGATGATAATAAAGACGACTACTACTGAACGGGTATATCAACCTTACAAATTAATGCAAATACATATTTTTAAAATCACAGGCTAGGTAGACTCTGGTGTTGTTTAGTAGTATAATGGACGTAACATCTAGGTCATTTGCCCTTTTGATGAGGATGATAATGAAGACGACTACTACTGAACGGGTATATCAAACTTACAAACTAATGGAAATACACATTTTAAAATCACAGGCCATGAAGACTGTGGTGTTACTTAGTAGTATAATGGACGTAACATTTAGGCCATTTGCCCTTTTGATGAGGATGATAATGAAAACTACTGTTGAATTGACACGACAAACTTACAAACTATCGTGATAGAAAGAAATATTTCAAAATTCACAGGCGATGAAGACTTATTGTGTGTGGTGATTAGTGGTATAATGGGCGTAACATCAAGGTCATTTGCCCTTATGATAATAATAAGGTAATGAAAAATGACTACTAAACGAACAGGGTGTATTTTTAGCCTACTTTTCACATTTTCCAAAAATGAGGAAAAAGTAGTCTTATGAGATCGGGCAAATGTCTGTCTGTCTGTCTGTCTGTCTGTCTGGCTGTGTGTGTGTCCCCCCCCCCCCCCTATCAACTCCTAAACGGCTGCAGCAATCAAAACCAAATTTAGTATGAGTAAAGATGTGCACCGGAATAGCTCACGTCCATATTTGAAAATGATGTCAGTGCTACCAACTGCTGAAAAAACGCACTAGAAATTTGAGCTCCATGTTGGATATCTTGCAAGGTATGCATGGGAGCTATTCCAAAATTGGCACACATGTAGATAATACTATTTCAGTTTAATTTCCAGGAGGCCAACCATGACGGTGTTGCCAAAATAATGTTAAGCCTTCTGATAGGTCCAATGTTTAAATGCATATAACTTCTACACTATCAACTGGATTTCAACCAAATTTTGTATGTATTATCTGTACATAAACAGATATGACTGAGCGTATTCTTAAGAGCCACCAGGGCTGCCAACTGTTAATAATTGCTCTCTCTATTTTTTTTTAATCCAAATACCAATATATCAGAATGTGTGCAATCCGACAGATTTAAACTATGCACACGTATAGTACCTGACATGTTTGATTAATTTTGGAGTAACTTATATACTTCAGTTCTACCAACATGATTCTAAGCCTGCTGATAGGGCCAATTTTTAAATACATGTAACTTCTATACTATCAGTAGGATATCATCCAAATTTCACATGTGCTATGTGTAACATATCAGATATGACTATAAGTATTCTTCAGTGCAATCAGGGCTGCCAACTGTTAATAAATGCTGTCTATATTTTTTTACCCTAATATCAATATATCAGAAAGTATGCAAGCCAACAGCTCAATACTTTGCACACGTATAGCACCTGACATTCTAGATTAATTTGGAGTAATTAATACAAGGCAGTGCTGCCAACATGATTCTATGCCTGCTGATATGTCCAATTTTAAAATACATGTAACTTCTATACTAACAAATGGATTTCATCCAAAATTGGCACAACAAGATATCATAATATTTCAGATTATTTCTGACCAGCACACGCATGGTATTGTTGGCAACATGCTTTTACGCGTGCTGATAGAACCAGTGTCTAACTGCATGTAACGTCCATTGGACTTCAACCAAATTTTGTATTCTGTACCTAAAGAGATGGAACTAAGAATATATTCAGTCACCAGGGCTGCCAACTGTAGTGCTCTATTAGACTACATTATACCAGGTATATTTTGAACTAATTAGATATTTCAATATTACCAACTTAATTTCGTCATTATTCTAGATAGGTTCATATTCTGTAGAATAATCATTGGCATGAAAAGTAGGCTGTATAGTTCTTAACGGAACTTCTTGTTAAATCTGATATAGGCAATTCAGATTTCTACCTTCGATGTCTTCCAAAGTCTGAACGTTAGTTTCTGGCTTAGGCCTATACTCGATGCGTGTAGTGAAAGAGCTTATCGAGTACTGCCCGGGTCCAAGCTGAACGAATCGCAGATGATGACGATATATGATGACAGACGTTCGGGGGAGTTCCCGGTCCTATTCACATTGACCGGTGAATCACTCATTCTTTCGTAACACTACAGTGGTTTGAGCCAAGACCCTGTATGAACATCAGCATAGTCAGCAATACCAGGTAACACGGCGGGGTCTGGACATTTCTCTCATGTCAACTCGCGATGAATCAGCAAGCTATTCTCACACCTGGCCCCCTCCTCCCCACTCCACCCACCAGGGTTTCTCA
The DNA here is from genome assembly GCA_946902985.2 of Meconema thalassinum. Classification (NCBI taxonomy): domain Eukaryota; kingdom Metazoa; phylum Arthropoda; class Insecta; order Orthoptera; family Tettigoniidae; genus Meconema; species Meconema thalassinum. The sequence continues at coordinate 739,166,277 of OX336390.1, forward strand.
ACTTGAGGGACGTGAGTTTGCGACCACGGGACCCCAACTGAGTCCGGCATTGCTTCTACTTACTGGTGCCGGGCTCCTTTCAGTTCTCTTTCCTGTCAGCCTCCCTTGGTCAAACTCTTGTTCTCTTCCGACCCCGATGGTATCAGGGTATCCGAGGCCTAGCGACTCTTTCACTTTCCCGCCTTAATTGGCCCTTGTCTAATCATTCCTGATAGCCTCATTCTTCGAGGTGTCAGCCTTCTTTTTCTTTTCTTAATATCTCATGTCTTCTGCTCAAGACCCTCAAGGAGGCAGGGTGTGTGTAGCCCCACCACTCCTGGTGCACCCTGGATAGTGCTACATCCCCAAGGGCTCATGGCTGGTGAGTTCGGGAGATGGCAACACTGAGGGTTTCCTGAGCGGGTCCGGTTTTAACCCTTTTTTCCATTGCCTTTGGGACGGACCCTGTCCTCTTTCCGGGAATGGAGTGGTCTGTCCGCAATTTCAAGCAGACAATGTTACTCGCAGGGTACCAAAGGGTAAGTATACAAATTTTGGTTCTGAACGGTGAAACGGTGTAGATTTGTGCCAAAGGGCCTAAATGCAGGGAATGGGGTGATCTGTCCGCAATTTCAAGTGGACAGGGTTACCCGCAGGGTTCGAAAGGGTAAGTATACAAATTTTGGTCCGGATCGGTGAAACGATATAGATTTTTGCCAAAGGGCCTAAATGCAGGAAATGGGGTGGTCTGTCCGAAATTTTAGGTGGACAGTGATATTCACAGAGTTACAAAGGGTAAGTATACACATTTTGTTTCAGATCGGTGAAACGGTGTAGATTTTAGCCAAGGGGCCTAAATGCAGGGAATGGAGTGGTCTGTCCGCAATTTCAAGCAAACAGTGTTACTCGCAGGGTACCAAAGGGTAAGTATACAAATTTTGGTTCTGATCGGTGAAACGGTGTAGATTTGGGTCAATGGGCCTAAATGCAGAGAATGGGGTGGTCTGTCCGAAATTTCAAGTGGACAGGGTTACCCGCAGGGTTGCAAAGGGTAAGTATACAAATTTTGGTTCGGATCGGTCAAACGGTGTAGATGTTTGCCAAAGGGCCTAAATGCAGGAAATAGGGTGGTCTGTCCGAAATTTTAAGTGGGCAGTGTTATTCACAGGGTTACATAGGGTAAGTATACAAATTTTGGTTGAGATCGGTGAAACGGTGTAGATTTGGGCCAAAGGGCCTAAATGCAGGGAATGGGGTGGTCTGTCGAAAATTGCAAGTGGACAGGGTTACCCGCAGGGTTCCGAAGGGTAAGTATACAAATTTTGGTTCAGATCGGTGAAACAGTGTGGATTTGTATACATAACAGACAGACAGACAGACAGACAGACAGACAAACATTGAGCTTTATATATATAGATTGGTCTGACATTGATTGTTCATACTGTATACTCCGTTATTTGAAATTATTCGTCATTTGTTTTAAGGTATTTTACTGTTGTTTCTTAGTGTTTGGCCGAAGAATGAACGCAGTTCGAAATTATATAAAATAAATAGGCCTAGCAAGTTTTTGGACTTAAGGGGCCCGTAAATTCTGGTCCGAGGACCTGTGACTGCTGTCCATGACCCTACATATGGAAGTAGCTGCAACTGACTACTGACTTATTTAGATTAGTTTGGGAGAGGAAGACTGTTTTTGTTGATGGGATAGTCATTTCTAAGTTTTGAAACAAAAAAATAAATACTGTAGTTCTTCTTTCGGCGTTTAATTCCTTAATATTCATCAGTAATAATTACCACACTTACTAAGTTTTCTGACGAGTTTTCTTGTATTTTGTTTTTGGAGGGCAGAGACTATCTGTGGGTGTCACTGTAGGTTTGGTAGTATTTTGTAGAGCTAATTTGTCTTGCATGATTAGATCTGATGATGCTCGATTGACGAGCAAAACATGTCATCCCTTAGTTTTCTTCTTCAATAGTCCGTAACAATATAATACATCTTAAACACATGCAATTTTCCAACCCCTCGTCCACGTCGTGGGGGACGGGCAACATTATGAAGTAGGGGATAACCTGTAAGGGTGAAGTACAGTGGGGACCTTGTGCCCCCAGGACCGCTACGGTAGCTGTGAAGGCCTTACAGGAACCCTGAAAAGTAATGGCTAACGGCTCTGGTGAAGTCCTTAACGGAAACGGAGGCGGAGAAGGAGACCTTTGGTACGGTGAAGTTGGCAACTCTCCCTCTTGGGTTACACAAAGAGGAAAAGCACTGCCTTGTGGTAAAGAGGGATCTTCAAAGGCTAAGGGAGAAAAACCCCAACAGAAAACCGCAAGCTTGGAGGCGAAGGTGGCAGCCCCACCACGAAGATCGGGTGCTGTTGGCTAATAACTCGCACACCTTAAAATAACATACTAAAGAAACATCAATGAAGAGAAACCGGACGGATCCTAAGACGACGACTTTTGGCTTGAAAAGGTTGACGAATATTGGATTTTGGAATGTGAGAACTCTGCGGGAAAGCGGAAGACTACGGCAAGCAGTGGCATGTATGAAGAATTACGGTCTGAACAACCTGGGACTGAGTGAAGTAAGATGCAAAGATTTTGGGGAACTGGCCACCCATGATGGAGTTACATTTATATACTCTGGAAGACCCGAAGGTGATGGAGCAAGTTGTGAAGGTGTAGGTATAATGATGTATAAGGAGGCCAAAAGGAGCCTTATAGAGTGGTATGCAGTGTCGGGAAGGATAATTGTGGCACCTTTTAAGTCCAATATTAGGAACATTGTGATGATTGTTTGCTATGCACCCACAGATGCAGCGCAGGAAGAAGATAAGCAGGCGTTTTATAGAAATCTTAATAGTACAATTAAGAAACAGAAGAAGAAGGATACCTCATTATAGTTGGAGGAGACTTGAATGCAAAAGTGGGCCAGGAAAATGAAGGACTTGAGCATGTTATGGGAAGACATGGTTTAGGAGATCGAAATGAAAATGGACAACTCTTTGTGGACTTCTGTGCCAACCATGATTTGATTATTGGTGGTACTGTATTTCCGCATAAAGATTGCTATAAAGTAACCTGGGTATCATCAGATCATAGGTCAGAAAACTAGATAGATCATGTAGCGATTGAAAGGAGATGGAGACGTTCTTCGTTGGATGTGAGAAATAAGAGAGGTGCGGACATCGGCAGTGATCACCACCTTGTTGTGGCTACCTTCAGAATGAAGATTCAGGCACAGAAAAGGAGGATGGACCAGAAAAGGAACCGTTATGATGTGGGAAAGCTCAAGGATGACTTAAAGGTGAAGGAGGCCTTTAGGATAGAGTTAAAGAATCGATTCCAAGCACTTGCTCAGGTGGAGGATGAAACTGTGAGGAAAATTGGGTGAAGATTAGACCTGTCTTTACCAAAGCAAGTGAAAACATCCTGGATTTCAAAGATAGGCGAACAAAAGATTGGGTGACTGGACATACATGGGATATCATCAGAGAAAGGAAACAGAATGGACGCATGTAATGTGCCCAACTCTAGGAATGGGTATCCCAAGATTCAGACACCTAGATATCAAGGGAAAGGCTGTAGCCGCTTTTGAAAGTTGAGATATTTGAATATCGCGCTACATTGCTTCTCGAATCATTTAGAAAGAATTTACCGATAGTTGGATGTCAAGTGACGTAGCGAGTAATAGCAGAGGTTGAGGCTATTTATTGATTAAATAGTTAATTATGGAGTAGAGACTTGAGACTGGGATCAGATTACTGGCACGGCCAAATAAAAGAGAATGCAATTAGTATCAAGTAAATCGGACCAGGGATTCAAGAGATATGAGGATTTCTAGATATCAGGTGATGACGCGTGACCCTGACGGTTTTGAATAAAAGCCAGCTGGCCGAAGCAACTTCAGCTCACTCCAACACAAGCACTTGCAGAGCAAGTTGCATCTACGCTGAGCCAAGGCACATGGTTGCCGGATCTACGCAGAAGTTCTTTTGAAAGTCGTGATAGTCACGAAAAGTGCTGCGCTACGAGTTGGAACTTAGTAAGTTTCTGGTGAGGAGAATCACTGAGGTGATTGATTTTTCTACAGACATTGGTGGAAATATTTATATTTCTACAAGGACATATGCTAGACTTTGTCTAGAAAATAGTATTTTGTCACAGTCCAGTAATAACTTAATACTTGGATGTTTAAATCCATTTCAAGTCAGTTTTCATATTTGTAACTAGTTAACCACTTCGATCTGTCAGTACACTGAAGACTAGTCTATAACGGTGGCGTTCATTAGTCTACGCAAGGGAAACTACAAGTTGCCTAGCGCATGGTAGATGGTGATATAACAAACCATGCCCAGGGAACGATCTTCAGAACAGCCGTTAATTGCTTAGACTGTCAGTGTTTTTCTTGTACTGATAAGATTACCGTGAGTTATGTTACAACTGACATATTTAAGAAGAGATCACTTAGATCTGACCCTATTTAAACAAACTGTTATGGCTTTGATAGAAGCCAATATTAAAATGGAACCACAGTTTATTCAAACGTCGAAAGATACTACCACTATGTCTGACTAGACGGATTGTGGGTATATGATGGCGGCCGATACAAGGATTATACATGCTTGTCCGATAGGGCATGTCTATGGATAAATCTGGTACAGACCAGGTTTACTACACTTCAAGACCATCAAGAAATGTAAGCCACATTTGAATTATTTTATGCCTAGCTAATTGGAACAAACTATTTTTTCTGCAGATGACCAACACATTTTTTTTCTTCGTATTTAAAGCTTGCAATGATTTACGCAAGACTTGTTAGAGTTATTCTGAGTATTTTCAGCACTCAGAACAGTTTAGGATCGATGACCGAGCATTTCGAGCATTTATTTGAATTTTTCATATTCTTGGGAAATCACGGTAATCAACCGATGTAACTGTAAAAGTTAAATTTATTTTTGTTGAGGGATGGATATTTTTTCCATATTCGAAGATTCGAACATGTGGATTCTCACATAATGAGATGATAATTAAACATATTTAAAATGATATAAATAATAATAATCCACTAATAATAATAATAATAATTTTCATAATTTTTCTAAATAATTCTTGGATATTATATTTTCTAATAATCATATGTATTGAGAGAGAGCCTATGAAGTAGTTTAATCATTTCTAGTCTGGAACAGGAGATTTTCCGAAGGAAAGTGGTTAGCGCAAGCCCGCATTCAACCAACATGTCAGTTCTGGTTGAACAGTTGATATTTGCAATGAGTAAAGTATATTTTTCAGATAACACGGAGAGGCATGAAACGGGAAGAAATTGATATTTGTATCAAATAGGATATTTTTGTATTTATATAAAATCATGACGTAAATACACTCGAAAGTGAAATAAAGCTTTTCATAAGTATGGTAAATTCACGGGTTGAACTGAATGGTAAAATAAAATAAACTTGTAAGTTTATTAATCTTCCAGTGTTGATAACAAGCAGAGGCTTGATTTATTGTATAAATTTTGGGAAGAAAATTTATGTGTGTGGAGTAGTTGAAATGCCATTCCCAGGTGCGCATGTTTAAGTCGCAGGAATGAGGAGATTTTTTTCGAGCATCAATCAAATAGCAGGTTCGATGGCTCAGGTTTATAGTAGGAGTATTGGAACTACACATTTCGTCGTATGAATAACCCGAAGGTTATTTCTTTGAAACCATCAGTTCTTATTTCAACCTTGTTTACGAATTCCATTTAAGACTTTGATTTTGCTAGAACCCGGATTTGTCATGATAGTAGTTTATTCTTCTTCAGAGGAAGACCTTTGCCGTTGCTGTTGTAATATTGTGTTCTTACACAGGTAATAGAATGGGCCACTGCCAATTTAAAAATAATTCTTTAACCACGAATAATTTGAAGGATATTTTCAATCCTAGTGCCATGAACTAAATGAATTTATTTTGAAGCTACAATTCTTATTTCCGCATTCTGTCGAAGAATTGCAAGTTGTAAAAGTTACTAGAAATGGCCATAAATATAAATATTTTTTTAATATAATGATTCCAAGTGGAAAATTGAATAGTTGAATGGTTCAACCATTTATTGATCAAGTTGATGATTCAGAAATCATATATTTTGTTAGGAACTTGAAGTTCATAATCGAGTCACTTCTCGAATGTTTAATGTCAGAAGAACAATTAATTGTTGTTGTGCTTCGCACAGTTCTTCGATGCTATGCTCAATGGTCAAATACTTTTCAGATGTTATTAATATGTGTAAATAATTTGTATTGCTTCAATGATGATAATATTTTTCGACGATGTATTTTTGAAACTGGAAAAATAAGTGAAAGTTTAAAATTCTATGAACATTTATTCTACGAGTGTTAATATCATGTAAATATTCAAACAGTGATCTACGTTATTTCCAGTATAGACAATTAACTTTGAACTGGAATTAAATATTAATAATTTTGGAACACAGTCTACAGGACTATTAATCGGACTTGTGTTTCCAAAAAGATTGTCAAATGTGTTTGGAAAATTTCTGTATATTGTGTGTAAATAAGAGTGTGGATCGCCACACGTGGATGATGCTGCTTTGAGCATCTTTGCAGTCAGATTTTAACTTCAAAATAAACTGAGATAATTTTACCAGATGTGTCATACCCAATTAAATCTCCTTCTATCCTTATTGTTGCATTGAGCCAAAAATCAGTAAAGCATTTTTTTTATTTGATGTCGTTTTTGCGATTAGCTTTAACCCATCTGGCGCCCCGGGATATTTTGATTCTCGTGCTGACTGATTATTGGTAAAATGCATATGTGGTCGTGCGGACTCCGGTCTAAACGGGCACATAAAATAAGATAGGGAGAGAAATGGCTTCGAACGTGGGTCCCGATTTAGACATGGTCAATCGCATGCCGATTTAAATTGTGATAATTTTTATAGAAATATTTTGGGAGTTGAGAGATGTCTGGTTTGGATGAATAAATTAGTAGGAAATCCAATTAGTGGGGAAAATTAAAAATTTAACTTTGTTAATAATTAGAATGGGTTTGATAATTTTGACAATGGCTTAACCATTAGGGCGTCAAGTAAATTCAGTAGTAAACGTTCGATGACTGGACATACACATTATTAGAATCCAGGTGGAGGATATTTGAGAACTTGCATATTTTTCTTGTGATATTATGGTAAATGTGATTCGTAAAAGTAGAGAATTTTGTTTTTCCATCACGTCGACGTTAGGACAAATCTCATTTTATTAGAGTGTTCCAATTAGCTATTCATATTTCTTGTTCTAGTTATAAGCTTGTGTTTGCCACTGTTGTATACCCCTAAGTTTGAATAATAATTGAAATTATGGAAGAAATGATGAGGATGATGAGGAGTTTGGAGGAGAGTTCAAAAGAGGCTGGACTGCGTGTAGCAGCCATTATGAAAGAAAATACTGAGGCTTTGGAAAGGAAACTTAAAGAAAATTCTGAGTAACTTAAAGAAAGTTTAAACGATAAACTTAAAGAAAATTCTGATTCTTTAGAAAATAAACTTAAAGAAAATTTGAATGATAAACTTAGAGAAAATTCTGATTCTTTAGAAAATAAACTTAAAGAAAATTCTGATTCTTTAGAAAATAAACTTAAAGAAAGTTTGAATGATAAACTTAAAGAAAATTCTGATTCTTTGGAAAATAAACTTAAAGAAAATTCTGATTCTTTAGAAAGCAGGTTAAAAGGTAACTTGAAGGAAAATTTAAATAGTAAATTTAATTCAATGGAAAGTAAATTTAAAGAAAATTCTGAAATTTTGAAAATGACACTTGAGAGTAAAATGAATAAATTATGCGAAAAAACACATGAGCTCGAAACTTCATTAGCTACTAACGCAAGTTTAATGGACGATAAATTTCGCGATGCCGATCTTCGATCCCAAAGCTTAGCTGATAGGATAGAACATGGTCTTAGGAAAGTTGGTGAAGACATGGTCAACCTGGAAGTCAGAGTGAAGAAGGAGAGTAACGAGATGGGAATTCTAGTTGTTCAACGTTTAACGGAACAATTCAAAGAACTTGTCATGGGAGAAATAAGAGAAGGTGTGATTAATGAATTGCAAACTGAAATCAAAACCACAGTTGTCAATGAAATTAAAGATACACTCAAGCTGGAGAACCAAGAGGGAATCAAGGAGATTAGGGAATCTTTGTCATCCCATATCGAAGTAATTGCCAAAGATATCCAAGCAACTCAGAAGGACATATCAGATATGACAGGGTCATTGAAAAGTCATGAGACTGTTATGAACCAGATATCCATTGATGTTAAGGACAATTGTAAAGAAACTGAAGCAATTAAGAAAATGGCAGAAGAAAACCAGAAGGAACTTGAGGCTATGAAAACTCAAATCAAGGATGAGAAACAGTCTGATCATCTGTTGAAAATGCCAAATGTAAGGGGAAAGGAACAGATACAGATAAATCTAGGAGCAGCTAGAGAGACTGATAGACAGGATGAGGTCAGGACAGTATTTCAATCCAACCCCATAACTTTATTTAAGAATATAGAGGATAAGCCTTCTAAATTTTCAGGGCGAGATTCTGTGACACCCGTGGAATTTTTGAGAGAAGCAGGGGATTACCTGAAAGATTCCAAGATCCCTAAAGAAAGACAGATCCGAGTGATAGGGAAGTTTTTGGAAGGTCCTGCACTTCTTTGGTTTAGAGCTTTTAGATCCACTCTAACCACTTTTGAGGAGTTTTCTCGTGGGCTATTGAAAAAGTTTTGGTCCCTGGAAACCCAACAGCAAGTCAGAGCAGAGTTATATTCGAAGAGATTCTCGACGTCACAACCTACTCGATACTCTACGTACTTTTCTGGACAGCTGTCTAAACTCCAACATTTAGATCCGCCGATGCCAGATAACGAGTTGATTACTGCATTGATACGTCAGTTTCCAGCAGACGTCCAGAGGACTTTGATCGCTGCTGATATCTATAATATGGAACAATTTGATGAAGTATTACAGAAGCTGGATCATACGAACGCTCAATTCTTCCATCAGAAGGGAGGAAAAAATAACAACGCTGTGTACGCTGTTATGGCTGATAGTTATTCTCAAACACCTCGAGAGATTCGAGAGGAGCGAGAAGAGAAAACGCCGAGGGAAGATCCAAATAAAGGAGGATGGAACCAGTACAGTAACAGATACAGTTACAAGCCATATGCGAGACCGGATGGTGGTAATCGATACAATACTCGATGGAGAAGACCACGAGATAGTCAAGGAAGGTACCAGGAAAGAAGATATTATGGTCGAAACAACTACGATAACAGAGGGAATGTGGATACTCGTCAGTCCAATGAAGAGTTTAACAAGGACACAAGGAAAAATTTGGAAGCAAGACACCAAGATAACTTGCAATTTGTGGAGCAGAGGCCCAACGATCCAGGTCCATCGGGAACACAACAATCCCGGGGGAATGGTAACGAAAAAAAAAACACTTCGAATTCACAGTAGAAGATAGAATTTTGAACACTTTCACTTCCAGAATTATTAAATGGCAAGCAGAGGATGATGACTTAATTCAACAGAATGACGAACGGAAAGAAATGGGTACAAGAATTAGAATGCCAATCATATCATGCGAAGTATTCGGTATGCCTGTCGATACTTTGATCGATACTGGGGCTATGCTTTGTCTGGTGAGTGAGAAGCTTTATATTCTGTGGAAGCTCAAAGAGAATTTAGAGGAGATTCCAGTATCAGGAATTAAGATCCAAGGAATAATACCCAATAAAATATCTCTGTGTAAAACACAATTATACTTATGTATTACGATTGGAGGACATGATTTCCGACATGTGTTTGTTGTGATGAAGGACATGGCTTTTGACATGATATTGGGAGCAGATTTCATTCAGAAATATCAAGCAGTGATAGATATGAAGACAGAGACGATCAAATTCAAGAATACCGAAGAGATAAACTTCGAGGGAAAAGAAGAGGAAGACATGGAGGGAGATGCTCAATGGTCTCTGATTTTTCATGAAGCTGAAGGAAGAGAAGTCTACACTGAGAAGGAGTCCCCAGAGCTAGGGAAGATTTTGGAAGAGTATCACGATATTTTTGATATTAAACCTGGTGAAATTGAAGATTTTGAGTATTGTGGAAGTAAACAATAATGGAAGCTATGAAATCGCTAATACACGAACTGGTAACATCGTGGGAACTTATAATGCGTCGAATTTGAAAATCTATTATTCAAGAACCAGATGATTTAATGTGTAGATAGGAAAAATAAAAATTTTTCAATTTTTATTTTTTGCTAGGTGTGGGGTGGATGTGCCCAACTCTAGGAATGGGTATCCCAAGATTCAGACACCTAGATATCAAGGGAAAGGCTGTAGCCGCTTTTGAAAGTTGAGATATTTGAATATCGCGCTACATTGCTTCTCGAAGCATTTAGAAAGAATTTACCGATAGTTGGATGTCAAGTGACGTAGCGAGTAATAGCAGAGGTTGAGGCTATTTATTGATTAAATAGTTAATTATGGAGTAGAGACTTGAGACTGGGATCAGATTACTGGCACGGCCAAATAAAAGAGAATGCAATTAGTATCAAGTAAATCGGACCAGGGATTCAAGAGATATGAGGATTTCTAGATATCAGGTGATGACGCGTGACCCTGACGGTTTTGAATAAAAGCCAGCTGGCCGAAGCAACTTCAGCTCACTCCAACACAAGCACTTGCAGAGCAAGTTGCATCTACGCTGAGCCAAGGCACATGGTTGCCGGATCTACGCAGAAGTTCTTTTGAAAGTCGTGATAGTCACGAAAAGTGCTGCGCTACGAGTTGGAACTTAGTAAGTTTCTGGTGAGGAGAATCACTGAGGTGATTGATTTTTCTACAGACATTGGTGGAAATATTTATATTTCTACAAGGACATATGCTAGACTTTGTCTAGAAAATAGTATTTTGTCACAGTCCAGTAATAACTTAATACTTGGATGTTTAAATCCATTTCAAGTCAGTTTTCATATTTGTAACTAGTTAACCACTTCGATCTGTCAGTACACTGAAGACTAGTCTATAACGGTGGCGTTCATTAGTCTACGCAAGGGAAACTACAAGTTGCCTAGCGCATGGTAGATGGTGATATAACAAACCATGCCCAGGGAACGATCTTCAGAACAGCCGTTAATTGCTTAGACTGTCAGTGTTTTTCTTGTACTGATAAGATTACCGTGAGTTATGTTACAACTGACATATTTAAGAAGAGATCACTTAGATCTGACCCTATTTAAACAAACTGTTATGGCTTTGATAGAAGCCAATATTAAAATGGAACCACAGTTTATTCAAACGTCGAAAGATACTACCACTATGTCTGACTAGACGGATTTTGGGTATATGATGGCGGCCGATACAAGGATTATACATGCTTGTCCGATAGGGCATGTCTATGGATAAATCTGGTACAGACCAGGTTTACTACACTTCAAGACCATCAAGAAATGTAAGCCACATTTGAATTATTTTATGCCTAGCTAATTGGAACAAACTATTTTTTCTGCAGATGACCAACACATTTTTTTTCTTCGTATTTAAAGCTTGCAATGATTTACGCAAGACTTGTTAGAGTTATTCTGAGTATTTTCAGCACTCAGAACAGTTTAGGATCGATGACCGAGCATTTCGAGCATTTATTTGAATTTTTCATATTCTTGGGAAATCACGGTAATCAACCGATGTAACTGTAAAAGTTAAATTTATTTTTGTTGAGGGATGAATATTTTTTCCTTATTCGAAGATTCGAACATGTGGATTCTCACATAATGAGATGATAATTAAACATATTTAAAATGATATAAATAATAATAATCCACTAATAATAAAAATAATAATTTTCATAATTTTTCTAAATAATTCTTGGATATTATATTTTCTAATAATCATATGTATTGAGAGAGAGCCTATGAAGTAGTTTAATCATTTCTAGTCTGGAACAGGAGATTTTCCGAAGGAAAGTGGTTAGCGCAAGCCCGCATTCAACCAACATGTCAGTTCTGGTTGAACAGTTGATATTTGCAATGAGTAAAGTATATTTTTCAGATAACGCGGAGAGGCATGAAACGGGAAGCAATTGATATTTGTATCAAATAGGATATTTTTGTATTTATATAAAATCATGACGTAAATACACTCGAAAGTGAAATAAAGCTTTTCATAAGTATGGTAAATTCACGGGTTGAACTGAATGGTAAAATAAAATAAACTTGTAAGTTTATTAATCTTCCAGTGTTGATAACAAGCAGAGGTTTGATTTATTGTATAAATTTTGGGAAGAAAATTTATGTGTGTGGAGTAGTTGAAATGCCATTCCCAGGTGCGCATGTTTAAGTCGCAGGAATGAGGAGATTTTTTTCGAGCATCAATCAAATAGCAGGTTCGATGGCTCAGGTTTATAGAAGGAGTATTGGAACTACACATTTCGTCGTATGAATAACCCGAAGGTTCTTAGAAACCATCAGTTCTTATTTCAACCTTGTTTACGGATTCCATTCAGACTTTGATTTTGCTAGAACCCGGATTTGTCATGATAGTAGTTTATTCTTCTTCAGAGGAAGACCTTTGCCGTTGTTGTTGTAATATTGTGTTCTTACACAGGTAATAGAATGGGCCACTGCCAATTTAAAAATAATTCTTTAACCACGAATAATTTGAAGGATATTTTCAATCCTAGTGCCATGAACTAAATGAATTTATTTTGAAGCTACAATTCTTATTTCCGCATTCTGTCGAAGAATTGCAAGTTGTAAAAATTACTAGAAATGGCCATAAATATAAATATTTTTTTAATATAATGATTCCAAGTGGAAAATTGAATAGTTGAATGGTTCAACCATTTATTGATCAAGTTGATGATTCAGAAATCATATATTTTGTTAGGAACTTGAAGTTCATAATCGAGTCACTTCTCGAATGTTTAATGTCAGAAGAACAATTAATTGTTGTTGTGCTTCGCACAGTTCTTCGATGCTATGCTCAATGGTCAAATACTTTTCAGATGTTATTAATATGTGTAAATAATTTGTATTGCTTCAATGATGATAATATTTTTCGACGATGTATTTTTGAAACTGGAAAAATAAGTGAAAGTTTAAAATTCTATGAACATTTATTCTACGAGTGTTAATATCATGTAAATATTCAAACAGTGATCTACGTTATTTCCAGTATAGACAATTAACTTTGAACTGGAATTAAATATTAATAATTTTGGAACACAGTCTACAGGACTATTAATCGGACTTGTGTTTCCAAAAAGATTGTCAAATGTGTTTGGAAAATTTCTGTATATTGTGTGTAAATAAGAGTGTGGATCGCCACACGTGGATGATGCTGCTTTGAGCATCTTTGCAGTCAGATTTTAACTTCAAAATAAACTGAGATAATTTTACCAGATGTGTCATACCCAATTAAATCTCCTTCTATCCTTATTGTTGCATTGAGCCAAAAATCAGTAAAGCATTTTTTTTATTTGATGTCGTTTTTGCGATTAGCTTTAACCCATCTGGCGCCCCGGGATATTTTGATTCTCGTGCTGACTGATTATTGGTAAAATGCATATGTGGTCGTGCGGACTCCGGTCTAAACGGGCACAGTACGACACGAGCAAAAAAGCAGAATTCCAAGCAAAATATGCTGCAAAGGACAAGGAAGTTAAGAGAAGTGCAAGAAGAGATCAAAGAAATTGGATAGATGACCTATCTAAACAGGCAGAAGAGGTAGCCAAAAAGGGAAATCTTACAGAACTATATACAATTACCCGAGTACTGGCAAGAAAGCAGAGAAACCGGCCAGTCAGGAACAAACCCTGAGGATCAACTGAAGCGATGGCAGGAACATTTTTGTGCAGATTTAAACCGCTCCCTGGAAAATCAACTAGAAGAGGGAGAAGGAGGAGATGAAGAAGAGGTCCAGTATGACCCAAGTATTAAAACCTGCACACCCACAGTGGAGGAAATCAAGCGAGCATTGAGAGAGTTGCATATTGGTAAGGCAGCAGGAGTTGACAATATTCCAGCAGAAGTCCTGAAGGTTGATATGGACACCACAGCAAATACAGTATGTTGCAGCCGTTATTTGAGAAGGTATGGACAAATGGAGAAATGCCGGCGGACTGGAGATGTGGGTTGCTGGTGAAGTTGCCAAAGAAGGGAGATACGTCAAACTGCAATAACTGGAGAGACATTACACTTCTCTCAATACATAGCAAAGCCTTTACGAGGATTCTGCTAAACAGAATTAAAGAATATGTTTACCGACGGCTCCAACGAGAACAGGCAGGTTTTCGTCAAAATCGTTCGTGTGTCGTCCAAATAAACACCTAGAGGATAATTCTGGAGCAGTGTGCGGAATGGTCATCTCGCCTCTATGCAGTGTTTGTTGACTTTGAGAAAGCTTTTGATTCGATCAATAGAGAAGCCATGTGGAAGGAAGTGAAGCGGTATGGAGTGCCGTCACAGATTATAAGTCTCATTCAAGAAACATATCGGGAGTACACATGCAGAGTCATTCATGAAGGCCGTGTATCCGAGCCTATATCTGTATGTTCAGGAGTACGCCAAGGTTGTATCCTGTCGCCAACCATGTTCTTGATAGGGATTGATGCTGTGATGCGGAATGTGACTAGAAATGCGAAACGTGGTATCCAATGGGGATTCACCAATAGGCTGGAAGATTTGGATTTTGCTGACGATTTGTGTCTCCTGTCTGAGGCACATCGTGAAATGAAAGCAAAGATTGAAGACCTGGTTGTAGAAGGGAAAAAGGTGGGGCTGACGATAAACTCAAAAAAGACCAAGGCCCTAAGAACTAACACCAACAAAATTGACCCATTTGTCTTCGAGGATAAACCTATATAGGATGTAGATAGATTTACTTACCTGGTGACTAAAGATGGAGGAGCGGCAAAGGATGTCTCCCAACGTATCCAAAAAGCAAACGGCGCCTTTGTGCGGCTCTATCCGGTGTGGAAGAACAGCAAAATATCCATGAAGACAAAACTTCGTATCTTCCGGAGTAATGTCAGGTCCGTTCTGATATATGGGTCTGAGACTTGGAAGGTAACTAAAGAAATCACCTCCAGGCTGCAGACCTTTGTCAACCGCTGCTTAAGAAAGATCCTAAATATCTACTGGCCAGATGGCCAGAAGTAATCTCCAACCAAGAATTTTGGAGAAGGACGGGTGAAACTGAGATGGCCATACAAATAAAGCGACGGAAATGGAAATGGATCGGACATACCCTGAGAAAAGGAAATGAAGCCATTGAGAGAGAGGCACTGGATTGAAACCCACAAGGTACGAGGAGGAGAGGGAGACCCAAACAATCGTGGCGCAGATCTGTCCACTTGGAGGCTATAGAGGAGGGTAAGACCTGGAGCGAGGTGAAAAAGGTTGTCAGCAAACAGGACCAGATGGAAATGCCTATGTTCCACCAGGGACAACAGGAACTAAATCACATGTAATTTATTTCAGGTTATTCATATTCCAGTAATTGGAATGATTTTTATGTTGACCGACTGAAAGTTACACTATTAATAAAACTGTAAATAAGGCAACACTGGAAAACGGCTTCAAAGCTATCTTTATTTATATTTAGGTTAGGTATAGACTGGCTGCGCTTGCACACAACCCAAGTCCCCGCTTACCGTCACAGCGCGCCGAACTGACTTCTCTTGGCGCGCAGACAATGCAACCAAATACACAGGTCTGATGACCAAGATGTTCCAAGCCCATTAAATTAATTAGTAACAACTAATGAGAGGCAGAGTACTCTGTGCTCTTTAAAGACCTTCCCCCAAATAATTCAATCCAAAGAAACCTGTGCATAGGAACAAACCGCCAGCTCGACCATTGCCAGAATCAATAATCGTTCAATTTAGGATCTGACACTGGAACTAGTGTAGTGTCAAGGTTATACTCACATGTGAGGAGGTAGTTGATAGGGTCCTCTGCAGCGATATGCCTTCACCAGTTCGCAGGAGTACAGAGCTAGCTTCTTGTAGGGGTTCACAGACACCAGCACGTTACCAATGTACGTCTGCAAAACACAATAGCAATGATATTACCACTTAGGATTCGGATGTTATAAAAAACAAGGTTGATTAATGAATGATAAGGTCAAAGATAAATCGGGAATCTTGCATTCTTTTTCCTATTTAAGGTACTGTACCGTATGCATTGAAATATTAAAGACATACATGGGACACATCGCTTTGGAAAATTAGCATTGTATATCTACCCCTTATTTTTCCCATTCCTACGGTAAAGGCGATGAGATGAGATGAATTTCTATTTGAAGGATTTTTCAGCCGGATGTCCTTCCTGATGCCAACGCCATGAAAGGAGGTTGTTGTTGTTGCTGTTGCTTGGGTTGCAACTTCGTGGTTATGTAGCTCCGTGTATTTGGGTGTATGTGGAATTTGTTTGATAACCTGTGTTATCGCAATGGCTGTATTAGTGTGTGTATTTGTAAATTGGGGATATAATTGGGAATGAGGCGGCCATGGCCATTAAGTTAGGAACCATCCCAGCATTTGTCTGGTGTAGAAGTGGGGGAAACCACGGAAAACACTTCCAGGATGGCTGAGGTGGGAATCAAACTCTCCATTTCTCTGTTTTGCCTCACGAGGCTGAGTGAACCCCGTTCGAGCGTTCACACCAAAAATAAAATTTCTTGGCAAAGGAGGTAATGAGAAATGGTTGGTTGGTTCCTCAGTTTAGGGGCTGCGACAACGCGGTCATGTAGCCCCGTGTACTTTGGGTGTGTGTAGAATCTGTCTGATAACCGGTGTTAATTGTATGGCTGTATTAGTGTGTGTATCTGTTTTCCTTTAAATTCGAGTAATGACTGCAACTTTGAATTTTTCAAATAATTCCTACTTTTGCCGCCAAACGCCACCGTCAACGACTACTAGGCCTAGTTCAGAACTTAGCTACTAGACGCCACCGCAGTCGGCTCTTGGCAACGAACGTAGGAACCTAAGAGCGTTGTTTACATTCTTAACCTATACAATTTAGCTTCACACAGGTGTAATTAGTGGAAGGTTCTTTAACATGCCATAAATCTATGACATGGGACCGCCGACTTTACTTCCCCTCCGAAGGAAGGCATACCGAGGGATTTTTAACGCTCTTAAGAAATCCGACGGCTTCGGCCGGGTTTGAACCCGCTATCTTGGGCATAGAAGCTCAGCATGCTACCAACTACGCCACCGAATCCGCGCGGTGAGAGATGAAATGAAATAAACGAAGATGAATGAAACTGGCCAAGGAGCTGGAAGGAAACGGCCGTGGCCTATAAGAAAGTACTGTCCGGGCTATTTCCTGGAATTAAAATTGGGAAACCAGAGAAAACCATTTCAAGGACAGCCGACCGTTGGTTTTGAACCCATTCGTCTACCGTGTCCGAAACAGCCTAGCCCCATGGTCTTGCGCTTTAGTGCGCAACTACCACGGTTGGTATTGCAAGGTATAAATAGGCTTCGGTGGCGTAGTTGGTAGCATGCTGAACTGCTGTTCCCAAGATCGCGGGTCGCAGCCCGGCCGAAGTCGTCGGTTTTTTTAAGAGCGTTAAATTCCTTCAGTATGCCTTCCTTCGGAGGGGAAGTAAAGCCGGCGGCCCCAGATTTATGGCATGTAAAAGATCCTTCCACTAACCAAACTTGTGTGAAGCTAAATTTCTAGGTTAGATTTCGTTGAAACGCTCTATTAAAGTTCCAAGGTTCACCACTAGGGGTCAGTGACATCTGGTAGCGAACGTTGGAACTATTTGAAATTGAACGGAACTTTTAGCTCACACCATGGTTGTCCGCTTGAAGCAGCAACATCCTTTGGCGAGCCGAAGATGACCTCGGACACTCCCGGCATTAAATGCCATACGCTAAATAAATAAAAAAAATAAAAAAAAAAATAAAAAAAAAAAAAATAGGCTATCAACCAATATCTGAGTCAACATAAACAAATGATGAGCATGGGTGAGTTTTATTGATGTAGGCCTACTTGTTGAATGGCACGTCTTCATCATCCATTTCATTGTCATCACGATGCGCACTTATGGGCATCAACTCAAAAGACCTACACCAGAAGACACTCCGAAAGCCACTCACCATTAATTAACCTGCCTGTTAATGACACAAGCTTGCTGTGCCACAGGATCGAATCCCGGCGCAGTAAATACACATTCGAGAGAGCGGCATTTGTAGGTATACTGGCACGTTAAAGATCCCCTTCATTAAATTCCGGCAATCAAGCGTTTCTAAAATCCACCGAAGTTAAAAGGGAGAGTAAAAGCCATATTATTATTATTATTGTTGTTGTTGCGTTTCGGCCAACTAAGGACCACGTCATTTCAACTGGTTTCTGCGTCGAGCTTTAATATTCGCCCAGTACTGTCGCATGAATTCTTGATGTTGTTGCTTCCTTTCTTCCATCCACTTCATGCCTGTTTTAAGCATAGGCTTTTCCAGGAAAGCCCGGTAAGCTGTCAGTTTCATTATTATTATTAATATTTATTTCGTTAACGGCCATTAGAGACCAAGTCAAATAACTGTTACATTCATAGAAGTCATCTTTGCAGTCCAGTATCGGTTCATTCTTTCCCTGGCAGCTTGTCTCCTTTCCACCGTCCACCCGCTGTTCTGCTAGCCTTCTTGCCCTAATATTTATACAGGGTGGTCCATATGTCTTGTTACCCCCCTCCCGAATTAATATCGTGTGATCCCTAATTCAGTGTTTCTTTTGCAGATATGGCTGACAGAAGCTCCTTCAGTGCGGAAGAGCGCCTTGTTGTCAGTGTTTGGGCTCATGAACGTCCACATCCTGGCAAAACCATGGAGGATGTGTGACGAGATTTCACGAGACGATTCCAAAAATACGCACCTCCTAAAGTGACAATACTGCGTTAGGAAAAGGAACTGTTTTCGTAGGGGTGTAACAAAGACAAACCGAGGCCTGGACCACCATCCAAACGGCAGAACACTAGTGCAGGAGTGGAGGTATCTGTGCTTCGGTCACCACAAACGTCACTGCACAAACGGTCTGCTGAGCTTGGAATTCCGAAAACAACAATGTTACGACACATACAGAAGAATCTTGGATTGCCATTCTTTAAACCAGCAACCGGCGAGTTTGATTCCTACCTCAGCCATCCTGGAAGTGATTTTACGTGGTTTCCCACTTCTACTCCAGGCAAACACCGGGATTGTACCTAACTTAATAAGATCACCGCCGCTACTTACCCAGATCCTACCTCAATTACAAATACACACACACACAATTTCAGTCATCACAGTGACACAGGTTATCAGACAAATTCTACACGCATCCAAGTACACGGGACTACAGGACCACGATGTCGCAAAGCCCCTAAAATAATCAACAACAACATATTAAATAATACGTAATACATTTTTATTAAGTCACTTATCGTCCCAGTTCGGCCTCACACACGGACTCTGTGAGGGATCGTCGCAACGATGATGTCTGGGAGCTGAACACACTTTGTCAGCAGATACAACTGCGGATGGTGACAGGTCAATCTTGGGTCTAATTTTTAAGGAAGGGCCAGGGAAGGGATTTTGGAAGGAAGTCGGCCGTGGACCTGTTTAAAAGAACCTTCGCGGCATTTGCCTGGTGGTGAAAATGGGAAACCGCGGAAACTATTTTCAGGACGGCCGAGGTGGGATTCGAATCCACGATCTTCTGATGCCAGCGGAGAACGAGTTAGCGCGTTAGCGCTCTCGGCCACCATGGCCGGTAATAACTTAAATATACAGTTAAATTACACACATCCTCACACTAATAAATAATTACAGTTATAGGCCTACACTGCTATTAACACCACACAAACACAAGTTGTCAATTCAATTCACAAAGCTGATGACCAAAACCTCCGAGGCCTCTAAAATTAATAACAACACCATCAAAAACTCATTTAGCCTATGTATCCAGGGCAGACCTATTTGCTCTTGTGTAGGGGGCGGATTTGACATATAAAGAGCTTGGATTCAACTAAAAGAGCATCATTCTCACTTCTTCTCGGAATAGAATCACATTGATACAGCTTTCATCATACATGTGCATTTAACGTAATGGGCAGCGGCTTCGGTGGCGTAGTTGATAGCATACTGAGCTTTTATGCCAAAGATCACGGGTTCAAACCCGGCCAAAGTCGTCGGATATTTTAAGAGTGTTAAAAATCCCTCAGTATGCCTTCCTTTGGAGGTGAAGTAAAGCAGGCGGTCTCATGTCATAGATTTATAAGGAAGGAAGATTGTAGTTTTACGTGACCGTGATTCTTGAGCCACGGGAACTTCTTTTTAACGTGGAATCAGAACCACAGGACATGGCATTTCACTTCGAAAATCTCACATGTATTCATAGATTTATGACATGTAAAATAACCTTCCACTAACTACAATTGTGTGATGCTAAATTTGTAGGTTAGATTTGATTAACGCTCTATTAAGTTCCAACGTTTGCCGCCAGGTGCCAGTTGCGGTGGCATAGTAACCAAGTTCACAGCTAGGAGTCGTTGACGGCAGCATTTGTTAGCAAAAGTAGGAACTACTTGAAATTGATCGTCTGCAGTCCTTACCTGAATTACAGATAACACACACTAATACAAGCGGTTTCGGTGGCGTAGTTGGTAGCATGCTGAGTTTCTACAGTATGCCCAAGATCGCGGGTTCAAAACCGGCCGAAGTCGTCGGATTTTTTAAGACCGTTAAAAATCCTTCAGTAGCCTATGCCTTCCTTCGGAGAGGAAGTAAAGCCGGCGGTCACGCATCATAGATTTATAGTATGTAAAATAACCTTCCACTAATTACACGTGTGAAGCTAAATTATAGGTTAGATTTGACTAACGCTCTTAGGTTCCAACTATCGTCACCAGAAGCCAACTGCGGTGGCATCTAGTAACCAAGTTCAGAACTAGTTGTCGTTGACGGTGGCGTTTGGTAGTAAAAGTAGGAACTACTTGAAAATCAAATGTCTGCAGTCCCTACTTAAATTAAAAACAGATATCACACACTAATCCAGCCATCACAATTAACACCGGTTATCAGACAGATTCTACACACACCCAAAGTACACGGGACTACATGACCGTGTTGTCGCAACCCCTAAACTGAGGAACCAACCAAGCAGTTGTATTTGGCACATAAAAAGAGCTTGGATTCAACTGAAAGAGCATCATTCTCAATTCTTCTCGGAATAGTATCACATTGATACAGCTTTCATCATACATGTTCATTTAACGTAATGGACCGGCTATTGGAAAATGGAATACTTTTCAGCACAGAACACGAAATATATAATAGAAGTGAATGATGTATGTATGATAAGGCATAAAAACTGTAGCACGCTTACTACCAGTATGAAAATATTAGCTCCCAAACATTTTAAAGTTTTCATTTAACCGGGTCACTTCAATCCACATTTAGTTTAAGGACATTTCCATTTAAAACGTGCACCAACTGGAGACTTTGGACTGTACGGTTTTTATTCTGAACTGTGTACACCAGACCTTTTTGAGACTTTAAGTACCACCCTTATGCCATACCAAGTACCCAAGCATCATTAACTCTAATATAATAATAATGGTGCATTCCTTTGCCTATCTTTCTCTTTGTGCTCTAAGCAAAGTTCTAGAAAGAATAGTTCATGAACAAATGTGTGAATATTTGACCGAGTTCTACATCCTAAATCCTCATCAATCCGGATTTAAGATAGGTCATAGCACAACTACCACGCTCTTCAAAATAACGGACGACATACGCTCAGCAATTGACCAAAGACAGCTTACAATTCTATGCCTCTTTGATCTCAGTAAGGCCTTCGATTGCGTAAGCTATGAGTTGCTCCTTGCGAAGCTGCACTCCATTGGCTTATCGCGGAATGCATTGTCTTGTTTGAATCGTACCTAGCAGGTCGGCAACAGAGAATGGTCTTCTGATGCGCCTCACCATATAGAACTTTTCAACGAAGACATCGCTCACCTCCATCAGTGGACCCTAAAGCTAAACCATAACCTACAGTTTTCAAGTAGTTTTTCACTTGAACGGAACTTGTAGCTCAGGGTGTCCGCTGGAAGCAGCTACAGACTCAGGCGAGCCGAACATGTCCTCGACACTCCCGGCACTAAAAGCCATATGATAAATAAATAACCTCCAGTTAAACATTTCTAAGACTCAAATTATATGCATTGGCTATACTAAACTTCTTAACTCTCACTCTCACTACCACCAATAAAATTACTAGACAATGATATCCCCTACAGCAACTCTGTGAACAACCTAGGAGTAATTTTTGATAGAACCTTATCTTGGGGAGAGCATACCGCAGCTGTAATAAAGAAAGCTATATCATCAATGCATATAGTGAAGCGGAATATCCCTTACACGCCGTCAAAAATGCGCAAGCTTTTAACCCAAACTTTGATACCGCAGCAGTAATAAAGAAAGCTATATCATCAATGCATATCGTGAAGCGGAATATCCCTTACACGCCGTCAAAAATGCGCAAGCTTTTAACCCAAACTTTGATACCGCAGCAGTAATAAAGAAAGCTATATCATCAATGCATATCGTGAAGCGGAATATCCCTTACACGACGTCAAAAATGCGCAAGCTTTTAACCCAAACTTTGATACCGCAGCAGTAATAAAGAAAGCTATATCATCAATGCATATCGTGAAGCGGAATATCCCTTACACGCCGTCAAAAATGCGCAAGCTTTTAACCCAAACTTTGATACCGCAGCAGTAATAAAGAAAGCTATATCATCAATGCATATCGTGAAGCGGAATATCCCTTACACGCCGTCAAAAATGCGCAAGCTTTTAACCCAAACTTTGATACCGCAGCAGTAATAAAGAAAGCTATATCATCAATGCATATCGTGAAGCGGAATATCCCTTACACGCCGTCAAAAATGCGCAAGCTTTTAACCCAAACTTTGATACCGCAGCAGTAATAAAGAAAGCTATATCATCAATGCATATCGTGAAGCGGAATATCCCTTACACGCCGTCAAAAATGCGCAAGCTTTTAACCCAAACTTTGATACCGCAGCAGTAATAAAGAAAGCTATATCATCAATGCATATCGTGAAGCGGAATATCTCTTACACGCCGTCAAAAATGCGCAAGCTTTTAACCCAAACTTTGATACCGCAGCAGTAATAAAGAAAGCTATATCATCAATGCATATCGTGAAGCGGAATATCCCTTACACGCCGTCAAAAATGCGCAAGCTTTTAACCCAAACTTTGATACCGCAGCAGTAATAAAGAAAGCTATATCATCAATGCATATCGTGAAGCGGAATATCCCTTACACGCCGTCAAAAATGCGCAAGCTTTTAACCCAAACTTTGATACCGCAGCAGTAATAAAGAAAGCTATATCATCAATGCATATCGTGAAGCGGAATATCCCTTACACGCCGTCAAAAATGCGCAAGCTTTTAACCCAAACTTTGATACCGCAGCAGTAATAAAGAAAGCTATATCATCAATGCATATCGTGAAGCGGAATATCCCTTACACGCCGTCAAAAATGCGCAAGCTTTTAACCCAAACTTTGATACCGCAGCAGTAATAAAGAAAGCTATATCATCAATGCATATCGTGAAGCGGAATATCCTTTACACGCCGTCAAAAATGCGCAAGCTTTTAACCCAAACTTTGATACCGCAGCAGTAATAAAGAAAGCTATATCATCAATGCATATCGTGAAGCGGAATATCCCGTACACGCCATCAAAAATGCGCAAGCTTTTAACCCAAACTTTGATACCGCAGCAGTAATAAAGAAAGCTATATCATCAATGCATATCGTGAAGCGGAATATCCCTTACACGCCGTCAAAAATGCGCAAGCTTTTAACCCAAACTTTGATACCGCAGCAGTAATAGAGAAAGCTATATCATCAATGCATATCGTGAAGCGGAATATCCCTTACACGCCGTCAAAAATGCGCAAGCTTTTAACCCAAACTTTGATACCGCAGCAGTAATAAAGAAAGCTATATCATCAATGCATATCGTGAAGCGGAATATCCCTTACACGCGGTAAAAAATGCGCAAGCTTTTAACCCAAACTTTGATACCGCAGCAGTAATAAAGAAAGCTATATCATCAATGCATATCGTGAAGCGGAATATCCCTTACACGCCGTCAAAAATGCGCAAGCTTTTAACCCAAACTTTGATACCGCAGCAGTAATAAAGAAAGCTATATCATCAATGCATATCGTGAAGCGGAATATCCCTTACACGCCGTCAAAAATGCGCAAGCTTTTAACCCGAACTTTGATACCGCAGCAGTAATAAAGAAAGCTATATCATCAATGCATATCGTGAAGCGGAATATCCTTTACACGCCGTCAAAAATGCGCAAGCTTTTAACCCAAACTTTGATACCGCAGCAGTAATAAAGAAAGCTATATCATCAATGCATATCGTGAAGCGGAATATCCCTTACACGCCGTCAAAAATGCGCAAGCTTTTAACCCAAACTTTGATACCGCAGCAGTAATAAAGAAAGCTATATCATCAATGCATATCGTGAAGCGGAATATCCCTTACACGCCGTCAAAAATGCGCAAGCTTTTAACCCAAACTTTGATACTTCCTATCATCGAATATGGATCAGTAGTTATAAGAAACACTTAACATAAAATTACAGAGAGTTCAAAATGCATGCGTTCGTTACATTCTAGACGTCAGGCGTGATGTACACATTACACCTTATTATGTGCAAATGCAGTGGTTGAAACTTCGTGAACGTAGGCAGCTGTCAATTGTGATCCTAACCCAGAAAATATTGTGTACAAAAACCCCTGGTTATCTCTATAATGTGTTTAAAGCAATGAACTCCGTCCACCACAGAGAAAATAGATTTACTGATTCCACTCTACAGATTCCTGTCCACCGTACGACTAAATACAATAAATCATTCCTTTGCACAGCTTCACGGCTCTCTAATACATTCCACCTTCACTCATTTACAAACTCTGTTAACACTACACAACTCAAGAAATACCTAATATCAAGATTCTTGAAGGAATACGAATCAAAAATATAAATATTCCATACAACATTTTTGAAATATATCCGTGCCATACAGCTTTTGTATAAAATTTTTAGTATCCAAGATACAACTTCCGTGGAATTGATAGTAGTTCTAGTAATCATGTCACTCATGTAATTGTTTTAATAATAGATCACATTATACTTACATAAAAATTGTACCCTTTGTTACCGTAGTATAATTTGTTTTCTTTTAATAGATATAATACATTAGGTAGGTTCTTTATTTAATTATTATATTCCAATTTGTATAATTAATTTTGTATGAAGTGTCTGCTAATTGGCTCGTTTAGTTATAAGTATATTTTATATTTAGTTTTCTTAGTTGTTAAGCTAGGTTTCTTTTTATTTTTATTTATTTTATTACATAACTTCAAGCCAGAACATTGTATACGCTACATAAAGGGGCTCTTTTGCCTCAGTGGCAGTTATCTATGAATAAATTCAATTCAAATTCAGAAGGGCTGAAATAGCTAGGGATTCACCTCTCACCAGGCATGCTTCTGCTGCATGACTCATGCAGATAAGATACATTTACGTATGGATAGTGAGTCGAATCAGCATCTTTCATGTTGGTTGGTTCCCCAGTTGAGGGGCTGCGTCAACGCGGCCCCGTGTACTTTGGGTGTGTGTGTAGAATCTGTCTGATAACCGGTGTGAATTGTGATGGCTGAATTAGTGTGTGTTATCTGTAATTCAGGTAAGGACTGCGGACGATCAATTTCAAGTAGTTCCTACTTTTCCTAACAAATGCTACCGTCAACGACACCTAGCTACGAACTTGTCTACTAGATGCCACCAGAACCGGCACCTGTCGGCGAACGTTGGAACTCATAGAGCGTTAATCAAATCTAACCTACAAATTTAGCTTCACACAGAACCACTGATTGGAAAAAGGGAATAACTGATGATAGCCATAGTTTTCAGGAATAAAAAGAACTGTATAAAATGTTTCTGTTATACTTACCAAAAACACTTCACATAAGAAATGTTCTTTTATACATAAGGAACCATTATATGTTAAAAAAAAGTTAATTTTATATTACCGTAACACCACTGGAATGGTTTAATTTTTGAAAAGTTATTCCCTTTTTCCAATCGCTGGGAGCAAAAATAGTTATAACTATAAATTTGCATACTTTTATTTCTCCCGTATTGAATGGAATCTTGGCATTGTGACACTTTGTAAGTTTGAAATTATTAATAACCTACTCACAAATTAGTTAATACATAAATTACAAGCTTCATGGAATGTACACCTAACTAACATCAGTCTTTATTGTTCATCATAATCATCTGTGGTTATTTTTAGTTTTCCATGATACAATGTTGTTGTAAAATTCCCTGTGCTATTCAGGAATGTATAATTATTATTTTCTTGACATCATTAATCTTTTTTACCGGGAACTACTTATTGAGTTTTTCCCTTACTCCACTCACCGCCTAACAAACATGTGATTTTAACCGGTATGGAAGTACAGAAATATTTCCTTTCTCCGCTCAGTAGATGCACCTACATTTAAGAAAAAAAATGGCTATTTCAGTTTATTTTACCGAAAAAGTCGAGTTATTCCCTTTTTCCAATCAGTGGTTCTTAATTGTATTTAGTAGAAGGTTTTATTACATGACATTGGCCCGCCGGCTTTACTTCCCCTCCGAAGGAAGGCGTACTAAGCGATTTTTAACGCTCTTAAAAATCCGACGATTTTGACCGGATTTAAACCCACGATCATGGGCTTAGAAACTCAGCATGCTACCAACTACTCCACAGAAGCCGCTATCTTTCATGTTACCGGTACTCATAAAACAGGGATGTCCAATTGTTTTTGTTGTAGAATAAAAATACTATTTCACAAAATGGAAAAATTTCTGACTGTCAAAACTTGGGATGTAAACATTAGTTTTCTGGTTCGTGCAACAGATTATGAATTAAAGAATTAAACTCAGGGGACCTGGTGCTCGCGAGCACTTTTTGGCTCGCATGACGAAAGCATCAAATTTAATTCATAGAGCATCGTGATGCTCGTGAGCACCAGGTTGAGAACTCGTGGTGTACAACTACTGTATTCGTAGCCTATGACCCATATTCTTTGGTGTGAGCAACACCGTAGTTTGATTATTTGACAAATACAAATGAAAAGTATGGAGCACTGAAATAAGACAGTATCGTGTTGTCCAGGAAAGATATTTACTATTGCGAGTAGTTTGAACGTATAATTAAGTGACTTAAATATATCTCAAAATCTGGATAATGAACAGTTACGGTAACGTGCATCAAGCATGCGGAGCCGTCATTTTATCAACAATACAGACCAAATCAACCAATTACGAGGCAAGCTTTTGCCCATCAGCGCTCACAGTGGGATGGCGCTGAAGTACTCTGTATTGTTATTTACTCGTATCGTGGCTTCATCCTCTTCAGTACGTCATATGTGACTTCGGTAGCTCTGTCAAAAGTAAACATAAACTTGTCAGTGAACACAAGTTCACGGTGTACGGTCAGAGAGAAGGAGTGCTTGAGCTCAACCCTTCTGCTCATTAGTGTCATAAAAACTACTGAGAATTTAAGGTTTTGAAATCATAACATACTACATGAACGTTGAACTGATTGCCCAGTTGAAGCGACCGATGGATTGTAGACAGAATTTGTTACACAAAGTCGGCGCTCGGATTTGTGCATAACTTGTTTATAAAGACTCTCTTTAATCTAGATTCCAATAATAATAAGAACAATGATAACAATAATAATAAATCCACGAACATTAATGATATCTTGTAATTACCATCCCATTTGTAGATGCTATGATTGTTTTTAAGCGTATGGCTTTTAGTGCCGGGAGTGTCCGAGGACATGTTCGGCTCGCCAGTTTGTAGCTGCTTCTAGGCAGACACCCAATGGGTGAGCTACAAGTACCGTCGCGTGTGGAGTGTTGTCTGGGGAGGAAAGTTTGAATGTAAGGACGAGGAGTTGGAAGGTAGCGGCTGTGGCCTATAGTTAGGGACCAATCCCGGCATTTGCCTGAAAGGAAGATGGGAAACCACAGATTACCATCTTCAAGGTTGCCGGCGGGGGGGGGGATTCGAACCTCCTCGCCTCCCGGATTTGAGCGACTGACAGCAGCCATGCCGTAACGACCACGGCTAACTCACCCGGTGATGCTATGATTATATAACTATAATAATGTTTTGTGAATCATGACCAAATCCTTGTTCAATTTCAAAATAATAATTGCTTGAAGATGTATCTGTTCTACAGTTAAAATGTGTCATTGTGAGTGAGTGAGTGAGTAAGTAAGTAAGTAAGTAAGTAAGTAAGTGGCAGATGACCTCGCTCTTCCTCCCCTTAAAACCTCAATAACTAAGTAAGCAAGCGAGTATGCATGTAAGTAGGTAAATAAGTAATTAAATAAATGTGAGTAAGTAAGTAAGTAAATAAATAAATAAATACTTAAAGAAAGAAAGAAAGAAAGAAAGAAAGAAAGAAAAGTTCACAATTCATTTAACGGTAAAACATTCAAAATGTGTAATATGAGGTAGGTCATATTTGAACACATTTCCCCTTCATGTGAGATGCCCATCTATGTAAATTCCACTGCCCATTGAAGGGAATTTCATTACTTACTAGACGAACGAACGAGAAACCCACACGCGGAAAAATTCTACTTCAATATTTTTGTGGAATGCTCTGTGTCCCCGAGTCGAGCTCTGAACGTGTAAGCCACAGAGGAGATGCAGCGCTTGTTGTCCAGAAACTAGCCATTTGTATCCATCTGAGAGATACAGAGAGAGAGACAGCGAATATGAAATGAGATTGCTAGGGTAAAAGGAGATAAAGAACATAACCCAGATAGCTCGCTGAGACAGCTGCCATTCCTCAGAATTAATAAAGAGACGGTCTACGACTGGAGGAACAAAACGGGGAGCAGGCGGAAATAGATTAAAAATCGGGATCTTATTATTGATGCAGGGTAAAACCGATCAAGCCGGCCTCCACTGTGGAACAACAAAGTGCACGACTATTGCCCTGAGGTCAGGATGTTAGGAGGAGCAGGGAGGGAGACGGAGGGAGGGAATAGCGAAAAAATATGAGTGAAAACTGTTGGAATAGAGCCCACTGTGCTACATTTGAAGTAAATACAGTCCGTAGCCAGGATCTCTCTGTCCTTGAATGGGGTGGGTGGGGGAGAATCGGATGTCAATTTCCTCCGGAAGAATGGTCAAGTTGATTTCAACGCATTAAAATAGCTACAAACAAACAAACAAACAAACAAACAAACAAGTCGATCTCGTGGCGCAGTGACTAGCATTATTGGCTGACATGATGAAGGTCTGGGTTCGATTCCCGGTCTGAGAGCTGGAACGGGGTTCACTTAGTCTTGTGAGTCAGAACTGAGAAGAAGTGGGTTCGATTCTTATCTCAGCCACCGTAGAAGTGATCTTCGGTGGTTTACCCCCACTTCTACTTCAAGCGAATGTCGGGATGGTACCTAAATAAGCCTTAGTGAGCTTAAACTGAGGATGTTCGCTTGACGTACGAAACTAGTCACCCCCACACTCGTGTTGACCGACTGAAGAGCTTCTACTAATAGATTACTTAGGCAACATTGTAAATTGACTTATAATACATCCATCAATCCTTCCATACACGTCTCACGGCGTAGCCGTACTCGTTAAATCGTGCACTACAGCCGTGAGGGCAGCTGCAGGAAGTCTGGAGATCACAGGTTCGAGACGCAAAGCTGACATCGGCTATCCTGTGTGTGCTTTTCCCCTGTTTTGTTCCACACTCCCTCCAGGAAAATACTGGGATAGTACCTTACTTCAAGTCCCGGGGCTTCTACTTCATCCCTGTCCCTAATGCAGCTACACACACTACTACAGTCATCACATAAATACAGATTATCAGACAAGTTCAACGTACACCCAATTACACGGGTCTGATGACCAAGATGTCCCAAGTTCCTAAAAAAAAAATAACAACATACAAACATACTTGGAGATCGCTTCAAATATAAGACAACACGAGCTCTCATGGGTGCTATAACTCTATTCGTGCTCGAATATTCCACCACAGCCAAATCAGGAGACCACAATTTTATTATACAGCTGTTAGATGATGCACATGTCGTAATATCACTTGAAGATGGCTGTGCGCAGAGGCCACGGCCGCCTCTTTCCCAATCCTATCCCCGATTTACAAATACAAACACTATTACAGCCATTACAATAACATAGGTTTCAACACACACCCAAATACACGGGGCTATATGACCACGATGTCACAACTCATAAAATAAGCAACAACAACAAACGAATAAGTGCATAATGTGATCATCTCTTTTGGTAACGTTACAAGAGATAAAACGTGGGTACATCATGCGACATTGGAGACGAAGCGAGCATCCATGTGATGGAAACACCCGCTGTGCTCACCTCGCAAGAAAGCCCGAGGAAAGGTAAGGTAGACAGTCTTATGGGACCACAATGGAGTTCTTCTGGTTGATCCTCTGCCAACAGCTGTGCACATTTACTACCCAGGTCCGACAGCAGCGGCTACGCTCGCTGAAGCGCAGCGTTAGGCTATGGGGCCAAGACCTTTGCCGACTCGGTAGACGTGGGTTCGAGTACCACCATCAGCCATCCTTGAAATGGTTTTCCGTGGTTTCCCAGTTTCAACTCCAGGCAAATGCTATAATGGTATCTTCTGACAGGCCACGGCCGCTTCCTTCCACATCCTTGCCCACTTTCATTCATTCATCTCATCTATCATTCCAACGCGCAGGTCACCCACGGGCGTTGACTAGAAAGACCGGCACTCGGCCTCTCAGGAGGCCACACGGAAAAGAAAAACTACCCAGATGCTTTTGAATGTGGCTTCAGGGAATGAACGTAGATTTCTTCCATGCCAATATCGGTGATGGATCAAGTGCTTGTACAGAGAGTTTATTTTGTATCTGACGGAGACCCTCGCTTGCCCACTCGCCCGCGCCGCGAGCCTGTCTCCCGCCACGCACTTTGCCGTTATCGGCGCCCGCGCGGCACTGTGTCATTGAGTATAGGAATTTGTACTTACCTAGTTCACAGCTGGTGCTGAAAATGTTCGC
Source organism: Meconema thalassinum (assembly GCA_946902985.2). Lineage (NCBI taxonomy): Eukaryota > Metazoa > Arthropoda > Insecta > Orthoptera > Tettigoniidae > Meconema > Meconema thalassinum. The sequence continues at coordinate 739,197,513 of OX336390.1, forward strand.
CATACACTGCTACACATCGCTGGCACCTTTTTATGAAACTGGCATTTACTTTCTGAAGTTCCTCAGCACTGATTGACTGTATTTCAGCTGTAATATAGTCTTTAAGCTGTCTGTTTGAACTTTTTTGCTAGATCTTTTATTGTATTGACGCTAGGCAGGGGTCTGTTTGGAAATTTCTGACGGAATTTCCGTCGTGTTTTCGCACAAGATTTCCTGTACTTTATGAAGGTATTATATATATATATATATATATACACGTTCACGTAATGAAAATCGCATTGGAACAGCACACTGAGCACTAAACACGTGAACAATTGACTAAACTGAACCTCACACTGTTAAAGCTCTCAGCAGACTGCAAAGGAGGGAAACTTGTGGCGCCGAGAAGCGGATTACGTTCCAAGTGCTCGGCGGGAGACCGGCTCGCGCCGCGGGCAAGCGGGCAAGCGAGGGTCTCCGTCAGATACAAAATAAACTCTCTGTATAACGTAGTTTTGTTAGCGAAGTTTAATGTTCTTCAGTCGTCAACACGATTGTACCCCATTGTGATGGGTTATTCCCTAATCCTGTAAGAAAATTACATGAGATTAATAAATACATTTAGGCCTATACATTTACATTATACATTAATTAATGTTATGTAAATATTTTTCAGGATTAGGGAATAACCCATCACAATTGGGTTCAATCGTGTTGACTGACTGAAACATTAAACTTCGTTTACTAAGGCAACACTGAAAATGGCTTCAAACACCATTTTGTAGTTTTGTTGTTGATTCTTTTAGGGGCTTTGCGATATCGTGGTCATGTAGTCCCATGTATTTGGGTGTATATGTAATTTGTCTGATAAACTGTACCACTGTGATGTCAGTACTAGTGTGTGTATTTGTAATGGAGATATGACTTACGCAGGAAGCGGCCGTGGCCTTACGGAGCCTGGGAATCGAACCCGGGTCTCCGCAGTGACAGCCATAATGGCTTGGATAACAATTGAGTCGTTAAGAACGAGAATGGTGTAACTCAGTTCGGAATGACAAAGAAGTCTAACTTTTCCAATGTCTCACACACACTGACCCTGAGCTATTCCAACCGGCGTTAGACTTGCCTGCCATTCCGAGATGACTTAAACCACGTTCGTTCTCAACTGCTCATTTTTTTTAGCGTATGGCTTTTAGTGCCGGGAGTGTCCGAGGACATGTTCGGCTCGCCAGTTTTTTTTGTAGCTGCTTCGAGACGGACACCCAATGGGTGAGCTACAAGTACCGTTGGGGAGGAAAGTTGGAATGGAAGGTCGACGAGTTGGAAGGTAGCGGCTGTGGCCTATAGTTAGGGACCAACCCCGGCATTTGCCTGGAAGGAAGATGGGAAACCACAGAAGACCATCTTCAAGGTTGCCGGCGGGGGGATTCGAACCTCCTCGCCTCCCGGATGTGAGCGACTGCCAGCAGTCATGCCGTAACGACCACGGCTAACTCACCCGGTAACTGCTCAATTATGACTATGCTTTACGGTGAAGTCCAGCTCGTGGTGTAGCAGCTAGCGTTCTTGGTTCTCGCCCCGCAGGTCCGAGTTCGATCCCCGACTCTGCCAAGAAATTTAATTCTGGTCTGAGGGCAAAACCCGAAAAAAAAACTGGAAAAACCCGGCCACTGTCAGTTCGGAATACGAATCAGGGTCATGCACAGTGGCCCGACCCATGGGCTGCTTCGACACTAGACCGTACTGAGCGTGAAATGTCTCAAATCTTGCGGCCCGTGACGTCATCACACGGGCTGGTCTGGGCCATGTTATGTCGCTTTTAACGCGGCGGGCAAATTAATGAGAGCGCTTTGATAGTCCATGGGCTGACTGCTTCAATGCGTACTGCGGAAAGACAGAGTGACTTGCGTTAGAGTCAAGTGGAGACGATTAGATTTGCTGTGGTTTTCCGTTCGACTTTCTCTGTTTGTTCAGCTATAGGAAACGAATATGGATCGTGGTACTAGAAGAAAAGAACGGGTGTCAAGAAAACGTGAAGTAAAGGAAAAACTAAGAACTGGGCAATACAAGATTTCAGATCCTGGTCCAATCCTTAAAAGTCGTATTTAGTTAGTATCCAAACCTGTACTTGATGATGATGATGGACATGGCGTACATTTTGTGTGCTACACAACGTGCGGTGAACTTGATTCACATACAAAAGGGTCGTCCGCACGTCGCACATTTTACTTTTGTTCCTTTCCAATTCACTTGATGTCTCAATACAGATGACTATTGAGTTCTAGTAAAGGCTGGGCTTGTGTTCAAATTTTACGTAGCAGGACAGATCTCCATCGTTGTATACAGTTTGAGATTAGCCAGGCCTATAGGCCTATACTATTAAAACTCAGCAATTTTTCTAGGTTTGTGCCGTGTCTTGTTGGGTTGGTGTCCTAGGCTAAATCCCACACAAGACAGGGCACAAACCTAGAAAAATTGCAGAGTTATAATTCACTGTCCGTGAAAGCCAATATGCCATCTTTTTGGAAGCCTTCATAGGGAGGTTATGGCTGCTGGAGCTTTTAGTTCTCGCAGTAGCTTCATAAAAAGGGAGGTAGCGCGCAGTTCGCTACTCCCGTGCGGATTCGGGCGGGGACCCCAAGATCCCGCTGATAAGCCAGCTTGGTGTCCTAGGCGAAACCCCATACAAGACACGACACAAACCTAGAAAGATTGCAGAGTTTTAATTCACTGGCCGTGAAAGCCAAAATACCACCTATACTATTAGCTTAGTGGAAATCGTATTGCAATTAATTCTGAATAGAAGTGTAAAGCGATCATTTTGTTTTGCACGCGCCGTCAAGGTTAGCCTGCCTACTCGGCCCGTCCAGTGCGGTGGACAACGGTGGGCTTTGTTAGTCTAGTGCTATGGGCCAGAACGCGGCCGCGTTAGATGAGAACGAAACTGGACGGGCTGGTCTTTAAAAGTCCATAAACTTGGAGTGCGGCGCGGTGGGCCTCGCTGCAGGACTCTGATTCGAACCCCCGATCTCCGGTCTTGCTGCTGCTCCCCAGCATTGTCATGGAGAGCGATTTCACGCGCAGGTCTACGCCACGGGGTTCTTTCTTGGGGGATGGGTGAGCTTGATTATGATATTCCTATACCCCAGAATGCAGACTTTTGTTTTGAACATCGTGTGCATAAAGAAATGACGCAGCTTCTTTCTTTGGCCTATTCTGCCCCACATCTGAGATGACTTGGTGAACCAAATACAAGGTCCGACTAGAAATTAAATATCCCTATTTTTAAATAAAAAGAAAACATAGTTACATGAAAAACTTGACTAGCATCAGATACAGCAATGTTTGAGCTATTTTTCGACATTATCACCACCAGATTTGAGACACCTGAAAGCCCGAACAGCTCCATCCTCGGGGAAAGTTATGGTGACGGTCTTATGGGACCACAATGGCGTACTTCTGGTTGATTTCCTCACCAGGCGAGATACATCGATCTCTGTCAACGGCTGTGACACATTTACTTCCCAGATGCTTCTTCAACGTGGCTTCAGGAATGGGCGCAGACATTGATGCCTCGATGGATCAAGTGCTTGGATAACAATTGTGAAAATGCTGAACAGTGAAGTCCACCTCCTGGTGTAGCGGCTAGCAACCTTGCTTGTCACCCTGGATGTCCGGGTTCGATCCCCGGCTCTGCCAAGGAATTTAATTCTGGTCTGAGGGCTGGAATGCGGTACACTCAGCCTCGTGAGGAACACTGAGAAGAAAAGGGTTCGATTCCCATCTCATCCACTTTGGAAGTGAATTTCCGTGGTTTCCGATGTCTACTCCAGTCCAATACCGGGATGGTTCATAACTTAAGGCCACGGCCGCCTCCTTCCTAATCCTCTTCTGAATTAAAAATAAACACACTCATACAGTCATCACAATAACACAGGTTATAAAATTACACACACACACACTCAAGACTAGATGACCGGGTTATCTCAAAGCCCCTAAATCAATCAACAACAAGTATATATTAGGCCTACTGTCGACGAGTTCTATGTTACTTATGTTGGTAGCATGCTGACTGCTGTGCCCAAGATAGCGGATTCAAACCCAGCCGAATTCGTCGGATTTTTAAGAGCGTTAAAATCCTTCACTATGCCTCCCTTCGGAGGGGAAGTAAAGCCGGCGGTCCCATATCATAGATTTTCTAGGTTAGATTCCGTTGGAACGCTCTATCAAAGTTCCAACGTTCACCACTAGGTATCACTGACATCTGGTAGCGAAAGTTGGAACTACTTGAAATTGAACGGAACTTGTAGCTCACCCGATGGGTGTCCGCTCGAAGCAACTACAGCCTATGGCGAGCCGAACATGTCCTCGGACATTCCCGGCACTAAAAGCCGTACGATAAATAAATAAATAAATAAATAAATAAATATGTTAAAATCAACATATCATAACTTTGTTCGATCTGATAATGCTTTACTCTCCAGCGCAATACGCTATTCCAACACCACTAAAGGAAGAAACGTTTTAGAGATTAACTTCCAAACAAACTGCGAAAGAGGTATACAACCGTCTTAAGCTCCTTAAAGCATATTAAGATCTTATCAGCTCTATCTATAGCAAATAATGGGCACGTTGCCAGCCAAGAGACGGACATGACATAATGTAGCTGAAACAAATTAATGGTCGCGATTGCCATTTTAAGGAACAAAACATCGAGGTTATCTACCCATAATAATGGGTAGGGGAAGTGAATTGAGAAAATAAAACTAGAAAAGAAATCTCAACCCTCAAAAGAATAAGGATTGACAGTCTTGGAAGAAGGTAGAGCCAATAAAGACAGTCAGGAAAGGAAAAATGGACAGGGTTCGTTTCGAGTTCAATAACATAAGTTTAGGAATCCCTCGGGGTCACCAACTCCCGAGCTCGCAACATTAATCCCTCCCTATATTATTCTGCTAAGGTCCCATTCCAGTTTTGTACCGAAAATAAGGTCCCATTAACACCAACCTACACATGTGGGGTACCTACAGGTTCAGCATAACCCAATGCGTAAGCGAAACGCACTCACTTACTCTTTAAATGCTCACAATTAAATAAATACCTTAAACATGTATATTTACAATGAAATAATGAAAGAATGCAACACGGTAACTATGGTAACAGAATCTTACAGGTCCATCTATTTCTGTAAGACGCAATGCAATTCCAATTATTACATTACTGTGAAAGTTTCCAGACGGTTATAAGATTATCACTGAACCAAATTAAGCTGTAAAATTCATCAATACATACAGTATAATGTGCTTAAGGGGATCAAGGGGCACTCTAGAATTTTTCACGCAATTTGCACGTGTGAGTATGGTACGAAAGGTCTTTTTCACCCGACTATAAAGGGTCTCCGAAAAACACATTTAAAGGCCCTTAAATTAACAGTGTCTTGATATTCCCAGAAAACTAACTTCGCTCTGATATACCTATGAAGGAATGACAAACCCCTAACCACTGCACCAGTAGCTGAATTGATAAAGTCTGATTATTCATACCAAGGATAAATCAGTCATAGCATTCATGATTGAGATTTTGCTAAGTGTACTCTTTACAACTAGAATATTCGCGGGCGAAGCCGCGACGGGTAATGCTAGTCATTATTACTGTATATTCAACACTCAAAAAATTCACCTGTAAATTGTAACCCCTAATGCCTAGCAAACGAAAATGTAAAGTGTGGTGGCTATGTACAGATGAAACGATTAGCTCAGGACAGGGAGACATGGATGGCTGCATCAAATTGTAGAGAAGAATGTAATGAAGAAAGATTTTCAGTCGGTCAACAAAAATTGTGCTCAATTACAATAGGCGGGAAACAAATATTTACATACCCTACAAACTAACACACGTTTTATGTACCAATACCTACTTAAGTAGGGAATGGGCGCAGACATTGATGCTTCGATGGATCAAGTGCTTAAGTAGTGTGCGCTTTTATCAAGAAATATGCAAATCACAGTATGCCAGCAATGCTCAAATCGGGATTTTCGGGGTTTTGGTATGTTCTCCCACTCTGTGACTTACACATTTTGGATTAAATAGAGGATACACTTCCAAAATAAAAACAAAATCAACTCCTATTATAAAACATTTAATTAACCAAATATATGGCGCTACAAACAAATTAAACAAATAAACTACTGACCAATCCTTCTAACTTGTTCAAAGTGAACAAGGAATACATAAAATCAAACAAATATTATATTAAAATACATGGTTTCCTGCAAACCAACAAACTTATAATTCCTTTCACTTCCATAAAGTATCCCTTTTAACTTTCACCACAATCACGAGCTCCAATGGCTCGATACTTTCTAATATAAACTTTGTTATTCTTTACACATTTCAATATCTATTTTATGAGTTTCTTATAATCAAACAATATATAATCTTATTTAAAGTAAATGCTACTCCTTTACTTAAATTTTTGGGCATTCCACAATGTTCTCATGTTACCACCTCTCTCAAGTTAACAAATTCACTACAGTGATCGGGAAAAATACTTGTGCACTCCCGAGTTATAGAAGACTACTTGAACAAAGTCAAAAATTATGATCACTCCCGAAATCTAATTGTCTTCATTGAACTCGTGAAATCCTACATCAATATCTCATTCCATTAGGGATTTATATTTATTATTATTTGTCTTAAAAGACCATCATCTCATAAGTAAGCAAACGATCTGAACTTGCAAGCGGTAAATTTTCTCTACAAGAACCTCGGTTCGAATCCCGGGTCATTAACAAACTCTAAACACTCATGGTTTATTATTACTTCAAATAGACGGTTCCCCTGACCTACCATACTTTCAATAGCGAGGGGTTGGACCGTACACTCGACTTGATTTATTGCCCGGGAGAGAGACCCTCAGTATCGCCCACACAAACGGCTACACTCATGCTTTAAAACAGCTATTTCTCCAACACAGTTCTCTGAACAGACCTGGCGTTTCTATCATTCATTTTAACAACATTATTTAGGTTCATAGACCACTTTCGTAACCTTGGCATTTATTAATTATGAAGTGTCATCATTGATGGGTAAGAATAATTCAATACAACAACAATATTTAGGGGCTTCAACAACTAGACGAGTCTGGGTTGGACTCTCTCAACTGCCTCGGGAACCAATCCCATACTGGAGGACTTATAATACAATAAATTCGCACCCATTATTCAATACAACATAACACACATGGCCTCGGGAACCAATCCCATACTGGAGGACTTATCATAGCTCAATTACCGCAATCAACTGTCTCTCACAATTAATTTACCAAGTATATTTAGATTCAACGCCTTCCTAGCGTGACAATTTACTTTAATGCGCGACAATGCGCTATACATTACTTTAAGGCCTAGCGTCTTCCAGAGAACTGATAAATTCAAAATCAACATTTGATCTACAACTCAATTTTTTTATATATTAATCCTCTCCCGTGACAATAATCGCTATACTTTAAGAACATGTATTCACCATGTCTTTATTCCTTTTACAAAAGCTCAAAAGCTATTACTTTCATATAATTCAAATAAATCTTCATTTATATACTTTTCATTATTATTATTATTACGCTTGCTTTTATAACATTTATCAAATACACTGATATTTTATTTCTTACATTTCCTCTAAAGGATTTATTCATTTCACATAATTATTTTATAATTTCTCAAATTTTTTTCTGTTCAGATCGCGCTCTTATTCTATTATTTGTTATTCAAAAACATCCCTATTTCTCAAACTCAGGTGGATTGTACACAAATATTCCCTCAACACATAACATAATGAAAATAGCTACTTACATGCTCAGACGGTCCAATACCGTGTTTTCCAACGATGTTTCATTTTTGCCCACTATTTGTGATTACACCATCGTGCTCAAACTCATTTCATACACTGACATATCTTGACACACATATACTTTATATACTTTAAACACTGGTAACATTTTAAAATACACTTCGGTATTCTTCTATTACACACAATAAAATCACTGAAAAATTACTATCTAACACAAATTTTATATATTTACACTACACTGATTCTAATCACTAAGGCTTTGATTAGGCCTTGCACACGTGCTTTTTGCTTCCCCGTCTCCAAGGGTGAAACTAGTAAATGTCGGCTTCCTATCTGACCAGAATGTGAAAGTCTCGAACAATCTACCTCCTCCCTGGAATAGTACTCCTTCAAATCCGGTTTCCTGACGATCAGCTATTATTATTATTAGCTCGAACTGCTTCTTTCTAGACCCTATTTGTTGGTCTAGCGAAAGTCTGTCTCGTTCACGGTCCCCCAGATTCTCTATCGGTGACCTATTAATTTCTGGCATCTAATACTCCTCGTAACTTAGTGCTTTTTATAGTTCGTTTGTTTTCTTGAAACAATGTCTAGAATTTACTTCTCCTTTCTGATTATTCTGTTCTCGAATTCCTATCTTTTCAGAATACTATGCGAACCTTATTCTGTCCGACCCTGATCGGGTTCTTTAAAGTTGATAGAATGTTTATCTCGCTGTTATGGTACTTCACAACGTTATGATACTTTCGGTCGTTTAATTTAACTGTATTTTGAAGACCTATCGCCTGTGCTCTAAGTTCGCAGCCTGCTTTGACTGTAATTACTGAACTTTTCACTGTAAGATTGATACTGGCGGAACTAGATCCTGTATTTAGGATTTTCCTAATTCTCCACACGGCGATACTATAATAATACTTATCGGCCACTCCTTACGGGTGCACGTTGGTTGTCGATACAGCGACGCCCTCGGGCTGTCGGATACTGTCTATACGATGTGATACAGCGTTTCCCCTCAAGGAATGCTTGTAGACTGCATGATTGGCTTGGTTCTGCCAGGACTTTTATACTCTTTGGCTGCAAAAAGATAAAATCCACGCCTTTTCCAGAACCAACTTCTGAAGTAATGGTCGCACACATATAAAAATTATATCTCTGGAAAGCTTGTTTTCTAAACGTAAAATGACCTCTCTGCACATGAAAATCGATCGTGCAGTTCTGAGATATTAAATAAAATTTGGTCCTGAGCTGTGTGGGTGTTACAGTTGATTTTTAATTCCCCACTCCTTGGGTCTCGGGAAACCCCCAATGACGTATGGCCACGTTTGCACTTCTCTCCTGGGCAATTATTAAAACATCTTTCTCCACACAAAAATCTCTATTCCGAAATGATTCACAATGCTGTATTTCTTTAGTTAATTTTATTCTTGCAAATGGGTTAGATTTAATTATTCTTCTTCTGGCACAGCTGCGCGGTTGCCATTTTACTGCAAGGTAAGGGCGATTTCCGAAACACGCTCTTTGTCACTCGCTTGGAAGATTCCACTCGTTCTATTTATATTCGTGACTGGCTCCTTATCAATGCGTCAGGCATGATCTCATTTCCTGGCCACCTGGCTTCAGTTTCTTTCACAACGTTATGCTAGCCTTCTTGTATAAAATCTTTCTATGTTCCTCTGAAGACTGTATATTTCCTTCCTTCCTTTTACAAAAATACATGGATTCGACCCCTTGAACCAATGGTACATGGGTCCATCTCTCCCCTCCTTAGGTAAATAAATTTTCGAAAAATCTTGAGGAAAGTTATTTCAATTATTCATAAACTCTTATTTTCTTTTTCATTGTCGAAGCCATCATAACGTTTATCCGTACCTTCTGATCTTTATTCCTTTCAAATCCCATGATAATTTGGGTTTTTCCACTTTTTAAGTCATATCCGGTAATAGTGTAGGTTGGGTACGCTCTGTCCCTACCCTTCCTTTCTTTCTTATTTGTCTGGACTACAAGTTTCCAGAACATAATTCTTCGTTACGGGTGTGGTCTATCCCTACCCGTTTCTTTATTTCATCATTCTCTCTTCTTAAATTGAAATTTTCCTTTTCTACAAAATAAATTATTTCTCTTATCTCACAATACAGTTTCTCTAATTCGCATGCGCACTCGAATGTTTGAGCTCTGTTTCCTTGTTCTACCTTACTCTTGTTTCTATCAAAAGTGGATTCATCATCTCTAAATTGTTCCATAACCAGGGCTTGTTCATTTGCTTCATCGAAGTCTTCGGGAGGGTAATATACCTTTAAATTCGCTGAGTTCATGGTCACTTCGTGATTCGTTTCACAGTGCCGAATTCTATAGGCATTATTTCTTAAATCTCTTATTATTTGATACGGTCCGTGGTACATTTCCTGGAACTTTTTGTACACGCGGTTCCCTGGATGCGAAATGGCTGGTCTTTTCACTAACACCATTTCTCCTGCTAATAGTGGTCGATGATACCTCTTGTGCCTGTTTCGTCTTTGCCTTCTATCAGCTTGAGCTTTTAGATGCTCAAAGGCTCTTCTAATCCGTACATCTCTTCCAGGCTGAGCGTCAGCTGGCCTAGGAATTACCAGACTCCAAGGTCTCTCTGATTGCTCATTCCGATGTAACGTTATTGGTATCTCTCCCGTAGATTCATGGATTGTGTTGTTTATACAAAATTCGATAATATCCAGGATATCTATCCATTTCCAATTTTCTTCGGCACAGTATATCCTACAATACTTGGCCGTTTCCCTCATAACTCTTTCCACAGGATTTGCCTCAGGATGGCGAATGCTAGACAATATTTGACGTATTCCAAGTCTCTCTAATTCCTGTCTAAATTCTACACTTGTAAAACAACTACCGTGATCCGACAACAAATTCTCGGGTTTTCCCAGAATCGGTATCACTTTTTATTTGAGTCGTTTTAACACCTGTTTGGTACTAGTTTTCTGTATAGGAGCAAGGACAACCATTTTTGTGAAAACATCCATAGCCACCATTATATGTCGATTTCCTCGCCTAGCCTTTGGCAAAGGTCCGAAATTATCAATGGAAATAATTTGACATGGCCTCTCGGGCAACAATGGTATTGGCTTTTGTCTCATCAAAAACGCATTTGGTTTAATCCTTTGACATAGATCACATGTCTTGAGCGTATACCTTACAGTCTCTCTCAGTCTCGGCCATACAAATGCTTCTTTCAGCATCGAGACTGTTTTGTCGACTCCCATATGTTCGAACGATCTATGGGCTAACAATACCATTTTCCTCTGCAAAATCGCAGGTACTACGAACCTTAATCGTGTATGGTCAGAGTCCACAAACTTATATAACAATCCATTAAAGAATGTGTAATCCTGAGCTATCTTATTAACTTCAGTGTACGCCGGTGTTCCCCTTATCAAACTCCCTTCCAAGAAAGATATGAGCATGTTCATCCATGGATCCTCACGTTGTCGTTGACCAATGCTTCTTAACTCATTCAGAGTACGCTGATCCCTGTCTTCCAGATCAATAGCCATTACTTCCTCTTCGGTGGACTCTGGCTGTCTACTTAAATAATCTGGAACTACATTTTCTTTCCCTGGGCAATACTCTATATTTACGTCGAACTGTTGAATGTATAAAGCCCAACGCATCAACCTTTGACTGGATAAATCCGTCTTCATCAAAAAGGTTAAGGCTTTATGATCCGTCCTTAATGTGACTTGAAACCCATATACGATCTTTCGCCAATATTGCAGCGCGTGCAATATCGCTAACAGCTCGATCTCGCTGATTGTATAATTTTTCTCGTGTGGTTTCAGTCTCCGACTTGTGAAAGCTAGATAATTTTTCTTCTCAGGGTTATCCGGGTTTTCCTGATATAGCATTGCCCCTATTCCAATCTGGGATGCATCTGTTTGTATGACAAATCTCTGATTAAAATCAGGATATCCTAGCTTCACATAATTTAAGAGCATTTCCTTGGCCTCTATAAATGCTTTTTCTGTTTCCTCCGTCCATTTCCACTTGCCCCCCTTCTTCAGAAGGTCCTGAAGTGGTGCAACAGTTTTGGTGTATGACGGACAATGTCCTGAGAAAAATCCAATCAATCCCAAAAACTGGCGAACGTTTTTCACCTTCAAAGGCCTGGGAAAATCTCTTATCGATTCTAATTTGCATGGATTTGGTTTAACACCATCCTTGTCTATCACATGCCCCAAAAATGTAACTTGTCTCTGACAAAAATTTGATTTCTTCAAATTAATCTTAAAGTTCGCCCTTCTTAAATCTTCCAATAATTTCTTTAACTTTTCCAAATGTTCCTCAATGTTTTCCGAGGTAAGCAATATGTCATCCACATAACGGATAGTGCAATCTTTCACTTCCTCTGACAGGTTTCGATCAAGCGCTCTTATTAAGGCAGATCCCGCGGTCTTCAAACCAAACGGACATCTCTTGAAGCAATATGTTTGTTGGTCGAACTGAAATCCAGTTAAGAGACTGGTTTTCTCTTCCAGTTCGAGATGATGATACGAAGAAGTCATGTCAATATTGGTGAATATCTTCTTGCCTTTAAATTTCCTCAGTATTTCTTTTATGGGTGGTGCCGAATCATTTTCTGGTATGATTTTTGCGTTTAAATTCCTGGCATCTAAACACACCCTTACTGAGCCATCCGGTTTACTCACAATTACTAATGGACTAACATATGGTGTTGCCATCTTTTCTATAACACCTGCATCACTCATCTCCTGCAGTGTTTTCTTCGTTTGTGGGTAATGTTTTTCTGCAACCGGGTATGGTTTTTGTCTGAACGGTGCCCAATCATTTACTTGAAAAGCGTATTTAAAATTTTCAATCTTTCCTGGCTTGGAATCAAATACGTCCCTGTAATTTAATAGTAATTCCTTTAATTGTTCCTTATTTTCGAGGTTAACTTTAGCTTCCTCTATTTTTCCTGACAGGTTGGTTTCGAACTCAGTTTCCAAACTATCTTCAAGTTCTATGTTTAGGACTTCAAATATCTTTTCTATGTCCTTACAACCTTCCTCAGTTACTTCTTCCACATGCCATACCTGTTCTTCTATTTTCGCATCCTGTTCCTGTAAATTTATATTTTGTTCATCCACATCCTCTCTTTGAATCCTAATGCAATTTTGCGCTAGGTCTATAATGCCCTTGTTCTCACGGATAAAATCAATACCTAATATGACGTTATATGGCAATTGATTTACCAGCAAAAATCATTGCGAAATTTCAGCGTTACCCATGATCAAATCGATGTATACCTGAAATTTACATGTCAAAGATTTTTCAGGAATAATTCCCTTAATCTTCACACTTGAGGTGGGAATTTTCAATACGCGGCCTCTTGTTTCCAATTCGTTTAGGAGGGTTTGCGTAATTAAACTTATGGTTGATCCAGTATCAATTAATGCCCTGATCAGTAATCCTTCTATCCTTAGCATGATGATAGGTAATTCTCTTCTAATAGGTGGGATTCCTTCCACATCCTCTTTAATTAGTTCATCTGGTCTTGCTATCCAATTCACTATCTCTACCTCCTCCCAGCTCCTGGTATGTTTCCACTTTTGATGATTTAATTTTGAAGTTTTTTTTTATCCTGAGGGCTTCCTTTTCCCTCATTCTTCAATTGAGCTTGTAGCTCCAAGCTTTGAGCTCCTTCTAGTCGGTCGAGTGATTTTCGGTTCTTTATTGCCTCACTCCAACAGACTCTTTGCGTTTCAGGTTCGTCTGTTCGTTCATTCATGTAACGAAGACTTTCCTGATATCTTTCCTCTATTTCGGCCCGATATTCATCATTTCTGTCTTCCGGCCTCACATTCCTTCTGGGATAATTTTCCCATCTCTTTCTGTTATCCTGCCTCTGATTATTATTGTTATAGGGTCGGTTCTCTTATTGCCTATAACCCGTATTTCTAGGATTCCTTCCTCGATATCCTCCTCTATAGTAGGGCTGTATTCCCCTAGGCTCTTGATGTCCATATTCTCGACCCAGTCCCTGAGTGTCAGTACTAGTAGACTGATTTCGGGTCGATGGTTTCTCTCTGTTTTCTTGACTGCTGGCCATATGTACCTGTTCAGTCTGTCTTTGATGCCTGGGAGTAACGTGTGAAGTCGTCATATCTAATTGACGTAAAACGCTCTCCACTTCCACAGCACTTCTGGCTTTAGATGAGATTAAAAACCTCTGGATCTCATATGGAAGTTGTCTTGCAATGGCGGCACACAGGTCGTTCTCAGCAGGAGCAATGTCAAGTTCCCGGAATTTACACAGCTGAGCGGTGAAAAATTCTGAGTACTTAGTTGGGGCATTTGTGCTATACTTCCTAGAGTAAAGATCTAGCCTCAGATTCTCTTGGACATCTGCTGCCCAATATCGTTTCAGAAAAGCCTCTCTAAAACCTTCCACCGTGTCAAATGTGTACCTGAAACTCCTGAACCAGGTGAGACAATCACCTGCCAACAGCTTCTCAATTGCTCTCAGTCTCCGATCCTGAGGAACTTTCATTTCATTCAAGTACTCTGCGACCTCCTTTAACCAGTATTTAGGAGTAATTGACATATTATTACCCGTAAACTTCACCGGTCTGTCTTCATTTGACTTGATGATATTTATTATTTGACCATTTGTTTGGTTCATATAAGGGGTAGACATCGCCATCGGATATCCTGGGTTCTTATAAGGGCTCTCCCCTCCCAAGTCCCTATCTTGATCTGTGCCTCGTTCATGGGGATCTACCCATCCTGTCTTTTGAAATTCATCCTGACTTTCAAATTCTAATTTCCTTTCTCTTCGGGCACTTTCCTCATTAGCCATGAGTTGAATTTCCATTTGACTGTTCTTATGTTCAGTCCTTTCCAATCGGGATCCTAATTCATTCTGAATTCTTTCTTGATTCTTTTTTACTGTTTTCCACTGCTTGTTCGAGTTGGAATTTCTCTTCCCTGAAACTATCCCTCATTTCAGCAAAATGTTCTTCTACCTCTTTCTTGATGACCATGACCTGTTGTGCTATAATTTCTGGCTTAACGTCATCTTTGGTATCTAAGTCTTCTCGTATCTCCTTTATCATTTTCTCCATCTCTTTTTGTCCTTTGACCATATCTCCCTTAATTCCATCCTGCTTTTCCTCAGTTTTCCCTTGATTTTTATACAATTCCGTTAAGTCATCTTTGACAAGTTTTACTTCAGAATTAGTTTTTTCTACTTGTACCTTTAATGTTTCCATGGTTCCCTGAACCTCATTGATACCCTTACTTATTTCATCTATCTTCTGGGTATTTTCCTTACTTTCTTT
This sequence comes from Meconema thalassinum, assembly GCA_946902985.2. Classification (NCBI taxonomy): domain Eukaryota; kingdom Metazoa; phylum Arthropoda; class Insecta; order Orthoptera; family Tettigoniidae; genus Meconema; species Meconema thalassinum. The sequence continues at coordinate 739,212,671 of OX336390.1, forward strand.
ATCTCGTTGTTTTCTCTCTCTCTGGAGATGCTCTTCGTATGTACCTAATTTTTAGCCTACTTTCGATTTTTGCAAAAAATGAAAGTAGACTTATGAGATCAACACAGGGCGAAAAAAGTGTGTCTGTCTGTGTGTGTGTGTGTGTGTGTATGTGTGTGTGTGAGTCTGTGTGTGTGTCTGTGTGTGTGTGTCTGTGTGTGTGTGAGTGTGTGTACTCTGAATGTCTGTCCCCCCCTATCAATTCGAACACGGTGAATGCGAATTGAACGAAATTTGGTACAAAGGTAGCACTAGCAAAGGACACCTCAGTGTCATGTTTTATATCGCCGCCATCTTGACGGAAACGTAATGGCGGCCACACAAATGTTCAAAGCTTAAATCAAATTACGACTAACCTAATCATCCGATCTCTACCAAATTTTGCAACAACATACCTTTATATAGGAAGCATCCTTTGACCAAATAACTAGGTCATTAGCCTAATAGTTTGCGGATGGCGGCCATCTTTGTGTGAAAATAAATTCCCCCTATTAATTCAAACACGGTGAAACCAAATGGAACGAAATTTGGTACAGAGGTAGCACTAGCAAAGGGCACCTCAGTGTCGTGTTTTATATCGCCGCCATCTTGACAGAAACGTAATGGCGGCCACACGAATGTTCAAAGCTTAAATCAAATTACGATTAACCTAATCATCCGATCTCTAGCAAATTTTGCAAAAACATACCTTTATGGAGGGAGCATCCTTTGACCAATCTAATAGGTTATTAGCCTAATAGTTTGCGGGTGGCGGCCATCTTTATGTCAAAATTGATTCCCCCTATTAATTCGAACACGGTGGAACCGAATGGAACGAAATTTGGTACAGAGGTAGCACTAGCAAAGGGCACCTCAGTGTCATGTTTTATATCGCCACCATCTTGACTGAAACGTAATGGCGGCCACACGAATGTTCAGAGCTTAAATCAAATTACGATTAACCTAATCATCCGATCTCTACCAAATTTTGCAACTACATACCTTTATGGAGGGAGCATCCTTTGACCAATCTAATAGGTCATTCGCCTAATAGTTTGCGGATGGCGGCCATCTTTGTGTCAAAATCGATTCTCCCTATTAATTCAAACACGGTGAAACCGAATGGAACGAAATTTGGTACAGAGATAGCACTAGCAAAGGGCATCTCAGTGTCATGATTTATATCGCCGCCATATTGACAGAAACGTAATGGCAGCCACACAAATGTTCAAAGCTTAAATCAAATTACGATTAGCCTAATCATCCGATCTCTAGCAAATTTAGCAACAACATACCTTTATGGAGGGAGCATCCTTTGACCAAACTAATAGGTCATCAGCCTAATATTTTGCGGATGGCGGCCATCTTTGTGTGAAAATCGATTCCCCTTATCAATGCGAACACGGTGAAACCGAATGGAACGAAATTTGGTACAGAGGTAGCACTAGCAAAGGGCACCTCAGTGTCATGTTTTATATCACCGCTATCTTGACGGAAACGTAATCGCGGCCACCCAAATGTTAAAAGCTAAAATGTAATTACGACCAACCTAATAATCTAGTCTCTACCAAATTTTGCAACACCATATCTTTATGTGGGAAACATATTCAGACCAAACTGCAAGAACATCAGCCCAATAGTTTGCAGATGGTGGCCAAGTATTTGTGCAAATCGATTCCCCCTATCAATTCAAACACGGTGAAACCGAATTGAACGAAATTTGATACAGAGGTAGCACTAGCAAAGGGCACCTCATATTCATGTTTAATATCCCTATAGCACGTTGTATTTCAACAAGCTACTACAACCAACATTCAATCATACTCCTTGAAAAGGACAAAGAGTTATAACAATACCCATGCATTTAGGAGAAAGTAGGCTATATGTTCTTTACTGAACATCTTGTTTATTTATTCCCTCCTCGTGCTTCCTTAAGTTCTCATCTACCTGCCCGGTAAAATGATCAAATTGCTCTTTCCTATTCTTCGCATCTTCCTGATTCTGATTTTCCATATCATTAACTTTGGCCTGAATTTCATCGACTTTTCCCTCGAGTTTTCCTACTTTTTCCTCAACCCTTTCAAATCGGTTTCCTAGCTCATTTACACTTCCTTTTATCTCATCGCGGGATGTTTCACAAAGATTCATGTTAGACTTTATCTGATCTTCTAATTTTTTATGCACACCTTGGATCTGGGTTACAAGTTCATTTTTACATACATCTACATTTCTCTCCATATTACTTAATTTAGTTTCCATGGAACTCAAATTTTTATTCAAAATTCCAAAATTTCCTTGACATTCAATTTGGGATTTTACCGTACTTTCCTCTAAGGTCTTTAATTGGCCTTGCAATTCTGACTTAAGTACATTATTTTCCTTTTGAATTTCACTTGCGATTTCCCCTTTGAACTCAGTTAACTTCTTCCCAAACTCAGTGTCAAAACCTTGAAATTTGTTATTCATTTTATCTATCTCAACCTTCAATTCACTGTTCATTCTTACACAGTCGGCCTCGATAGCTCCTAATTTAGTTCCCATGTTATCACTATTAGTTTTTGAAGATCCTAAATTGTGATTTATGGATTCGAACTCTTCTTTATTTATACTCTGTTGGCTGTCCAATTTATTGTCTATAGTTTCAAATTTATTGTTCATGGCCTCCAACGTTTCCTTGCTATCAGCTTTGATAGCCTCCCACTTTTAATTACTCTCCGCTTTTAAAACGTCCACAAGCCTCTGCATCTCCTCACTTAATGCCATCTTATTAGAATACAGTGGGCTACTATGCCACATCGCTGGTACATGCTTGAGAGATGGTACCACGAACCCTTGTGTCCCAATTTTCAAAAATTTTACCTTGGTACGGGTGTTTACTAAAACGTACCCTTTTGATATACTCATTCAATGTCAAAACCTTTATGGAAGTATTTAAAAATTCAAAATTTCGAAAAACCATTTTTTCAAGAAAATGCAAATTTTGATTTTTCAAGAAAACTCGGGTTTTCCCTAGGAAAATTCATCCCTGCGTACTGGGCGCCATTTAAGAATGATATTTAGGGGGGGGGGTTATTTCAGGGCTGCTCGGTGTGAGTTTCTAAGGACCCATGCGGTCAGTTAACATTATATGTTGTAGCTATTCCTATCATTACTTTACTTTACATGATATGACCGTCTTAAGTGTTCCTCTAATTATTAATCCAAGCACAGTACTTTTATGCCCCCCTGTGCCCTTTTATCAAGAAATATGCAAATCACAGTATGCCAGCAATGCTCAAATCGGGATTTTCGGGGTTTTGGTATGTTCTCCCACTCTGTGACTTACACATTTTGGATTAAATAGAGGATACACTTCCAAAATAAAAACAAAATCAACTCCTATTATAAAACATTTAATTAACCAAATATATGGCGCTACAAACAAATTAAACAAATAAACTACTGACCAATCCTTCTAACTTGTTCAAAGTGAACAAGGAATACATAAAATCAAACAAATATTATATTAAAATACATGGTTTCCTGCAAACCAACAAACTTATAATTCCTTTCACTTCCATAAAGTATCCCTTTTTAAAATTCACCACAATCACGAGCTCCAATGGCTCGATACTTTCTAATATAAACTGTGTTATTCTTTACACATTTCAATATCTATTTTATGAGTTTCTTATAATCAAACAATATATAATCTTATTTAAAGTAAATGCTACTCCTTTACTTAAATTTTTGGGCATTCCACAATGTTCTCATGTTACCACCTCTCTCAAGTTAACAAATTCACTACAGTGATCGGGAAAAATACTTGTGCACGCCCGAGTTATAGAAGACTACTTGAACAAAGTCAAAAATTATGATCACTCCCGAAATCTAATTGTCTTCATTGAACTCGTGAAATCCTACATCAATATCTCATTCCATTAGGGATTTATATTTATTATTATTTGTCTTAAAAGACCATCATCTCATAAGTAAGCAAACGATCTGAACTTGCAAGCGGTAAATTTTCTCTACAAGAACCTCGGTTCGAATCCCGGGTCATTAACAAACTCTAAACACTCATGGTTTATTATTACTTCAAATAGACGGTTCCCCTGACCTACCATACTTTCAATAGCGAGGGGTTGGACCGTACACTCGACTTGATTTATTGCCCGGGAGAGAGACCCTCAGTATCGCCCACACAAACGGCTACACTCATGCTTTAAAACAGCTATTTCTCCAACACAGTTCTCTGAACAGACCTGGCGATTCTATCATTCATTTTAACAACATTATTTAGGTTCATAGACCACTTTCGTAACCTTGGCATTTATTAATTATGAAGTGTCATCATTGATGGGTAAGAATAATTCAATAAAACAACAATATTTAGGGGCTTCAACAACTAGACGAGTCTGGGTTCGACTCTCTCAACTGCCTCGGGAACCAATCCCATACTGGAGGACTTATCATAGCTCAATTACCGCAATCAACTGTCCCTCACAATTAATTTACCAAGTATATTTAGATTCAACGCCTTCCTAGCGTGACAATTTACTTTAATGCGCGACAATGCGCTATACATTACTTTAAGGCCTAGCGTCTTCCAGAGAACTGATAAATTCAAAATCAACGCTTGATCTACATCTCAATTTTTTTATATATTAATCCTCTCCCGTGACAATAATCGCTATACTTTAAGAACATGTATTCACCATGTCTTTATTCCTTTTACAAAAGCTCAAAAGCTATTACTTTCATATAATTCAAATAAATCTTCATTTATATACTTTTCATTATTATTATTATTACGCTTGCTTTTATAACATTTATCAAATACACTGATATTTTATTTCTTACATTTCCTCTAAAGGATTTATTCATTTCACATAATTATTTTATAATTTCTCAATTTTTTTTTCTGTTCAGATCGCGCTCTTATTCTATTATTTGTTATTCAAAAAAATCCCTATTTCTCAAACTCAGGTGGATTGTACACAGATATTCCCCCAACACATAACATAATGAAAATAGCTACTTACATGCTCAGACGGTCCAATACCGTGTTTTCCAACGATGTTTCATTTTTGCCCACTATTTGTGATTACACCATCGTGCTCAAATTCATTTCATACACTGACATATCTTGACACACATATACTTTATATACTTTAAACACAGTTACATTTTAAAATACACTTCGGTATTCTTCTATTACACACAATAAAATCACTGAAAAATTACTATCTAACACAAATTTTATATATTTACACTACACTGATTCTAATCACTAAGGCTTTGATTAGGCCTTGCACACGTGCTTTTTGCTTCCCCGTCTCCAAGGGTGAAACTAGTAAATGTCGGCTTCCTATCTGACCGGAATGTGAATGTCTCGATCAAGCTACCTCTTTCCTGGAATAGTACTCCTTCAAATCCGGTTTCCTGACGATCAGCTATTATTATTATTAGCTCGAACTGCTTCTTTCTAGACCCTATTTGTTGGTCTAGCGAAAGTCTGTCTCGTTCACGGTCCCCCAGATTCTCTATCGGTGACCTATTAATTTCTAGCATCTAATACTCCTCGTAACTTAGTGCTTTTTATAGTTCGTTTGTTTTCTTGAAACAATGTCTAGAATTTACTTCTCCTTTCTGATTATTCTGTTCTCGAATTCCTATCTTTTCAGAATACTATGCGAACCTTATTCTGTCCGACCCTGATCGGGTTCTTTAAAGTTGATAGAATGTTTATCTCGCTGTTATGGTACTTCACAACGTTATGATACTTTCGGTCGTTTAATTTAACTGTATTTTGAAGACCTATCGCCTGTGCTCTAAGTTCGCAGCCTGCTTTGACTGTAATTACTGAACTTTTCACTGTAAGATTGATACTGGCGGAACTAGATCCTGTATTTAGGATTTTCCTAATTCTCCACACGGCGATACTATAATAATACTTATCGGCCACTCCTTACGGGTGCACGTTGGTTGTCGATACAGCGACGCCCTCGGGCTGTCGGATACTGTCTATACGATGTGATACAGCGTTTCCCCTCAAGGAATGCTTGTAGACTGCATGATTGGCTTGGTTCTGCCAGGACTTTTATACTCTTTGGCTACAAAAAGATAAAATCCACGCCTTTTCCAGAACCAACTTCTGAAGTAATGGTCGCACACATATAAAAATTATATCTCTGGAAAGCTTGTTTTCTAAACGTAAAATGACCTCTCTGCACATGAAAATCGATCGTGCAGTTCTGAGATATTAAATAAAATTTGGTCCTGAGCTGTGTGGGTGTTACAGTTGATTTTTAATTCCCCACTCCTTGGGTCTCGGGAAACCCCCAATGACGTATGGCCACGTTTGCACTTCTCTCCTGGGCAATTATTAAAACATCTTTCTCCACACAAAAATCTCTATTCCGAAATGATTCACAATGCTGTATTTCTTTAGTTAATTTTATTCTTGCAAATGGGTTAGATTTAATTATTCTTCTTCTGGCACAGCTGCGCGGTTGCCATTTTACTGCAAGGTATGGGCGATTTCCGAAACACGCTCTTTGTCACTCACTTGGAAGATTCCACTCGTTCTATTTATATTCGTGACTGGCTCCTTATCAATGCGTCAGGCATGATCTCATTTCCTGGCCACCTGGCTTCAGTTTCTTTCACAACGTTATGCTAGCCTTCTTGTATAAAATCTTTCTATGTTCCTCTGAAGACTGTATATTTCCTTCCTTCCTTTTACAAAAATACATGGATTCGACCCCATGAACTAATGGTACATGGGTTCAGTAGGTGAAAATGAAAATCCACAGCCTGCTTCCAGTCTCCGACCGGGTCAGGAATGGAATGAATGAAGCCCCCATCTAGCGGCGAGGATATGAACTGTGCCGGCTGCCGAGGCCTGACGCACTCCTCTGGGGCAATGATTAAATAAATGACAGATTACATGAAATGATAGTGGAGTGTGTTGATGGAATGAAATTTTGACAGGGAAAACCAGAGTACCCGGAGAAAAACCAGTCTGCCTCCGTTTTGTCCAGCACAGATCTCACATGGAGTGACCGGGATTTGAACCACGGACCCAGCGGTGAGAGGCCGGCGTGCTGCCGCCTAAGCCACGGAGGCTTCTGCTTAAGTAGGTATTTGTACATAAAACGTGTGTTAGCTTGTAGGGTATGTAAATATTTGAGTCGTCCAGTTGCAAAAGCCGTTTAATCCACTTGTGAATAAGGATCATGTCGTAAAATTATTTATTTAATTATTTTATTTTATTATATTTTACTTTATTTTATTTTGTTTTATTTTGATTTTGTTTTGTTTAATTTTATTTCGTTTTATTTTGTTTTAAATTGTTTTATTTAATTTTTTGTATTTTTTGTTTTGTTTTGTTTTATTTTATTTTGTTTTTACGTTGTTTTGTTTATTTTGTTTTATTTTATTTTGTTATGTTTTGTTATGTTGAGATTTGCTGATGACATCGTCATCTTGGCCGACAAGCCTGAGGATTTGAATGAGTTTTTGACTGGTATGGAGTCCGTCTTACGGAAAGAATTCATGATGAAAATTAATAAATGTAAAACAAAAATACTGGAATGCAGCCGATATAAATCAGAAACCTCTATGGAGATCAAATTGGCAGGTGAAAAGCTGAAGGAAGTAGGAGACTTCTGTTACTTAGGAAGCAGAATAACCAGTGATGGACGAAGCAAAAAGGATATAAAAAGTAGGTTGGCTCAGGCAAGGAAAGCATTTCTACAAAAAAGGAATCTGTTGACATCGAATATAGATTTAGGAAGTAGGAAGTCATTTTTGAAAGCCTTTGTCTGGAGCGTGGCGCTATATGGAAGTGAAACTTGGACTATTGGTGCAGCAGAAAAGAGGAGAATTGAAGCTTTTGAAATGTGGTGTTACAGGAGAATGATGAAGATCAGATGGGTAGATAGGGTTACAAACGAAGAGGTATTAAGACGAGTGGGAGAGGAGAAATGTTTCTGGCGACTGCTAATGAAGAGAAGAGATAGGTTAGTAGGTCACATACTAAGACACCCAGGAATAGCAAGCTTAGTTATGGAAGGAAGGGTCGAGGACAAGAACTGTAGGGGTAGACCAAGGTTAGAATATGTTAAACAGATTGCCTCGGATGTAGGGTGTGGTAGCTATGTAGAGATGAAACGATTAGCTACGGACAGGGAGGCATGGAGAGCTGCATCAAACCAGTCAAAAGACTGAAGACTCAAACAACAACGGTAGCTATGTACAGATGAAACGATTAGCTCAGGACAGGGAGGCATGGATGGCTGCATCAAATTGTAGAGATAGAAGCCATTTTTTAGTGTTGCCTAATTTTAATAAAGAAAGCTTTTCAGTCGGTCAACAAAAATTGTGCCCAATTACATTAGGCGGGAAACAAATATTTACATACCCTACAAGCTAACACACTTTTTATGTACCAATACCTACTTAAGTAGGGAATGGGCGCAGACATTGATGCTTCGATGGATCACGTGCTTAAGTAGGTATTTGTACATAAAAAGTGTGTTAGCTTGTAGGGTATGTAAATATTTGAGTCGTCCAGTTGCAAAAGCCGTTTAATCCACTTGTGAATAAGGATCATGTCGTAAAATTATTTATTTAATTATTTTATTTTATTTTACTTTATTTTATTTTATTTTATTTTGTTTTGTTTAATTTTATTTCGTTTTATTTTGTTTTAAATTGTTTTTTGTATTTTTGTTTTGTTTTTATGTTGTTTGGTTTATTTTGTTTTATTTTATTTTGTTATGTTTTATTTTGATTTTCCAGAAAACAAACATAAAACCAAAAACCAAAACAAGAATCACAAAGCAAACAGCAAAATTCAAAAAAAGCAAAAGCAGAAAACAAACACAAAACCAAATCCAAGAAAGAAAAGCAAAAAGTAAAATTCCAAAGCAAACACAAAACCCAAAACCAAAAACACAAAGCAAAAAGAAAAAAGTAGAAAACAACAAACACAAAAGATACGCGAGGCAAAGCCCAGAGAAACGTTTCTCACGAAAATGACCCTTATTCACAAGTGGATTAAACGAGATTAACAACTGGACGACTCATTTGTTTCCAGCCTAATATAATTGGGCACAATTCGTGTTGACCGACTGAAAAGCTTTCTTTGTTAGCTGCATCAAACCAGTCAAACGACAGAAGACTCGAACAATAAACAACAAGCGAAGAAAAGCATGTCACATCACCCAGTCCCTGTGTTTCTAGGACTGTGCTCTAGAATCAAACCTGGTTTCCGGGGGTCAAGCTTGGAGCTCTCGGCTCTGCTATGCTGCACCCTTGGCACGAACCCAAATAGTTCAATTTCCTCTCTCCGTGCCATTTATTTTCAAGAAATTTTCTCTCCCATTCGTTTGCGTGTGTGTTCCTCTTCTTTTAATTTATATTGTAGCCTCTAACACTCAATTCGCGAGTTTCTCTTCTATGCCGCTTTTAACATTGCTTCTCTTTCGATGTACTGTAGTAATCGCCGGCAGACTTCGTCTTACATTTGTTTGTCGGTGCGTATCGGTAAACGTTTTTAAAGTCTTTTGTGAAGTTGATATGTAATGTACTGAGATATTCTCCTTATCTGTTTATATTCAGCGGCGGCTCAGTGCTGAGTTGTGTCTTCCAATAAATAAAAAATAAAACAAGAAGAAAGTCGAGAGAAAGATGGCGAAAAACTTTGCAATGAATATCTAAAAGCACGTCGCAAAGCGCAATGAATAATTCATGCTATTGCATTTCTCTTCAGCATTGCGGAGGCATGTTTCCTTAATAATTTAAGTCGCTATATAAAGTACTGGTATATCTTGTCTTCATCTGTGTAGCCATATTCCGCAGAAGGAAATGTGCGAGAGTGCCTGGCTACCTACTCTTATAAGAGCTTCTAGTGTGAAAATGTAATGCTCGCTACAGTCGTAACAAAGATTCTTTCAAGGAATAATGCACAGTAAATACAGCGTGTTATAAAATAGGGCAACCTCCTTTTCAGTCATTTAATTAATAGTATACTATATAGGCTGCACATAATTATTTGACATGCTACATATAAGGTAATATAATATTCTAGAAACTAATAATTTGTTTCTGTCAGATGATGGGAAAGAATTGAAAGGGTTTCAGCATATAAATAATTAGGATGTCAATCAATGATAACTGGGACTTTAGTCAAGACATTCGCTGTAGAATTGAGCAGGCCAGAAGTTCTTTAATGAAAATGAGAAACGTTTTGACCAGCCATGATTTAAGTCTGTCATTACGCACTCGACTGCTTCGATGCTACGTTTTTAGTGTCCTGCTCTATGGAGTTGAATCATGGACACTTACCGAGGTTTTAAGTAAGAAACTGAGAGCATTTGAAATGTGGACGTATCGCAGGATTTTAAGGATATCATGGACAGCTAAAGTCACAAATGTGCAAGTAGCCTACTGCGGCGTATGAACAAAGACTCGGGAAATTCTCAGTATCATCAAAAGGAGAAAACTAGAATACTTTGGTCATTTCATGCGCAACAACAAATACCACCTCTTGCAATTAATTATCCAAGGGAAGATTGGTTGGTTGGTTCCTCAGTTTAGGGGTTGCGACAACGCGGTCATGTAGCCCCGTGTACTTTGGGTGTGTGTAGAATCTATCTGATAACCGGTGTTAATTGTGATGACTGTATTAGTGTGTGTTATCTGTTTTTAATTCAAGTAAGAACTGCAGACTTTTAATTTTTCAAATAGTTCCTACTTTTGCCGCCAACCGCCACCGTCAACGACTATTAGTTCAGAACTTAGCTACTAGACGCCACCGCAGTCGACTCATGGCAACGAACGTAGGAACCTAAGAGCGTTGTTCACATTAACCTATATAATTTAGCTTCACACAGGTGTAATTAGTGGAAGGTTCTTTAACATGGCATAAATCTATGTCATGGGACCGCCGGCTTATCTCCCCCACGAAGGAAGGCATACTGAAGGATTTTTAACGCTCTTAAAAATCCGACGACTTCGGCCGGGTTCGAACCCGCGATCTTGGGCTTGAAGCTCAGCAAGCTACCAACTACACCACCGAACAAGGGAAGATTGATGGCACTAGGGGTCCAGGACGCAGACGAATATCCTGGCTAAATAACTTAAGCCAGTGGTTTGGACTTAATACAGTGTCACTGTTTAGAACAGCTATGGACAAACAACAGATCATGCTGCTGATCGCCAATGTTCTTGGAGGACGAGGCTCTTGAAGAAGAAGAAGTTCGGACACAAAGAGTGATTTTTAACATATCAATGTTTTTGGGCTGAGATTCTATCTGGAATTATCGTGGACACGTTAACATGGACATATTTTCGAAACCTAGTTACCATGGCAACAAATTCAAGCGCACTTAGTTCCCACTCACTGAAGAGTGTTGCGACGGCAAATTTCTGACACCGAGTAATCATGGCAACAAACGCAGTTATCCCACTCGTTAAAACGCGCGCGTCCGCCTCATTACGTAGTTGGTTGGTTGGTTCCTCAGTTTAGGGGCTGCGAAAACGCGGTCATGTATCCCTGTGTACTTTGGGTGAGTGTACAATCTGTCTGATAACCGGTGTTAATTGTGATGACTGTATTAGTGCGTCTATCTGTTTTCAATTCAAGTAAGGACTGCAGACATTTCATTTTTTCAAGTAGTTCCTACTTTTGCCACCAAATGCCACCGTCAGTGACTACTAGTTCAGAACCTGGTTACCAGACGCCACTGCAGTCGGCTCACGGCGACGAATGTCGGAACCTAAGAGCGTTTGTCAATAGCTTCAGACAGGAGTAATTAGTGGAAGGTTCTTTAACATGCCATAAATCTATGACATGGGACCGCCGGCTTTACTTCCCCTCCGAAGGAAGGCATACTGAGGGATTTTGAACGCTCTTAAAGAAATCCGTCGATTTCAGCCGGGTTTGAACCCGCGATCTTGGGCATAGAAGCTCAGCATGCTACCAACTAGGCCACCGAAGCCGCCTCTCGTTACGTAGTGGCTAGCATACGAAGCTTTGATGAAACGATTCACGCTCTATCACTCATTTGCTCTATCACCTCGAGTAGAAGTGGGAAACCACGGGAAACCACTTCCAGGATGGCTGGGGTAGGAATCGAACCAGCCTCTCCTCAATTTTGCATCACAAGGCTGAGAGTACGTTCCAGCCCTCACACCAGATTTAAATTTCTTAGTAGAGCCGGAAATCGAACCCGAGCCTCCGCGGTGACAGCCAAAAATGCTAGGAACGAGGCTGACTGTTATGTAATTGCAGCCAATTTTACGACGCTACGAAATTAAAATGTTTAAGTTGGCAGCATTGCCTTCAAAGAATAACATTGACCTTTTAGTGGGTAAAGTAAGATGACGACAACTACAGCTTAACACATAGCAAAGTAAAAGACGAGTAACTTACAGAGGTGTGCAAATTATTAGACTGGACGCCAGTTTCCCAAAATTGCATTATACTTTTCACGGCTTAATGCACTAAATATGTTTGGAAGGCGGTGAAATTACTTAAAATGCTTAACCAAGAGTTTAATTATATTTTCTTTTCTGATACTCAAAGTAAAATTATTTCTTAGAATTTCCACTAACAGAGGAGCCTTGCTAATGAAAATGCCACTCATTTTGTTTTTATTACTTCACTGTAATTTTCGTGTTAATTTAGAGCAAGAGGGATTTTGAGTCTTTTTACTAATGGTCCGCTCTTGAAGTATTGTGAGTTATGGATTGAAATCTCCTGATTTAGAGGGTACATTCTAAAGTTAATTAAAAATTAGAAAACGAACCCAGCTTGGGTATCCCTCAGAATCCCAATTCTGAAAGATTCCAGACATTCCTTATGGAAAAAGGTGTAAGTCGACGGGGGAGAGAACATCATTAAGTAGGTTAATAAAATATACCAGCAGATGGTCGATAAAATAATTTTGAATAAAAAATTCTGACCTATTTAAATTCTTTATTTAATTCTAATAATTTGCACACCTCTGTAAGTCTATTTGGAGAACGGGCCGACCAAAAAAAGTAGCTTTACAAGCAACGGCTCGGGCAAAATGAATCCTTTTTTTTCTTACATGCGAGTGCAATTTAGCTGTATGTTTGTTGGCCAGAGATTATAAATGTAATTACCGTTGTATAAAAAAATAAAGCTTTAAGGGGGAACATTACACCTTAAGAAGCCAAAACAATAACGATTTTAATTTTAGAACTGTGCCTGTCATAAATCTTACACACAAATTCTATACATTTCCAAGGAAAAACACACATCGCGCTGTTAGAAGCAAAGTTCTAAAATTTCAAAATTCAAGTCGTAACTATTTTTTTGATGTGTAACATCTTTCCACTCGGTTGCTGGATATTTTTGTGGGAGTGATTTTGAAAAATGGGACGGAAGTGGATCGGACGGAAGTGTGTAAGACGCACTGCCAGCTGAATCATACCCCTCCAGGCTGCTGTGGAATGTAACCTCATACGGATTACTTCAAGGTTTGGAGGCGCCATTACAAATGATCCCACAATAAATCATCTTCAATTTGACGTTCTTTAGTGTAAACATATTCATTATATTTGCGTCGCCTCCGTAGCGTAGCGGTCAGCATGGTTAGCTGCCGCCCCGGAGGTCCCGGCTCTGCCACGAAATTTGAAAAAGTGGTATGAGGACTGGAACGGGGTTTACTCAGCCTCGGGTGTTCCAATTGAGTAGAGGGGGTTCGATTCCCACCTCAGCCATCCTCGAAGTGGTTTTCCGTGGTTTCCCACTTCGTCTTCGGGCAAATGCCGGGATAGTACCTTCTTCAAGGCCACGGCCGCCTCCTTCCCTCTTCCTTGCCTATCCATCCTGACCTTCCATTACCTTCCCTCATGAGGCCCCTGTTCGCTTTGCAGGCGAGGCCGCCTGGGCGAGGTGCCAATCACACCTCACCAGTTGTATCCCCTCCGATTAGATGTTCTCAGCTCTAGGACACTGCCCGTAGAGGCGGTAGTGGTGAGTTCCTTCCGTGGCCTACGTTATATACAAGGCCTGGAAATGAGGCGCCAGACAACATTACGAGCGATGGTTGGATGGTTCGAACTTGTTCCGCATTTTGTCGCTAGGTTCGCTGTCTGGCGCCCTTAATCGTACCGTTTGCATTACGTACAATGTGATTAGTGTGTCTGTATTTGGCGGTAAATAAGGTGTCCTAATGAGTGAGAAAGCTAAGGTGAGTTTAAAATTGACTGGCGAAGCGTGTCGTATTATAGTTGTGCTTTCGTTAAGAGCAGTAGACTGCTGTTTGACTGATATTGAGATGGGTGCTAAGTGGTCTTTATGAGCAAGACGTAGTGAAAAGCAAGTTTTAATCCAGTGTACTAGCGTAAATGTGACATGTGTGATAAATACTTTAGATATAAATCACTGAATATTTTAATAGAGTAACTTATGTGCAAATATTAGTGTTATTATTGTGTTCGTCAAAAATGGTGTACTGTAGCGTGCCGTATTGTAAATCTCGTCAAGTTAAAGGCAATGGACTTTCGTTTCATAAATTTCCATTGAACAATGACATACTGAAACAATGGGTTTTAGCTGTTTCACGTGAGGGGGTAAAGCCAGGGTCTTTGTGGACACCAAAACGGTCTTCTACAATTTGTAGCAAGCATTTCAAGGATTCTGATTTGAGTATAAGTACTACAAAGAGAACGCTTTTACCGAACGCATTTTCGACGGTTTTTGAGGACTACCCCGAACATAAACAAGCACAAATAAATAGAAATTCGCGCAAAAGAGCACGTGTCGATAGAGACATACATATCAACAATAAAAGGAAATGTTCAGGTAATTTAAATTTTACGGAAGACTATTGTGATGAACGAATTGAAGAAAACCATGATCAACCACGTGTTAGTGTAGGAACGCAATGTTCTACAATCAAGCAAACTCATTGCAAGTCAACAAAATTAAAATTAAGGTGGGCACTAAGAAAAAATACAGTATACAGAACTACAATTAAGTCATTGAATCAGAAGATAATTTCATTGAAACAAAAATTACATTCAGTGCAACGTCAGGAGAAAGTCGATGTTCAAATATCGAAGCTCAAGTCAAGAGTGAAGTGGATCGTGGGGACTTTAAGGCTAATTTCTTACTTGAACAAATTCGAGCTTTCACGAAACGAAAGTTTAAATACAATGAAACAACAATAACAAATATGTGTATTGCTCTCTAATAAATCACCGTCGGCTTACCGCTTACTGAGAGATATAAATATTTTACAACTTCCTCATCCACGAACACTGAAAACGTACATTGGGTATACGAACGGAGAGACAGGTGTCACGTCACTTGCAAAAGCTAGGTTGACAGCTGAAGAAAAGTCACTGACTCACGATAATGAGAAGGTTGGTTCATTAATCATTGATGAAATGGCCAAAAAGTCTAGACTATTGCATGACAAGAATTTAGACATGTTTCTCGACATTAGTGATATTGAGAAAGATGCAATTGGAATCGAACATAAATTAGCTAATAAATTATTATGCATACTGTTCAAGGGCCTGTCATCCTTCTACAGGATACCTGTTTCGTTCTACTTTACATGTGGACTCACAGGACAACAGTTATCTAGGATAATACTGGACGCACTGACTGCGCTTGAGGAATGCGGCTTCAAGGTCATCAGAATAGTGACGGACAACTGTCAGGTGAATGTGTCAATGTTTGAGGCGCTGTGTGGCGGGTGTGTCACTCATGAAATTCGTCACCCGAAAGACGAGCAGAGGCCACTTTTTCTTAGTTTCGATCCGAGTCACATCATTAAGAATGTACGATCACAATATCTGAGTAGGAACTTCTATGTAGATGACAATTTAATAACTAGTGATCATCTCAAGAATCTGTACCACTTACAGAAAAAGCTAGTAGTAAAGCCAGTTAGAAAATTAAGCAGGAAGGTTGTATATCCGAGCAATTTAGAAAAAAAATGATTGTGGCAAGAGCCAAATTGGTGTTTACTCCAGAGACAATAGCTGGGCTTAAGAGCATGGAAGTCGTGTGCTCAGAGAAAGCTGAAGATAAGGACAGCCTACACGAAACAACAAAATTCTTGGAAATTTTTAGAAAATGGTTTGATATACATGATATCTGCAATACCACACACGGACTTCATGCCAGAAACACGGACAAGCTTATTTTAAGTGAAGTTAATGATGATTGACTTTCATGGCTGACCAATGAATGCCTGCCCTACCTGTCACAGATTTAAAGTTATCCCGATAAAAAGATGAGACTTACAAAGGAAACTTATCAAGCTTAGGTGCTAACAACTTCATCAACCGTGTCCTGCATACGATTTCTAATCTGTATCGGCTTCCATTATGTGCTTACGCGGAATCTCTCAAGTGACGATGTAGAACTGCTCTTCAGTCACCTGAGAAATAAGCGGGGTAACAATGACATGATGGACGTGAGATCATGCCGACATGCCATCGAGTCAACACTTAGCACAGGAATTATCGCATCTTCTAGAAGTGGGAATGTGGAGCTGAGGGAATATGCAGTCGTAACAGGCGCCTTGACCAAGTTTCTGAAGCCTAAAAAATCGTGGAAGGTGCAAAACTCAGCCAATGCTAAAGAAACACCCCAGCTTCCGGCACATGTTTTGGAGATTCTAAGCCCTGTTCAAGGTAAGAATATGAGGCATATAGCCTATATTAGGTTCATTGAAATAAAACATTATGGTTGACATTTAAGCATTAAAATCTCTATTTTTGTTTTCAGAAAAGCCAGCGTCTCTGTCTTCCATTTCAATTGCAATGGTAGCGGGATTTCTTGACAGAATGGCAGAAGAGAGAACAGACTGTGAAGGTTGCTTAGAGAAAATATCAGCTCCAGCAAATTCAAGCCTGCCATTTAGTTTAATACATTTTCAAGACAGTGGGGGATTGAGATATCCCAAAGCTTCTTTTATTTATCTGTTGAAAACAATTTCTCACTTTGTCGGAACGGCCGTAAATTTCATGTCTCGAATTATAATGTCAAATTTCACAAATATTTTAACTGACACGTTTTCCGAGCACACAAAATGCGAAGTGTGTATTGACAATTCTCTCTCCGTAGTTCTTCTGCAAATTTCTTAAGGCCACTTTTAAAGAATATTGGTGTGAACCACGCGGGCAGTAGTGCACCGTTTCTGAATTTAAGAAGTAAACCACTTGACAGAAAAATTCTTAAAGTGAAGTGAAATACAGTCAAGAGTGAGCTGTATTCATCATTTGGGGAAACTGGAGGAAAACAGGTAAGAACTGCTAAAAAAAACATGTATCAAGTGTACTTGAGTTGCATGTAACGCATAGTCAAAAGCAGACAACTAGGGCGCCGAGCCGCGATCCTAGTGGCGTAAAATGGAACTACGTGTTTGGCGTACCAAGTCTCCGCTCTATTTCCAGGCCTTGAGTATCACGTAGGCCACGGTTCCCTCGCTGAGTCCGTGGGTTCCACCAACCTGGAGGGTAAACGACTAAGAAGAAAAAAATTATGATTTATAAAGAGTCTGTTTTTCAATCTCTGGATAAAAGTGATCGGCATGCACTCCCCGAGTAACTTTGCTCAACACTGATTCTGACGGTAAACGCTCATGCGAACTCTGGTGCCAACTGGTTTAAACACAAAGTACATGGCACATGGTCGAAGTCTTCATATCAGTATTTAAATGATTACCGGTATATGCTTTAATAATGAACATTGTAAGTAGTCGGCAATTCCGGTATTATGTTTCTGCACAATGGCTATTAAAATATTAACCCACATAACGGTAATGCAGTCATCAATATAATATATATGGTTGTGTTTATACGAGAACTAGGCAAGCCTTCATGAACTATTGCTGAACACAGTCTCTTTACTCACAAGAGGGCCTATTCATAAGGCATTTTAAACTCAATTTCACGCAGGAACATTATCGAAACAAGCAAAATATAAATGAAACTTAATTCCGTAATGCAGTATTATTGGAACGTGAAAATAAGTCACCATCTTGTGCACAATATTTGCGTGGTCGAAATAGCCGTGGTGTTGGTCCTTAGACTGTGAATCTAGAGATCTTGGGTTCGAAACCCAGACGGGACAGATATTTTTGCTACCAGATTATCATTTTAAACGATATTTATCATATCAATGACTAATTTTAACAGAATCTATATGAAATTACGTGTTGGTCTGTGTATTAAGAGGTCTGGGAACTGGACAAGCCTTTCATGATCTACTGATGTGCACATTGCATTTACTTGCAAGTCGGCCTATTTATAAGAAATTTAAGGTTATGAGCGGTGTCGCGTCTATTAATCTAGTTGATCCATATCGTATTCTTTATTTAGGCTAGTGCTGGTGGAAGCTAATCATCTAATAAAATGAGTTCCGTATTATAAACTACAATATCTGTAAAACACTACCTTTTACAATAGATTAATATTTGTGCCAATAATAGTATAAAATACCGGTGTATCAACAATTTCACGTGAGGTTTCTTCTATGTCAGATGTTACACATCATATGCGACTACTGTAAGGCTCGTATTTTTTTTTAGTCGGTTTACCCTCCAGGTAGGCTCTTCCCTCGGACTCAGGGAGGGATCCCACCTTTACCGCCTCCAGGGCAGTGTCCTGGAGCTTGAAACACCTAATCGGGAGATACAACTGGGGAGGTGGGACCAGCATCTCGCCCAGGTGGCCTCACCTGCAAAGCGAAGGGAAGGGAGGGGAAGATTGGTATTTGCACGGAACCGAAGTGGGAAACCACGGAAAACCACTTCGAGGATGGCTGAGATGGGAATCGAACCCCTCTACTCATTTGGACCACCCGAGGCTGAGTAGACCCCGTTCCAGTTCTCACACCACTTTTCAAATTTCGTGGCAGAGCCGGAAATCGAACCTCGGGCCTCCGGGGTGGCAGCTAAGCACGCTGACCACTACACTACGGAGGCAAAAACTATTTTATATACATTTTTCAAAATTTGGTTCATGCTTTGTGCTGACCTTCACCGTTTCCCTCATATCTCCCATATTTGAGCCGTTGAGAGCCCAAGTGGTGTAACTCCTCTCGGAATTACAGGGAAGTCTAAACCTTATATGGCAAGCAGGCATAGCTCAGGGCCAGTGTGTGTGTAGCATTGGAAGTGAGCATTGCGTCTGTCAGCCACAAAGGTTAGACTTGCCCGTTATTCCGAGAGGAGTTACACCACTTGGGCTTTCAACGGCTCATTTATAGGAATGCTTAAATTTTTCTCTTTTTACAGTAGGTGTTAGACCTTCAGCTACAAAATGAATCTGACACATTTCCACATTATTAATTATTTCAACTTTATGCTGAACAAACTCGAAACATACATATATATATATATATATATATATATATATATAACGGTTCATAGAAAAATTAATAAAGCCAAAAAGATTTGAATGAGTTTCATTTTGTAGCGGAATATTTTAACACCGACTTGAACCATTGAGAAGTGGTGTGAAACAAGAAGTTCCGTGAAGAACTAAACAGCCTACTTTTCATGCCAATGATTATTCTACAGAATATGAACCTATCTAGAATAATGACGAAATTAAGTTGGTAATATCGAAATATCAAATTAGTTCAAAATATACCTGGTATAATGTAGCCTGTTAGAGCACTACAGTTGGCAGCCCTGGTGACTGAATATATTCTTAGTTCCACCTCTTAAGGTACAGAATACAAAATTTGGTTGAACTCCAATGGACGTTACATGCACCTAGACACTGGATCTATCAGCACGCGTAAAAGCATGTTGCCAACAATACCATGCGTGTGCTGGTCAGAAATAATCTGAATTATTATGATATCTTGTTGTGCCAATTTTGGATGAAATCCATTTGTTAGTATAGAAGTTACATGTATTTTAAAATTGGACATATCAGCAGGCATAGAATCATGTTGGCAGCACTGCCTTGTATTAATTACTCCAAATTAATCTAGAATGTCAGGTGCTATACGTGTGCAAAGTATAGAGCTGTTGGCTTGCATACTTTCTGATATATTGATATTAGGGTAAAAAGAATATAGACAGCATTTATTAACAGTTGGCAGCCCTGATTGCTCTTAACAATACTTATAGTCATATCTGTTATGGTACACATATCACATACGAAATTTGGTTGAAATCCAACTGATAGTATAGAAGTTACATGTATTTAAAAATTGGTACTATCAGCAGGCTTATAATCATGTTGGTAGAACTGACGTATATAAGTTACTCCAAATTAATGTAAAATGTCAGAATATACGTGTGCATAGTTTAAAGCTGTTGGCTTGCATACTTTCTGATATATTGGTATTTGAAAAAAAAAATAGAGAGAGCAATTATTAACAGATGACAGCCCTGGTGGCTCTTAAGAATACGCTCAGTCATATCTGTTTATGTACAGATATTACATACAAAATTTGGTTGAAATCCAATTGATAGTGTAGAAGTTATATGCATTTAAACATTGGACCTATCAGAAGGCTTAAAATTATTTTGGCAACACTGTCATGGTTGGCGTCCTGTAAATTAAACTGAAATAGTATTATCTACATGTGTGCCAATTTTGGAATAGCTCCCATGCATACCTTGCAAGATATCCAACATGGAGCTCAAATTTCTAGTGCGTTTTTTCAGCAGTTGGTAGCACTGACATCATTTTCAAATATGGACGTGAGCTATTCCGGTGCACATCTTTACTCATACTAAATTTGGTTTTGATTGCTACAGCCGTTTAGGAGTTGATAGGGGGACACACACACACAGCCAGCCAGACAGACAGAAGGACAGACAGACAGACAGACAGACAGACAGACAGACACATATTTTCCCGGATCGATCTCATAAGTCTACTTTTTCCTCATTTTTGCAAAATGTGAAAAGTAGGCTAAAAATGTAACACGAGGACTGGCGCCGGGTCATTTTGACCCATAGTGTGTCACTCCCTTTTTGTCGTAGTTGTACGTATTTTAATGAAGTAATTTTACACCTGGTGTCTTCCTATGAACTATTCCCAATATAAAATGAGGTTATTTATATTTTTCAAATTTAACATGCAGAAAAATGACAATACTTTTTCTAACAGTATCATTTGCCTTGATAGTGCCGGCAAAGCAGTCATCTTAATTTTTTTGAACAAAGAAACTGATGACCAAGGTATCCCTAGACCCTAAACATATGAACAAGAACTTAAGCTATATGATTGAGCTGCACCAAAATAGATGGATTTCCCCCCTCATATTTTACAGATTGTTCCGACTAACGTAAGCCGAAAATTGTTACGCGAGGACTGACGCCATGGGTAAATCTGACCCGACCGTAAATAATATTGAAATAACTTGAGTGTTCAAAAAGCTAGCGACATAGTTCTTTTACAAGACTAGGAAGGAAGGTACAGTAAGCGACAAGAATTAAGGGCTGTTGTTGTTTGAGTCTTCAGTCTTTTGACTGGTTTGATGCAGTTCGCCATGCTTCCCTGTTCTGAGCTAATCGTTTCATCTCTACATAGCTACCACACCTTACATCCGAGGCAATCTGTTTAACTTATTCTAACCTTGGTCTACCCCTACAGTTCTTGTCCTCGACCCTTCCTTCCATAACTAAGCTCGCTATTCCTGGGTATCTTAGTAGCCTATGTGTCCTACCAACCTATCTCTTCTCTTCATTAACAGTCGCCAGAAACAGCTCTCCTATCCCACTCGTCTTAATACCTCTTCGTTTGTAACCCTATCTACCCATCTGATCTTCATAATTCTCCTGTAACACCACATTTCAAACCCTTCAATTCTCCTCTTTTCTGCTGCACCATTAGTCCAAGTTTCACTTCCATAGAGCGCCACGCTCCAGACAGAGGCTTTCAAATATGACTTCCTAATACCTAAATCTATATTCGATGTCAACCGATTCCTTTTTCGTAGACATTCTTTCCTTGCCTGAGCCAACCTACTTTTTATATCCTCTTTGCTTCGTCCATCACTGGTTATTTTGCTTCCTAAGTAACATAAATCTCCTACTTCCCTCAGCTTTTCACCTGCCAATATGATGTCCATAGAGGTTGAACAAAACGAAAATATAGAGCATTATTTTTGAAGCCTCGGGTCAAAAATACCCATGCGCCAGTCCTCGCGGGTTAAGAAAAGAAAAGTCCAAAAATTCATATAAACATGCGAGATATGTATGAGCAAGAACCAAATTTTGAAAAATGGATGAAAATAGCTACGATTTGAATTTTGAGAATGTAGAAATTTGCTTCTGATAGCACGATGTGTGTGTTTCCTTGTAAATGTATATAATTGTCGTACAAGATTTATGACAGGCACAGTTATAATATTAAAACAGTTTCTGTCTGAGCTCCTTATGTTGTATGTTTCCCCTCAAAGCTGGACCCTCTCCAAAATAACTCCATTTTTCTGTTTGGCCTGTGTGAACAGAGTCATCCATGGGTTGAGGGGACAGGTTAGGCCTACTTGTGTTGTTGTATGAGTCTTCAGTCTTTTGACTGGTTTGATGCAGCCGTCCATGCCTACCTGTCCTGAGCTAATCGTCTCATCTCTACATGGCTACCACACCCTACATCCGAGGCAATCTGTTTAACATATTCTAACTTTGGTAAACCCCTACAGTTTTTGTCCTCGACCCTTCCTTCCATAACCAAGCTTGCTATTCCTAGGTGTCTTAGTAGGTGTCCTACCAACCTATCTCTTCTCTTCATTAGCAGTTGCCAGAAACATCTCTCCTCTCCCACTCGTCTTAATACCTCTTCGTTTGTAACCCTATCTAGATCTTCCCATCTGATCTTCATCATTCTCCTGTAACACCACCTTTCAGACGCTTCAATTCTCCTCTTTTCTGCAGCACCAATAGTCCAAGTTTCACTTCCATAGAGTGCAACGCTCCAGACAAAGACTTTCAAAAACTTGTGTTACCTTGCGTGAATAATACAACATTCAGTAAGTGCCAGTAATGTTGGGCACCATTTTACTCTCGATGTAAACTTTACCATACTTTTCACCGGCAGATACTTGCCACGGTGGACGAGTTGTTATCGTGTCGGACTACTAACCCCAAGCTTGCAGGTTCACTCCTGGCCGTGGTAAGTGATTTTTGAAAGGCAACAAAAATCATGGTACGCACGTCATACGTTGTTGGCATGTTAAATAACCCATTTGAATTCAATAGGCCATGTTCATAATGGCAAAATTAATCTCGTGATTTTCCGCACATAAATAGTTCCTCTTTTCTCTACTAGAAAGCGCTATAGTGTCAAGGAGCTTAGATATTTAACCTCCTTGACTATCGTAGCGCTCCAAGGAACGATAAAATTCGACATGAAAGTTGCCCTCTGGGCGTCAATTAACAAAGCTTGCACCTGGCACCCGAGGCTATACGGTATTATTATTGTTGCGTGCCACCCCCTAGTGGCACTTTTGTTAACTGGATTACGGTGGGGGGTACAAAGCACAACACCAATTACTGCTTAAAGAAATAATTAACTTTATTGTGGCCAGAAAATTACACTAATCAGCAAAAACAAGCAATTAGGAGCCTTACTCCAGTTTCCTCAAGTCTCTTCCTTGAGCGCTCTTGGCCCTTCCACTTGTCAACATACCACAGAAGTTAATCCGTCCTAATGAGTACGGTGGCCTTGACAGAAACTACCTGCTCCTCTCCTTTATGTTCACCGACCACAATTACTTACGATCACTTGCTGCAGGCTATTTCGCTGTCCACAAGCTGGAGAAACAATGTCACTGGATTTCGTAACTCGCACAGCACTTCGTCACCACACTTCTGTCGCACAAGATAATCGCTCGCACTAGCTCGTAAAACACAACAACAACCACTGCTTCACGGGTCACTCTTATATAGCAGGCCGGTGACTCAATAAATACTTCTAGATCCATCCAGGGTCCACGGCTTCTCGAGGTTTCCATCGCTGGTCCAGTCACGAATATTCTGGACTATCTCTTTGTCCTAGTAGCCCTGTTGCATAAGGCGCGCGCAATACAGGAGGCAGGGCACAGCCCAGCCCTGGGGCAGTTGTGACTCATGCGGCGAGTGATGACACAAACTCACAGCCGTAACATTATTATTATTATTATTATTATTATTATTATTATGATTATGATAATGGTGACAAGTTATTTGAATGGATGTATGTAAATAATCTCACACTGATATATCATGCTAAATATCGAGGCACCTTCCATTCTGCTCGATCGAACCAGAATTACTCTCCTGATCTATGTTTTATCTCCAGTAGCCTAATGATACCAACACCACGAATACGGAGGCACGTGACTTTCCGCGTAGTCAGCATAGACCAATAATTTATAACATTGTTATTAATATCCCTGTTATAAGATCTACACCCCACCCTCGAAGGAACTAGCTGACTGGGATTTGTACGCCAGTTACACTGATGCCAACATTAGATGGGCGCTACCAGTCCCTGAGAACTATGACCGGTTTGTTGGATTAATCAAATCTGCTGCTAAACGAAGTATTCCTAGAGGTTTCTGCAAAGATTATGTCCCTGGATGGAATGAAGAAACAACTCGCTTATGCAATGAATATGAACGGAACAATAGTCATGAGAAAGCTGTTGAATTACTAACATCCTTGGACAATGCTAGAAGAGAGAAATGGTACAAGACTGTTGAAAACTTGAACTTCACCCACTGAAGCAGGAAAGCATGGTCACTAATATGAAAACTGGATTCAACATCCATACCCACAAGAAAGCATTCCGCTATTAACGTAGAATCCATAGCTGACCACCGTATTTCAACATCCAGGACAGAGAGAGACAAGAGGTTTAGCAGACAGGTCCGATTGGAATTCAACAAGTTAAAACGTGAAGTCCAACCTAACTTGTTTTATTCGCGGCCATTCCCATTACAGTAGATACAACATGGTCTGTATGCTCTCAGGACTGGAAAAGCTGCGGTATTTGATGGTGTGTATCAGGAGTTTCACAAGAAATGTGGTCCAACTACCAAACGATGGCTTGCAAACTTTTTCAGTTCCATTCTACAATCAGGACGTCTTCCATCGTCTTTCAAGAAGACCAAAATCATTGCAATACTGAAGCAAGGAAAAGATCCAAAGTTACCCCAACGTTACAGGCCAATTGCCATAGTGTCACCTACAAATTACTTGAAAGACTGTTACTGAATAGAATTGCGCCCGTAATTGAGCAAGAGATTCCTGTTGAACAAGCTGGATTCCGCCCAAAACGAGACTGCTCTGATCAAGTCCTTGCCTTAACTATATACAGTATATAGAAACTGGCTTTGAGAAGAAACTTAAAAGTGTTTGTGCCTTTCTGCACCTCTCAGCGGCGTATGATACTGTCTGGAGGAAAGGACTTCTCCTCAAACTCATAAAGTCAGTTCCTTGTCTTAAAACAGTCACTCTCATCAGCAACATGTTAAGTAATAGACTATTCTAAGTTCACAATGAAATTACCAGGAGCAGGTTCCATACACTCAATAATGGTGTACCTCAGGCTTCAGTTTTATCCCCTATGCTATTTAACTTATACATTCGTGATCTGCAAGAAACGGTATCCCGTAAATTCATCTATGCGGACGATATAAATCTTACAGTCCAGTGCGCCACTTTTGATGACGCAGAGGATTTGCTGAGTGAAGACCTTAAGAAGATGAATGTTTATTTCAGAAAGTGGCGGCTTCAACTGAGTCCTTCTAAATCTGAGGTAACCACATTTCACCTTAACACCCTACAGGCAAACTTATACCTAGAGTGAAGTTCGGGAACCAATATCTGAAGTACAACAGCTCCCCTAAGTATTTAGGAGTGATATTGGACAGGGCACAAGCCTCCGTGGCTTAGGCGGCAGCACGCCGGCCTCTCACCGCTGGGTCCGTGGTTCAAATCCCGGTCCCTCCAAGTGAGATCTGTGCTGGACAGAACGGAGGCAGACAGGTTTTTCTCCGGGTACTCCGGTTTTCCCTGTCAAAATTTCATTCCAGCAACACTCTCCACTATCATTTCATTTGTCATTCATTTAATCATTGCCCCAGAGGAGTGAGTCAGGCCTCGGCAGCCGACACAGTTCATATCCTCGCCGCTAGATGGGGGCTTCATTAACTTTCCATTCCTGACCCGGTCGGAGACTGGACGCAGGCTGTGGATTTTCATTTTTCATTGGACAGGGCATTAACTTTCAGACAGCATATTGCAAAAACAGCAGCAAAATTAAAAAGCCGTAATAACCTACTAACTAGGTTAGCTGGAACATCATGGGGCGCTGATGCCAACACGCCCAGGGCTACTGCTTTGGCTGTCGTATACTCTTCAGCTGAATACTGTGCAAGCGTATGATTGAACATTTCCCTTTACCAACTGGTTGATATTCAACTCCGCCAGACAATGCGGATTATCTCTGGCACTCTACATTGCACTTCCTCACAGTGGCTACCTGTACTATGTAATATTGTTCCTCCTCATATCAGGAGACATCAAGCTCTTTCCCGCCTGTGGCGCAGAATTATGGATAGTGAAGTTCTCCCTATCCACCAAGACGTCAATCAACCTTCTACATTCAGGATGAAGTCACGGAAACCAGCCTACAAGACGGCTATGGAACTTACTTCAGCTTCGTTCGACCCCCGAAATACATGGAACGTTGAATGGTCTACCTCTCCACCTCGTGGCCTAATTGAAGTACTTGATCCTACCATCAAACTATCTGGATTCCATCTCCCTCGATTTGTCTGGTCCCATCTCAACAGAATTCGATGTGGCACTACTCGAACTAGAGCAGCCTTACATCAGTGGGGTTGGATAGAGTCACCTCGTTGTGAATGTGGATACGAAGTGCAAACCATCAAGCACATCGTGCAGGAATGCCCTCTATATATGTACTCTGGGACCTTAGAAGAGCTCCATGCAGCCACTCCACAAGCTCTTGAATGGATTCAAGACCTGGCGGCCGATATATGAAGGATCCTAATGTTGAAAATTGTTTATTTGTAAATTTATATAATGCATATTAATTACTGTATTGTATGAATCATACGCTAAATAATAAATAATTATTACCGGTAGATCCCACCATACTTAAGCTAAAATTCAATTGTCTAAAAAAGTCCTATGCACGGTTTTCGTTACGGTTTCCATGAAATTATAATTTTCCGTGTTATGGCTCCGTTTATCACTTATATGGAAGTTCCTTTTACACAATTATTTAAATAATTGAGCTGTAATTTATCATTGATGTAATTTCCATGGTCGTCTAACACATGGCCTATCCAGATATTGATATAGCAACCGCCTCCTTCCCAATCATAGTCCCTGAATTTCAAATGTACACACTACTATTGACACCACAATAACACAGGTCATCAGAAAAAATCACACACCCAACTTCACGGGGTTGAATGACCACGATGTCTGAAGTTCCTAAATTAATCAACAATAACATAAAACATTTCAGATTTCGAAAAGCGCATGTCTACTGGCGAGGACAAGAATCGAGATGTGAAGAATAAGAAATGTGATGGTCATTTCTTT
Organism: Meconema thalassinum; assembly: GCA_946902985.2. NCBI lineage: Eukaryota > Metazoa > Arthropoda > Insecta > Orthoptera > Tettigoniidae > Meconema > Meconema thalassinum. Next base: position 739,240,261 of record OX336390.1, read on the forward strand.
ACGTTTGACAAAAGAAAGGCGAATCTCTTTGGAAACACAATCGCGAGTCCAGCAGCACAATATACCAAGAGTCCATCTTCAACAATTTGAAAAAGAAAGCTTTGAGGGAAATCGGCTGGAAGCTTCCGCAGTTATTGTGACATGATATGGTATAAACACCATCAATGGTCTCCGAGAACTCCAAACTCGCAGAACAATGAAGGAGAACCTATGGCTTCTTCTAATAAATTCCGGCGATCTTATTAGTCTGTAGTGAAGGCCGCGCCGCACGGACCTAGTTATTCTCTGCGGCGACTACTCTTTTAGCGAGTCCACTCGTGGTACAGCGGTTAGCATTCTTGGCTGTCGCCCCGGAGGTCCGGGCACTATTCCCGGCTCTGGCAGGAAATTGATCTGGTCTCAGGGCTGGAACGGGGCACACTCAGCCTAGTGAGGCAAAACTGAGAAGAGGAGGATTCGATTCCCACCTCAGCCATCCTGGAAGTGGTGTTGCGTGGTTTCCCCCACTTCTACTCCAGGCCAATGCTGGGATGGTTCCTAACTTAAGGCCAAGGCATCCTCCTTTCTCGTCCTCACCTGAATTACAATTAACTTACAGTATAGGCCTAAATACTACTACGGACGCAACAATAACAAAGCTTATCAGACAAATTATATACACTCCCAAGTACACGGGCCTAAATGATCACGATGTCCAAGTCCCTCAACTGAAATTACGACATCAACAACAACAAAGACATAGCGAATGTGTTTCAGTAATGGATCGCCATATTTGGAAGCTAGCCTATACAGTACGGATAACTCCTGGCAGTTTTAAAGAGTGTCTAATTGTATGTTGCGATGGGCAGATGGCGAGGATTCGCCGTAAACTCGTAGAGCGACAATCACCAACAAAATGTTTCCCAAAATAAACATCAGGCCTACCAATTATTTTCCATGCTGACCAAATTCTACACGCACTCATGTACAGTACATTGGGCTAATGACCACGACGCCCAAACCCATAAAAAAAAAATTAAAAAAAGCAGTGTATGTGTGTAAGTATATCTACCCCTTATTATTCCCGTTTTCAACGGGGTCGGGGATGAGATAAGATGAAAGTGTTTGTGGCGGATGTTCTACGGCCGGATAACCTTCCTGACGCCAACCTCATGAGAGGAGTTAATGAGAGATGACATGAATGAAGATGAATGAAACTGGGCAAGGATTTGGAAGGAAGTGGCCGTGTCCTCTCAGAAGGTACCATCCCAACATTTGCCTGGAGTTGAAAATGGGGAAACCACGGAAAACCATTTCAAAGACGGCCGACAGTGGGGCTGGAAGCCACGTCTACCGAGTCCGCAGATAGCTCGGCCCAATGGCCTGCGCGTTAGCGATCGTAGCTACCGCTGTCGGTTACAACAACAACAACAACAACAACAACAACAACAACAACAACAACAACAACAGTTAAGTATTTAAAATACATACCTTGTTGTTGTACATTCATTCAGCGGCTTTCGCTACATCATAGTCATTTACCCCGTGTACTTGCGAGTGTGTGTGTGGAATATGTCTGATAACCCGTGTCATTGTGATGGCTATATTAGTGTGTGTATTTGTAATAGGGGCTAGGATTAGGGTAGGAGGTGGCAGTGGCCTATCATGCACTGCGGTGCCACGGGGTTTGGTTTGGTTTTTGGTGGCATTGGTTCTAATTTAGGTACCATCCCGGTATTCGCCTGGAGTAGAAAGGGAAAACCACGGAAACTCACTTCTGGGATGGCTGAGGTAGGAATAGTACTCACCTCTTCTCAATCGTGCCTCACTAGGGTGACTAAACCCTGTTTCAGGCCTCAGGCCAAAATTAAATTTTTCAGCAGACCCGGGAATCGAACCCAGACATCCGTGGTGACAGCCACCTACTTATCATTACGCCACGAAGTGTACTAAAAATCATACCGTACAACTCGAACACCAGATTCTCTCAAGGGCGGATTCGGTGGCGTAGTTGGTAGCACGCTGAGCTTCTATGCCCAAGATCGCGGTTTGAAACCCAGCCGAAGTCGTCGGATTTTTTAAGAGCGTTAAAATCCCTCAGTATGCCTTCCTTCGGAGGGGAAGTAAAGCCGGCGGTCCCATGTACCATAGATTTATGGCATGATAAAGAACCTTCCACTAATTACACTTGTGTGAAGCTAAATTATAGGTTAGATTTGACTAACGCTCTTAGGTTCCAAAGTTCGTCGCCAGGAGCCGATTACGGTGGTCTCTAGTAGCAAAGATCAGAAATAGTTGGTCGTTGGCGGTGGCGTTTGGAAGCAAAAGTTGTAATTACTTGAAAAATCGAATGTCTGCAGTCCTTAATTGAATTAAAAACAGATAACACACACTAATACAGTGATCACAATTAACACCGGTTATCAGACAGATTCTACACACACCCGAAGTACACGGGGCTACATGACCGCGTTGTCGCAGCCCCTAAACTGAGGAACCAACCAACCATTCTCTCAAGATAAATGCAGTCAAACTTTGGTATAAATGACATCTCTCGTCTTATTAGTACAATGATCAGAACATCTGAAAATATAGGTTACAAGATCCCAAATAGTTAATCATTTATTCATTTTCATTTGAGACTGGTTTGGCCTTCAACGTCCAGTCTAGTCTGCAAGCCTCTGTTTGCGAACGCGTCACCTCCGTGATCCCCTATTAGTAGCTAGCGCAGCGGTATCCTCTGCTTCTACACCTTGAAATCGCTGAACACTGAAACTTACCATCGCACAATGATCCTTTTGCGCAATCTCGGGGCTCAACAGTTTATAATCAAATGAAAATATTTTCCTATACTATTGTAACATAACAATATACGTAATAGTTCAATTGAAATATCTATGGATTGTATGAAGCTAGGAGTCCAAGATAGAATACAACTTATTGCTTATTTCTTTTAAACTGTAGTCTTTTTCTACAATCTGCAGTCACAAAATCACCTAAGTTCAGCAGCGCTAAGGAAAACCCTAATCAAGTTGAAAATTATTAGGCCTATTATTAGTCTAAGTTTAACCTCAATTCTTATAAATGAAAATAAGAAAAATGTTTAACCCAATTTTGAAGTTATTTTTAGGTTTATGGACCATTTCTGATTGCAAAGGTATTCTTGCGACAAGATAGCCTAAAAGGACTACTGTGCATCGCCTCGCAGGTTTACCTCTGCTCCTCGTACACCTTATAGTCGGGTTCATTAACCACTTACCTAAGTTCTCCTCCGCCTTATACATCACATGACCCCATCATCTAAGTCGGCTCATGCGAACTGCTACATTTAACGACTAATTTTTCTCTTCATTACGAGTTGATCAATTTGGAAAATTAACCTTTGTTCTAATCAATTAAGTACACCTGTACTATTCACAGCGAGCTTTACTCACGGATGGACGTTGCTCATATGCGAGCACCCAGAATGGCACCAGCCTCAAGATCATGACAATGATCGTGTGGCCTCCGGAGAGGCCGAGTGCAGGTCTTTCTAGTTGACGCCCATGGGCGACCTGCGCGTCGTAATTAGGATGAAGTGATGATGATGATGACGTCACATACTGTAACGTTTCACCAATTATGTATTTGGGGTGGCGGGTGTATAGCACACAAGGGAAAACTTTTTATAAAAAAATATCTATTCTACTACAAGCCTCTACATTCATAACCATACAAAAATCAACATAAAACATTTATTAATCAACACATCTCCATGCCAACCTTCAAGATAGAGCAAGGTCTCCAGTCAACCATTTCTGGACCACCACAAAGAATCCCATAGCTCAAGTGCTACACTCCTTGCAATGGCCCACCAGCAAGAGGTGGCCATGCTACTAATATATGTTCTTTGAGAAAAGGAACCGTTTCAATTCTCCCCCCCCCCCCCCCCCCCCTATATAAGTGATTCTCGCGTGAGAAACACGTGAGGAACTCATATACCGTATAAAAAATCACAGAGCACAAATCACAAAACATCAACAAATACACTAACTAAAACTATCAATAAACACTATGTCCACATTGATCGGAAGTTACTATTAAGTCTCTTGGATCATTCAACAATACATTGATAATGGAAGATGGAATGTCGCTGTTTTCTCTGAGCCTGTTTGAGCACATGCCATAATATCTCTTCTCTGGACTATGATAAGAATCACATGTTTCTGAATTGGGGTAGGTTTCAGATGTCTACTCTTATGACATTATCGATTACAAAATGCCGTAACACACTGTTCTCAATAAGTTGAAGCACGTCATCTCCAGTAGCCTTCACTCGAATATCGACGTAATTGTCAACATTTATACCGGAAAAGATACCGCCAGCAAACATAACGTTATCATCTTCAGTTGACTCTAGAAGAATATAGAGATCTACACGAGGCTTCTCAGACTTATTTTCATCTCTATCACTGTCACCATTTCCATCTCCGTCATCCTTTCAAACCTCTCAGTGGCCAGTATCCCTCATTTCTTCTAAAGCACGGAGTATCACCAGTAACATTTTCATCATTATCACGTCATCGTAATCCACCTTTTCCCTCCTTCCATTCTTTCATCTGCTTCTTTTCCTCTTTCAGATTCTTTGCCTTATAATTCAACTTCCTTTCATATGCTTTCATTCATTCTTTCTTGTTCTTCTCTTAGTCTTCCTCCTCCTCCTGCCTTCCATCTCGTCCTTTTCTTCATCCACCTTGTCATCCTTCTCCGCCGCTTCTCACTCCTTCCCTTCCTCATATTTCTCTTCTTCGTCCTTATCTGTCTTATACTGCTCAACAATTGTTTCTTCTTATCTTTTCCTTCCATTCTTTCGTCTGCCTCTTTTTTTCTAGCTTCTTTGTCTTGTAATTCAACTTATTTTCACCTACTTTCTTTTCTTCTTCCAATTCACCTTCTCCCTTCTTCGTTTCTCCTGCCTTCCATCTCGTCCTTGTCATCCCCATCTTCCTTCTCCAACGCTTCTTCACCCTATCTTTTTCCAGTATGTTGTCTTCTTCATGACTCACACCTGCACTTTTATCCTCATCTTGAGCCTCTTTTTCTTGGCTGCCACTGTCCTCCTCATAACCAACCTCATCTGCTAGTAGTTTCTCTTCTACCTTTTCTTCTCCTTCACCTGCTTACTCTCCTTCTTCAGTTTCGTCCATATCACCTGCTTTCTTTCGTTCTTCCGTTTCACCTTCTCCGTTATCTGTTTCTCCTTACTCTTCTACCTTTTGCTTTACTACTAACCATATACTGTATGTTCCTTGAGAAAAGGAACCGTTTCAATACACCCAATGCCCGAGCCACGGGAATTAACCCCAGAAGATTAAAATCCCTGATGGCTCGGCCGGGAATCGAACCCGGGGCACTTCAAGCCAAAGCCTAGTGCGCTAACCATTTAGCCACGGAGCCGGACAGCCTCAAGATAAGACAAGCTGTCTGCGCTAATTGAGACCGAACACAGACTCTGTCACGGAAGCCCTGAGGGGGTCGTCTTCACTCGAGTATGCTTTCACCGCAGTTCTTGGCTCTTGTTAAATCTGGCGGAGCAATATCGATATATTGCCCCCATATTTCCTGCAGTCAGCATTTTGGGGCATGGACAGGGTCCAGTTACCCAGTTGAAGACAACCATTTAAGAACTGCTATATGGCATGACGCACATACAATAAGCAACCAAGATTGAACAATAAGGGTACTTGATAGACGTATCGTCATTTCAGATGGGATCTCCTTGCGGTGTAGTGGCTACCATTCTTCGCTGTCGGACTGGAGGTCTGGGTTTAAATTCACGGCTCTGCCAAGAAATTTAATTCTGATCTGAGGGCTGGAACGGGGTACATTCAGCCTCGTAAAGCAAAACTGAGAAGAGGTGGATTCGATTCCCCCCTCGGCCATCCTAGAAGTGGTTTTCCGTGGTTTCCCATTTCTACTCCAGGAAAATGCTGGGATGGTAGCTAACGTAAGGCCATGGCCGCGTCCACCCCAGTTCTCACCTCAATTACACACAGCCAAGAATGCTAACTAACCATTATGCCACGAAGTGGTCAACAGTTAATAAAATATTTAGTTCTATGTAGTGCTGTAACAATTCCCGCTAAATATTCAGCCATAGTTTGGTTGGTTGGTTCCTCAGTTTAAGGGCTGCAACAACGCAGACATGTAGCCCCGTGTACTTTGGGTGTGCGTAGAATCTGTCTGATTTTTTTTTTCTTAGCGTATGGTCTTTAGTACCGGGATTGTCCAAGGACATGTTAGCTCACCAGAGTTTGTAGCTGCTTCTATGTGGACACCCACGGGGTGAGCTACAAGTAACGTCGCGTGTGGAATGTTGTCTGGGGAGGAAAGAGTGAATGAAAGGACGAGGAATTGAAAGGTAGCGGCTGTGGCCCATAGTTAGGGACCAATCCCGGCATTTGCCTGGAGGGAAGATGGGAAACCACCATCTTCAAGGTTGTCAGCGGGGGAATTCGAACCTCGCCTCCCGGAAGCGAGCGACTGCGTGCAGACACGCTGTAATGACCACGGCCAACTCACCCGGTATCTGTCTGATAACCGGTGTTAATTGTGATGGCTGTATCAATGAGTGTTATCTGTGATTCAGGTAAGGACTGCAGATGATCAATTTCAAGTAGTTCTTACTTTTTCTTCCTAATGCTACCGTTAACAACACCTAGCTGCGAACTTGGCTACTAGATGCCACCGCAACCGGCATCTGTCGGCGAACATTTGAACTTAATAGAGCGTTAATCAAATTTAACCTACGAATTTAGTCTCACACAATTGTAGTAAGTGGAAGGTTCTTTTACATGCATAAATCCATGACAAGGGCCAGCCGGCTTTACTTTCCCTCCGAAGGAAGGCATAATGAGGGACTTTCAACGCTCTTAAAATCCGATGACTTGACTTCGGCTGGATTTGAACCCGAGATCTTGGGCATAGCAGCTCAGCATGCTACCAACTACGCCACCGAAGCCACCCAGGCATAGTTTATGAAAACGTATGATTACTTATCTACACTTATTTTTTGTAAAATGGACAACATCTAACGTGTCGATTCCAAATGCACTCGCGCGAGTGTGGTTGTTAAAATCCACCTTACTTGTAACTATAGAAAGTCGGGGGAGTGAGGACGACCGATTTCCCAATAGTGGTGGTAGATGATGGACCACTACGACTTTACAGCTATAGAAGTTTCTTAAATTATCCGTCAACGGTGGCTACAAATACTCCCTTCTCCTGTCTCTTTACACAGTGATACATTGGTCTCGTGTTTTCCCCTTTTTCAAGTAACACTCATTATCTTATGCTTTTCCTGTTCTGACTTCTGATCGTAGACATTTCGCCCCTCAGCCAAAGGCATTGCTCGTTTCTTTCTCAGTTCCTTTCTTAGCTCCTAGCAAGAAAACGTGACGAGGGAGACAAAATGCTGCGTACGCACAGATCTTAAGCTGGTAAACATTCTTGAATATGGGAAAATGATATTCACAGTTGGTGGAATCGATAACTCCTTAAGATACGCTGAGCCTTTGATGGAATATTTATCGAATAGGTCAGCCAATTGTAGACAAGTAAATAGTCAGATCCTTTCTGAATGCTCCCTGAAGCAATAATAACGTAACATAGCAAGACGTTCCGTGACGAACTGAAGAGCCTACTTTTCTTAAAATTTAAGATTCATGCCAATGATTAATCTATATGGATCTATCTAGAATAATGACGAAATTAAGTTGGTAATATCGAAATTTCAACTTAGTTCGAAATACTGTATACCTGGCATAATGTGGCCTAATAGAGCACTACAGTTGGCAGCCCTGGTGACTGAATATATTCTTAGTTCCATTTCTTAAGGTACAGAATACGAAATTTGTTTGGAGTCCAATGAATAGCATGGACGTTACATGCAGTTAAACATTGGATCTAACAGCGCGCGTAAAATCATGTTGGCAACAATGTCATGCATCTATTGGTCAGAAATAATCTGAAATAATATGATCTATTGTTGTGCCAATTTTGAATGAAATCCATTAGTTAACAAAGAAGTTACATGTATTTTAAAATTGGACTTATCAGCAGGCTTAGAATCATGTTGGTAGCACTGGCGTAGGCCTATATTAGTTACTCCAAATTCATCTAGAATGCCAGGTACTATACGTGTGCAAAGTTTAGAGCTATTGGCTTGCATACTTTCTGATATATTGATAATAGGGTAACAAAAATAGAGACAGTATTTATTAACAGTTGGCAGCCCTGGTTACTCTTAAGTATCGGCATAGTCACATCTGTTATGGTACACATAGCACACATGAAATTTGGTTGAAATCCAAATGATAGAGTATAGAAGTTACATGTATTTAAATTTGGACCTCTCAGCAGGCTTAGAATCATGTTGGTAGCACTGACGTATATAAGTTACTCCAAATTAATATAAAATGTCAGGTACTATACGTGTGCATAGTTTTAAGCTGTCGGCTTGCATACTTTCTGATATATTGGTATTTTGGATGAAAGAAATTAAGAGCATTTATTAACAGTTGGCAGCCCTGGTGGTTCTTAAGAATACGCTCAGTTATATTTGGTTATGTACACATACAACATACGAAATTTGGTTGAATTCCAATAGATAGTGTTGAAGTTATATGCATTTAAAATTGGACCTATCAGCAGGCTTATAATCATTTTGGCAACACTGCCATGTGTGGCCTCCTGGAAATTAAACTGCAATATTATTATCTATACGTGTGCCAATTATAAAAGAGCTCCCGTTAATACCTTCCAAGATATCCAACATGGAGCTCAAATTTCAATTGCGATTTTTCAGCAGTTGGTAGCACTGACATCATTTTCAAATATGGCCGTGAGATATTCAGGTATAGATCTTTACTCCTACCAAATGTTGTTTCGATTGCTCCAGCCGTTTAGGAGTTGATAGGGGGACACACACACACAGCCAGACAGAGAGACAGGCAGACAGACACACAGTTGCCCGATCTCATAAGTCTACTTTTTCCTAATTTTTGCAAAATGTGAAAAGTAGGCTAAAAATGTAATGAATGCCTAGGCCTACCCCTTTTGGTATTCCCATGTGTACGAGTAGTAGATGCCCAATGCCGCGAATTCAAACCCAGCGGAAGTCGTTGGATTTTCTAAGAGCATTAAAAACCCTTCGGAGGGGAAGTCAATTCAGCGGTCCGATGCCATAGATGTATGGCATGAAAAAGAACCTTCCACTAACGACAATTATTGTGTGAAGCTAAAATTTATAGGTTATATTTGACTAATACTCTATTAAGTTCCAACGTTATACGCCAGCCCGGTTGCAGTGGGATCTAGTAGTAGCGAAGTTCACACCTAGGCATCATGGACGGTAACATTTGGTAGCAAACGTAGGAACTACTTGAAATTATCGTTTGCAGTTCTTACTTGAATTAAGAACAGATAACACACACTAATACAGTCATCACAATTTACACCGGTTATCAGACAGATTCTACACACACCCAAAGTACACGGGGCTACATGAGCACGATGTCGCAGCCCCTAAACTAAGAAACCAACCAACCCACGGGTAGTGAATGATTTTTACGGATTAATGTAATTTCTGATGACAATATAATTAGATGAGTTAACCCTAGTACGGTAGGGCTAATTGCAACGTTGTTATCGGTAACGATACGCATCGGCGACGATTACGATTCTAGAAACTGATAATAAATACAACGTTGCTATCGGTAGCACTTCATATCGGCGACGATTACGATTCTAGAAACTGACAATAAATACAACGTTGCTATCGGTAGCACTTCACATCGGCGACGATTACGATTCTAGAAACTGATAATAAATACAACGTTAACGGTAGCGCTAGGCATTGGCGACGATTACCATTCTAGAAACTGATAATAAATACAACGTTGCTATCGGTAGCACTTCATAACGGCGACGATTACGATTCTAGGAACTGATAATAAATACAACGATGTTATCGGTAACGCTTCGCATCGGCGACGATTACGATTCTAGAAACTGATAATAAATACAACGTTGTTATCGGTAACACTTCGCATCGGCGACGATTACGATTCTAGAAACTGATAATGAATACAACGTTGTTATCGGTAGCGCTCCGCATCGGCGACGATTACGATTCTCGAAACTGATAATGAATACAACGTTGTTATCGGTAGCGCTTCGCATCGGCGACGATTAAGATTCTAGAAACTGATAATAAATACAACGTTGTTATCGGTAACGCTTCGCATGGGCGACGATTACGATTCTAGAAACTGATAATAAATACAACGTTGTTATCGGTAGCGCTACGCATCGGCGACGATTACTATTCTAGAAACTGATAATAAATACAACGTTGTTATCGGTAACGCTTCGCAGCGGCGACGATTATGATTCTAGAAACTGATAATGAATACAACGTTGTTATCGGTAACGCTTCGCATCGGCGACAATTACGATTCTAGAAACTGATAATGAATACAACGTTGTTATCGGTAACGCTCCGCATCGGCGACGATTACGATTCTCGAAACTGATAATGAATACAACGTTGTTATCGGTAGCGCTTCGCATCGGCGACGATTACGATTCTAGAAACTGATAATGAATACAACGTTGTTATCGGTAACGCTTCGCATCGGCGACAATTACGATTCTAGAAACTGATAATGAATACAACGTTGTTATCGGTAACGCTTCGCATCGGCGACGATTACGATTCTAGAAACTGAAAATAAATACAATGTTGTTATCGGTAACGCTTCGCATCGGCGACGATTACGATTCTAAAAACTGATAATAAATACAACGTTGTTATCGGTAGCGCTACGCATCGGCGACGATTACCATTCTTGAAACTGACAATAAATACAACGTTGCTATCGGTAGCACTTCATATCGGCGATGATTACGATTCTAGAAACTGATAATAAATACAACGTTGCTATCGGTAGCACTTCATATCGGCGACGATTACGATTCTAGAAACTGATAATAAATACAACGTTGTTATCGGTAGCGCTACGCATTGGCGACGATTACCATTCTAGAAACTGATAATAAATACAACGTTGTTATCGGTAGCCCTACGATTCGGCGACGATTACCATTCTAGAAACTGATAATAAATACAACGTTGCTATCGGTAGCACTTCATATCGGCGACGATTACGATTCTAGGAACTGATAATAAATACAACGATGTTATCGGTAACGCTTCGCATCGGCGACGATTACGATTCTAGAAACTGATAATAAATACAACGTTGTTATCGGTAACAATTCGCATCGGCGAAGATTACGATTCTAGAAACTGATAATGAATACAGCGTTGTTATCGGTAGCGCTTCGCATCGGCGACGATTACGATTCTAAAAACTGATAATGAATACAACGTTGTTATCGGTAGCGCTTCGCATCGGCGACGATTTCGATTCTAGAAACTGATAATAAATACACCGATGTTATCGGTAACGCTTCGCATCGGCGACGATTACTATTCTAGAAACAGATTATAAATACAATGTTGTTATCGGTAACGCTTCGCATCGGCGACGATTACGATTCTAGAAATTGATAATGAATACAACGTTGTTATCAGTAACGCTTCGCATCGGCGACAATTACGATTCTAGAAACTGATAATGAATACAACGTTGTTCTCGGTAACGCTTCGCATCGGCGACGATTACGATTCTAGAAACTGATAATAAATACAACGTTGTTATCGGTAACGTTTCGCATCGGCGACGATTACGATTCTAGAAACTGATAATAAATACAACGTTGTTATCGGTAACGCTTCGCTTCGGCGACTATTACGATTCTAGAAACTGATAATGAATACAACGTTGTTATCGGTGACGCTTCGCAACGGCGACGATTACGATTCTAGAAACTGATAATAAATACAACGTTGCTATCGGTAACGCTTCGCATCGGCGACGATTACGATTCTAGAAACTGATAATGAATACAACGTTGTTATCTGTAGCGCTTCGCATCGGCGACGATTACGATTCTAGAAACTGATAATAAATACAACGTTGTTATCGATAACGCTTCGCCTCGGCGACTATTACGATTCTAGAAACTGATAATGAATACAACGTTGTTATCTGTAGCGCTTCGCATCGGCGACGATTACGATTCTAGAAACTGATAATAAATACAACGTTGTTATCGGTAACGCTTCGCATCGTCGAATATTACTATTCTAGAAACTGATAATAAATACAACGTTGTTATCGGTAACGCTTCGCATCGGCGACGATTATGATTCTAGAAACTGTTAATGAATACAACGTTGTTATCGGTAACGCTTCGCATCGGCGACAATTACGATTCTAGAAACTGATAATAAATACAACGTTGTTATCGGTAATGCTTCGCATCGGCGACGATTACGATTCTAGAAACTGAAAATAAATACAACGTTGTTATCGGTAACGCTTCGCATCGGCGACGATTACGATTCTAGAAACTGATAATAAATACAACGTTGTTATCGCTAGCGCTACGCATCGGCGACGATTACCATTCTAGAAACTGATAATAAATACAACGTTGCTATCGGTAGCACTTCATATCGGCGACGATTACGATTCTAGAAACTGATAATAAATACAACGTTGCTATCGGTAGCACTTCATATCGGCGACGATTACGATTCTAGAAACTGATAATAAATACAACGTTGTTATCGGTAGCCCTACGCATCGGCGACGATTACCATTCTAGAAACTGATAATAAATACAACGTTGCTATCGGTAGCACTTCATATCGGCGACGATTACGATTCTAGGAACTGATAATAAATACAACGATGTTATCGGTAACGCTTCGCATCGGCGACGATAACGATTCCAGAAACTGATAATAAATACAACGTTGTTATCGGTAACACTTCGCATCGGCGACGATTACGATTCTAGAAACTGATAATGAATACAACGTTGTTATCGGTAACGCTTCGCATCGGCGACGATTACGTTTCTAGAAACTGAAAATAAATACAATGTTGTTATCGGTAACGCTTCGCATCGGCGAAGATTACGATTCTAAAAACTGATAATAAATACAACGTTGTTATCGGTAGCGCTACGCATCGACGACGATTACCATTCTAGAAACTGAAAATAAATACAACGTTGCTATCGGTAGCACTTCATATCGGCGATGATTACGATTCTAGAAACTGATAATAAATACAACGTTGCTATCGGTAGCACTTCATATCGGCGACGATTACGATTCTAGAAACTGATAATAAATAGCCCGTTGTTATCGGTAGCGCTACGCATTGGCAACGATTACCATTCTAGAAACTGATAATAAATACAACGTTGTTATCGGTAGCCCTACGATTCAACGACGATTACCATTCTAGAAACTGATAATAAATATAACGTTGCTATCGGTAGCACTTCATATCGGCGACGATTACGATTCTAGGAACTGACAATAAATACAACGATGTTATCGGTAACGCTTCGCATCGGCGACGATTACGATTCTAGAAACTGAAAATAAATACAACGTTGTTATCGGTAACGCTTCGCATCGGCGACGATTACGATTCTAGAAACTGATAATAAATACACCGTTGTTATCGGTAACGCTTCGCATCGGCGACGATTACTATTCTAGAAACTGATTATAAATACAATGTTGTTATCGGTAACGCTTCGCATCGGCGACGATTACGATTCTAGAAATTGATAATGAATACAACGTTGTTATCGGTAACGCTTCGCATCGGCGACAATTACGATTCTAGAAACTGATAATGAATACAACGTTGTTCTCGGTAACGCTTCGCATCGCCGACGATTACGATTCTAGATACTGATAATAAATACAACGTTGTTATCGGTAACGTTTCGCATCGGCGACGATTACGATTCTAGAAACTGATAATAAATACAACGTTGTTATCGGTAACGCTTCGCTTCGGCGACTATTACGATTCTAGAAACTGATAATGAATACAACGTTGTTATCGGTGACGCTTCGCAACGGCGACGATTACGATTCTAGAAACTGATAATAAATACAACGTTGCTATCGGTAGCACTTCATATCGGCGACGATTACGATTCTAGAAACTGATAATAAATACAACATTGTTATCGGTAGCGCTTCGCATCGGCGACGATTACGATACTAGAAACTGATATAAATACAACGTTGTTATCGGTAGCACTTCATATCGGCGACAATTACGATTCTAGGAACTGTTAATAAATACAACGTTGTTATCGGTAACGCTTCGCATCGGCGACGATTACGATTCTAGAAACTGATAATCAATACAACGTTGTTATCGATAACGCTTCGCCTCGGCGACTATTACAATTCTAGAAACTGATAATGAATACAACGTTGTTATCTGTAAAGCTTCGCATCGGCGACGATTACGATTCTAGAAACTGATAATAAATACAACGTTGTTATCGGTAACGCTTCGCATCGGCGAATATTACTATTCTAGAAACTGATAATAAATACAACGTTGTTATCGGTGACGCTTCGCATCGGCGACGATTATGATTCTAGAAACTGATAATGAATACAACGTTGTTATCGGTAACGCTTCGCATCGGCGACAATTACGATTCTAGAAACTGATAATAAATACAACGTTGTTATCGGTAACGCTTCGCATCGGCGACGATTACGATTCTAGAAACTGAAAATAAATACAACGTTGTTATCGGTAACGCTTCGCATCGGCAACGATTACGATTCTAGAAACTGATAATAAATAAAACGTTGTTATCGGTAGCGCTACGCATCGGCGACGATTTCCATTCTAGAAACTGATAATAAATACAACGTTGCTATCGGTAGCACTTCATATCGGCGACGATTACGATTCTAGAAACTGATAAAAATACAACGTTGCTATCGGTAGCACTTCATATCGGCGACGATTACGATTCTAGAAACTGATAATAAATACAACGTTGTTATCGGTAGCCCTACGCATCGGCGACGATTACTATTCTAGAAACTGATAATAAATACAACGTTGCTATCGGTAGCACTTCATTTCGGCGACGATTACGATTCTAGGAACTGATAATAAATACAACGATGTTATCGGTAACGCTTCGCATCGGCGACGATTACGATTCTAGAAACTGATAATAAATACAACGTTGTTATCGGTAACACTTCGCATCGGCGACGATTACGATTCTAGAAACTGATAATGAATACAACGTTGTTATCGGTAGCGCTTCGCATCGGCGACGATTACGATTCTAGTCGTTAGCGCTTCGCATCGGCGACGATTACGATTCTAGAAACTGATAATGAATACAACGTTGTTATCGGTAACGCTTCGCATCGGCGACGATTACGATTCTAGAAACTGATAATGAATACAACGTTGTTATCGGTAACGCTTCGCATCGGCGACGATTACGATTCTAGAAACTGAAAATAAATACAATGTTGTTATCGGTAACGCTTCGCATCGGCGACGATTACGATTCTAAAAACTGATAATAAATACAACGTTGTTATCGGTAGCGCTACGCATCGGCGACGATTACCATTCTAGAAACTGACAATAAATACAACGTTGCTATCGGTAGCACTTCATATCGGCGATGATTACGATTCTAGAAACTGATAATAAATACAACGTTGCTATCGGTAGCACTTCATATCGGCGACGATTACGATTCTAGAAACTGATAATAAATACAACGTTGTTATCGGTAGCGCTACGCATTGGCGACGATTAACATTCTAGAAACTGATAATAAATACAACGTTGTTATCGGTAGCCCTACGTTTCGGCGACGATTACCATTCTAGAAACTGATAATAAATACAACGTTGCTATCGGTAGCACTTCATATCGGCGACGATTACGATTCTAGGAACTGATAATAAATACAACGATGTTATCGGTAACGCTTCGCATCGGCGACGATTACGATTCTAGAAACTGAAAATAAATACAACGTTGTTATCGGTAACGCTTCGCATCGGCGACGATTACGATTCTAGAAACTGATAATAAATACACCGTTGTTATCGGTAACGCTTCGCATCGGCGACGATTACTATTCTAGAAACTGATTATAAATACAATGTTGTTATCGGTGACGCTTCGCATCGGCGACGATTAGGATTCAAGAAATTGATAATGAATACAACGTTGTTATCGGTAACGCTTCGCATCGGCGACAATTACGATTCTAGAAACTGATAATGAATACAACGTTGTTCTCGGTAACGCTTCGCATCGGCGACGATTACGATTCTAGAAACTGATAATAAATACAACGTTGTTATCGGTAACGTTTCGCATCGGCGACGATTACGATTCTAGAAACTGATAATAAATACAACGTTGTTATCGGTAACGCTTCGCTTCGGCGACTTTTACGATTCTAGAAACTGATAATGAATACAACGTTGTTATCGGTGACGCTTCGCAACGGCGACGATTACGATTCTAGAAACTGATAATAAATACAACATTGTTATCGATAGCGCTTCGCATCGGCGACGATTACGATACTAGAAACTGATATAAATACAACGTTGTTATCGGTAGCACTTCATATCGGCGACAATTACGATTCTAGGAACTGTTAATAAATACAACGTTGTTATCGGTAACGCTTCGCATCGGCGACGATTACGATTCTAGGAACTGATAATAAATACAACGTTGTTATTGGTAGCGCTTCGCATCGGCGACGATTACGATTCTAGAAACAGATAATAAATACAACGTTGTTATCGATAACGCTTCGCCTCGGCGACTATTACGATTCTAGAAACTGATAATGAATACAACGTTGTTATCTGTAGCACTTCGCATCGGCGACGATTACGATTCTAGAAACTGATAATAAATACAACGTTGTTATCGGTAACGCTTCGCATCGGCGAATATTACTATTCTAGAAACTGATAATAAATACAACGTTGTTATCGGTAACGCTTCGCATCGGCGACGATTATGATTCTAGAAACTGATAATGAATACAACGTTGTTATCGGTAACGCTTCGCATCGGCGACAATTACGATTCTAGAAACTGATAATAAATACAACGTTGTTATCGGTAACGCTTCGCATCGGCGACGATTACGATTCTAGAAACTGAAAATAAATACAACGTTGTTATCGGTAACGCTTTGCATCGGCGACGATTACGATTCTAGAAACTGATAATAAATACAACGTTGTTATCGGTAGCGCTACGCATTTGCGACGATTTCCATTCTAGAAACTGATAATAAATACAACGTTGCTATCGGTAGCACTTCATATCGGCGACGATTACGATTCTAGAAACTGATAAAAAATACAACGTTGCTATCGGTAGCACTTCATATCGGCGACGATTACGATTCTAGAAACTGATAATAAATACAACGTTGTTATCGGTAGCCCTACGCATCGGCGACGATTACTATTCTAGAAACTGATAATAAATACAACGTTGCTATCGGTAGCACTTCATTTCGGCGACGATTACGATTCTAGGAACTGATAATAAATACAACGATGTTATCGGTAACGCTTCGCATCGGCGACGATTACGATTCTAGAAACTGATAATAAATACAACGTTGTTATCGGTAACACTTCGCATCGGCGACGATTACGATTCTAGAAACTGATAATGAATACAACGTTGTTATCGGTAGCGCTTCGCATCGGCGACGATTACGATTCTAGAAACTGATAATGAATACAACGTTGTTATCGGTAGCGCTTCGCATCGGCGACGATTACGATTCTAGAAACTGATAATAAATACGTTGTTATCGGTAACGCTTCGCATCGGCGACGATTACGATTCTAGAAACAGATAATAAATACAACGTTATTATCGGTAACGCTTCGCATCGGCGACGATTACTATTCTAGAAACTGATAATAAATACAACGTTGTTATCGGTAACGCTTCGCATCGGCGACGATTATGATTCTAGAAACTGATAATGAATACAACGTTGTTATCGGTAACGCTTCGCATCGGCGACAATTACGATTCTAGAAACTGATAATGAATACAACGTTGTTATCGGTAACGCTTCGCATCGGCGACGATTACGATTCTAGAAACTGAAAATAAATACAACGTTGTTATCGGTAACGCTTCGCATCGGCGACGATTACGATTCTGGAAACTGATAATAAATACAACGTTGTTATCGGTAGTGCTACGCATCGGCGACGATTACCATTCTAGAAACTGATAATAAATACAACGTTGCTATCGGTAGCAATTCATATCGGCGATAATTACGATTCTAGAAACTGATAATAAATACAACGTTGCTATCGGGAGCACTTCATATCGGCGACGATTACGATTCTAGAAACTGATAATAAATACAACGTTGTTATCGGTAGCGCTACGCATTGGCGACGATTACCATTCTAGAAACTGATAATAAATACAACGTTGTTATCGGTAGCCCTACGCATCGGCGACGATTACCATTCTAGAAACTGATAATAAATGCAACGTTGCTATCGGTAGCACTCCAGATCGGCGACGATTACGATTCTAGGAACTGATAATAAATACAACGATGTTATCGGTAACGCTTCGCATCGGCGACGATTACGATTCTAGAAACTGATAATAAATACAACGTTGTTATTGGTAACACTTCGCATCGGCGACGATTACGATTCTAGAAACTGATAATGAATACAACGTTGTTATCGGTAGCGCTTCGCATCGGCGACGATTACGATTCTAGAAACTGATAATGAATACAACGTTGTTATCGGTAGCGCTTCGCATCGGCGACGATTACGATTCTAGAAACTGATAATAAATATAACGTTGTTATCGGTAACGCTTCGCATCGGCGACGATTACTATTCTAGAAACTGATAATAAATACAACGTTGTTATCGGTAACGCTTCGCATCGGCGACGATTACTATTCTAGAAAGTGATAATGAATACAACGTTGTTATCGGTAACGCTTCGCATCGGCGACAATTACGATTCTAGAAACTGATAATGAATACAACGTTGTTCTCGATAACGCTTCGCATCGGCGACGATTACGATTCTAGAAACTGATAATAAATACAACGTTGTTATCGGTAACGCTTCGCATCGGCGACGATTACGATTCTAGAAACTGATAATAAATACAACGTTGTTATCGGTAACGCTTCGCTTCGGCGACTATTACGATTCTAGAAACTGATAATGAATACAACGTTGTTATCGGTGACGCTTCGCAACGGCGACGATTACTATTCTAGAAACTGATAATAAATACAACGTTGTTATCGGTAGCGCTACGCATTGGCGACGATTACCATTCTAGAAACTGATAGTAAATACAACGTTGTTATCGGTAGCCCTACGATTCGGCGACGATTACCATTCTAGAAACTGATAATAAATACAACGTTGCTATCGGTAGCACTTCATATCGGCGAAAATTACGATTCTAGGAACTGATAATAAATACAACGTTGTTATCGGTAACGCTTCGCATCGGCGACGATCACGATTCTAGGAACTGATAATAAATACAACGTTGTTATTGGTAGCGCTTCGCATCGGCGACGATTACCATTCTAGAAACTGATAATAAATACAACGTTGCTATCGGTAGCACTTCATATCGGCGACGATTACGATTCTAGGAACTGATAATAAATACAACGATGTTATCGGTAACGCTTCGCATCGGCGACGATAACGATTCCAGAAACTGATAATAAATACAACGTTGTTATCGGTAACACTTCGCATCGGCGACGATTACGATTCTAGAAACTGATAATGAATACAACGTTGTTATCGGTAACGCTTCGCATCGGCGACGATTACGTTTCTAGAAACTGAAAATAAATACAATGTTGTTATCGGTAACGCTTCGCATCGGCGACGATTACGATTCTAAAAACTGATAATAAATACAACGTTGTTATCGGTAGCGCTACGCATCGGCGACGATTACCATTCTAGAAACTGAAAATAAATACAACGTTGCTATCGGTAGCACTTCATATCGGCGATGATTACGATTCTAGAAACTGATAATAAATACAACGTTGCTATCGGTAGCACTTCATATCGGCGACGATTACGATTCTAGAAACTGATAATAAATAGCCCGTTGTTATCGGTAGCGCTACGCATTGGCAACGATTACCATTCTAGAAACTGATAATAAATACAACGTTGTTATCGGTAGCCCTACGATTCGGCGACGATTACCATTCTAGAAACTGATAATAAATACAACGTTGCTATCGGTAGCACTTCATATCGGCGACGATTACGATTCTAGGAACTGACAATAAATACAACGATGTTATCGGTAACGCTTCGCATCGGCGACGATTACGATTCTAGAAACTGAAAATAAATACAACGTTGTTATCGGTAACGCTTCGCATCGGCGACGATTACGATTCTAGAAACTGATAATAAATACACCGTTGTTATCGGTAACGCTTCGCATCGGCGACGATTACTATTCTAGAAACTGATTATAAATACAATGTTGTTATCGGTAACGCTTCGCATCGGCGACGATTACGATTCTAGAAATTGATAATGAATACAACGTTGTTATCGGTAACGCTTCGCATCGGCGACAATTACGATTCTAGAAACTGATAATGAATACAACGTTGTTCTCGGTAACGCTTCGCATCGCCGACGATTACGATTCTAGATACTGATAATAAATACAACGTTGTTATCGGTAACGTTTCGCATCGGCGACGATTACGATTCTAGAAACTGATAATAAATACAACGTTGTTATCGGTAACGCTTCGCTTCGGCGACTATTACGATTCTAGAAACTGATAATGAATACAACGTTGTTATCGGTGACGCTTCGCAACGGCGACGATTACGATTCTAGAAACTGATAATAAATACAACGTTGCTATCGGTAGCACTTCATATCGGCGACGATTACGATTCTAGAAACTGATAATAAATACAACATTGTTATCGGTAGCGCTTCGCATCGGCGACGATTACGATACTAGAAACTGATATAAATACAACGTTGTTATCGGTAGCACTTCATATCGGCGACAATTACGATTCTAGGAACTGTTAATAAATACAACGTTGTTATCGGTAACGCTTCGCATCGGCGACGATTACGATTCTAGAAACTGATAATCAATACAACGTTGTTATCGATAACGCTTCGCCTCGGCGACTATTACGATTCTAGAAACTGATAATGAATACAACGTTGTTATCTGTAAAGCTTCGCATCGGCGACGATTACGATTCTAGAAACTGATAATAAATACAACGTTGTTATCGGTAACGCTTCGCATCGGCGAATATTACTATTCTAGAAACTGATAATAAATACAACGTTGTTATCGGTGACGCTTCGCATCGGCGACGATTATGATTCTAGAAACTGATAATGAATACAACGTTGTTATCGGTAACGCTTCGCATCGGCGACAATTACGATTCTAGAAACTGATAATAAATACAACGTTGTTATCGGTAACGCTTCGCATCGGCGACGATTACGATTCTAGAAACTGAAAATAAATACAACGTTGTTATCGGTAACGCTTCGCATCGGCAACGATTACGATTCTAGAAACTGATAATAAATAAAACGTTGTTATCGGTAGCGCTACGCATCGGCGACGATTTCCATTCTAGAAACTGATAATAAATACAACGTTGCTATCGGTAGCACTTCATATCGGCGACGATTACGATTCTAGAAACTGATAAAAATACAACGTTGCTATCGGTAGCACTTCATATCGGCGACGATTACGATTCTAGAAACTGATAATAAATACAACGTTGTTATCGGTAGCCCTACGCATCGGCGACGATTACTATTCTAGAAACTGATAATAAATACAACGTTGCTATCGGTAGCACTTCATTTCGGCGACGATTACGATTCTAGGAACTGATAATAAATACAACGATGTTATCGGTAACGCTTCGCATCGGCGACGATTACGATTCTAGAAACTGATAATAAATACAACGTTGTTATCGGTAACACTTCGCATCGGCGACGATTACGATTCTAGAAACTGATAATGAATACAACGTTGTTATCGGTAGCGCTTCGCATCGGCGACGATTACGATTCTAGTCGTTAGCGCTTCGCATCGGCGACGATTACGATTCTAGAAACTGATAATGAATACAACGTTGTTATCGGTAACGCTTCGCATCGGCGACGATTACGATTCTAGAAACTGATAATGAATACAACGCTGTTATCGGTAACGCTTCGCATCGGCGACGATTACGATTCTAGAAACTGAAAATAAATACAATGTTGTTATCGGTAACGCTTCGCATCGGCGACGATTACGATTCTAAAAACTGATAATAAATACAACGTTGTTATCGGTAGCGCTACGCATCGGCGAAGATTACCATTCTAGAAACTGACAATAAATACAACGTTGCTATCGGTAGCACTTCATATCGGCGATGATTACGATTCTAGAAACTGATAATAAATACAACGTTGCTATCGGTAGCACTTCATATCGGCGACGATTACGATTCTAGAAACTGATAATAAATACAACGTTGTTATCGGTAGCGCTACGCATTGGCGACGATTAACATTCTAGAAACTGATAATAAATACAACGTTGTTATCGGTAGCCCTACGTTTCGGCGACGATTACCATTCTAGAAACTGATAATAAATACAACGTTGCTATCGGTAGCACTTCATATCGGCGACGATTACGATTCTAGGAACTGATAATAAATACAACGATGTTATCGGTAACGCTTCGCATCGGCGACGATTACGATTCTAGAAACTGAAAATAAATACAACGTTGTTATCGGTAACGCTTCGCATCGGCGACGATTACGATTTTAGAAACTGATAATAAATACACCGTTGTTATCGGTAACGCTTCGCATCGGCGACGATTACTATTCTAGAAACTGATTATAAATACAATGTTGTTATCGGTGACGCTTCGCATCGGCGACGATTAGGATTCTAGAAATTGATAATGAATACAACGTTGTTATCGGTAACGCTTCGCATCGGCGACAATTACGATTCTAGAAACTGATAATGAATACAACGTTGTTCTCGGTAACGCTTCGCATCGGCGACGATTACGATTCTAGAAACTGATAATAAATACAACGTTGTTATCGGTAACGTTTCGCATCGGCGACGATTACGATTCTAGAAACTGATAATAAATACAACGTTGTTATCGGTAACGCTTCGCTTCGGCGACTTTTACGATTCTAGAAACTGATAATGAATACAACGTTGTTATCGGTGACGCTTCGCAACGGCGACGATTACGATTCTAGAAACTGATAATAAATACAACATTGTTATCGGTAGCGCTTCGCATCGGCGACGATTACGATACTAGAAACTGATATAAATACAACGTTGTTATCGGTAGCACTTCATATCGGCGACAATTACGATTCTAGGAACTGTTAATAAATACAACGTTGTTATCGGTAACGCTTCGCATCGGCGACGATTACGATTCTAGGAACTGATAATAAATACAACGTTGTTATTGGTAGCGCTTCGCATCGGCGACGATTACGATTCTAGAAACAGATAATAAATACAACGTTGTTATCGATAACGCTTCGCCTCGGCGACTATTACGATTCTAGAAACTGATAATGAATACAACGTTGTTATCCGTAGCACTTCGCATCGGCGACGATTACGATTCTAGAAACTGATAATAAATACAACGTTGTTATCGGTAACGCTTCGCATCGGCGAATATTACTATTCTAGAAACTGATAATAAATACAACGTTGTTATCGGTAACGCTTCGCATCGGCGACGATTATGATTCTTGAAACTGATAATGAATACAACGTTGTTATCGGTAACGCTTCGCATCGGCGACAATTACGATTCTAGAAACTGATAATAAATACAACGTTGTTATCGGTAACGCTTCGCATCGGCGACGATTACGATTCTAGAAACTGAAAATAAATACAACGTTGTTATCGGTAACGCTTTGCATCGGCGACGATTACGATTCTAGAAACTGATAATAAATACAACGTTGTTATCGGTAGCGCTACGCATTTGCGACGATTTCCATTCTAGAAACTGATAATAAATACAACGTTGCTATCGGTAGCACTTCATATCGGCGACGATTACGATTCTAGAAACTGATAAAAAATACAACGTTGCTATCGGTAGCACTTCATATCGGCGACGATTACGATTCTAGAAACTGATAATAAATACAACGTTGTTATCGGTAGCCCTACGCATCGGCGACGATTACTATTCTAGAAACTGATAATAAATACAACGTTGCTATCGGTAGCACTTCATTTCGGCGACGATTACGATTCTAGGAACTGATAATAAATACAACGATGTTATCGGTAACGCTTCGCATCGGCGACGATTACGATTCTAGAAACTGATAATAAATACAACGTTGTTATCGGTAACACTTCGCATCGGCGACGATTACGATTCTAGAAACTGATAATGAATACAACGTTGTTATCGGTAGCGCTTCGCATCGGCGACGATTACGATTCTAGAAACTGATAATGAATACAACGTTGTTATCGGTAGCGCTTCGCATCGGCGACGATTACGATTCTAGAAACTGATAATAAATACGTTGTTATCGGTAACGCTTCGCATCGGCGACGATTACGATTCTAGAAACTGATAATAAATACAACGTTGTTATCGGTAACGCTTCGCATCGGCGACGATTACTATTCTAGAAACTGATAATAAATACAACGTTGTTATCGGTAACGCTTCGCATCGGCGACGATTATGATTCTAGAAACTGATAATGAATACAACGTTGTTATCGGTAACGCTTCGCATCGGCGACAATTACGATTCTAGAAACTGATAATGAATACAACGTTGTTATCGGTAACGCTTCGCATCGGCGACGATTACGATTCTAGAAACTGAAAATAAATAGAACGTTGTTATCGGTAACGCTTCGCATCGGCGACGATTACGATTCTGGAAACTGATAATAAATACAACGTTGTTATCGGTAGTGCTACGCATCGGCGACGATTACCATTCTAGAAACTGATAATAAATACAACGTTGCTATCGGTAGCAATTCATATCGGCGATAATTACGATTCTAGAAACTGATAATAAATACAACGTTGCTATCGGGAGCACTTCATATCGGCGACGATTACGATTCTAGAAACTGATAATAAATACAACGTTGTTATCGGTAGCGCTACGCATTGGCGACGATTACCATTCTAGAAACTGATAATAAATACAACGTTGTTATCGGTAGCCCTACGCATCGGCGACGATTACCATTCTAGAAACTGATAATAAATGCAACGTTGCTATCGGTAGCACTCCAGATCGGCGACGATTACGATTCTAGGAACTGATAATAAATACAACGATGTTATCGGTAACGCTTCGCATCGGCGACGATTACGATTCTAGAAACTGATAATAAATACAACGTTGTTATTGGTAACACTTCGCATCGGCGACGATTACGATTCTAGAAACTGATAATGAATACAACGTTGTTATCGGTAGCGCTTCGCATCGTCGACGATTACGATTCTAGAAACTGATAATGAATACAACGTTGTTATCGGTAGCGCTTCGCATCGGCGACGATTACGATTCTAGAAACTGATAATAAATACAACGTTGTTATCGGTAACGCTTCGCATCGGCGACGATTACTATTCTAGAAACTGATAATAAATACAACGTTGTTATCGGTAACGCTTCGCATCGGCGACGATTACTATTCTAGAAAGTGATAATGAATACAACGTTGTTATCGGTAACGCTTCGCATCGGCGACAATTACGATTCTAGAAACTGATAATGAATACAACGTTGTTCTCGGTAACGCTTCGCATCGGCGACGATTACGATTCTAGAAACTGATAATAAATACAACGTTGTTATCGGTAACGCTTCGCATCGGCGACGATTACGATTCTAGAAACTGATAATAAATACAACGTTGTTATCGGTAACGCTTCGCTTCGGCGACTATTACGATTCTAGAAACTGATAATGAATACAACGTTGTTATCGGTGACGCTTCGCAACGGCGACGATTACTATTCTAGAAACTGATAATAAATACAACGTTGTTATCGGTAGCGCTACGCATTGGCGACGATTACCATTCTAGAAACTGATAGTAAATACAACGTTGTTATCGGTAGCCCTACGATTCGGCGACGATTACCATTCTAGAAACTGATAATAAATACAACGTTGCTATCGGTAGCACTTCATATCGGCGAAAATTACGATTCTAGGAACTGATAATAAATACAACGTTGTTATCGGTAACGCTTCGCATCGGCGACGATCACGATTCTAGGAACTGATAATAAATACAACGTTGTTATTGGTAGCGCTTCGCATCGGCGACGATTACTATTCTAGAAACTGATAATAAATACAACGTTGTTATCGGTAACGCTTCGCCTCGGCGACTATTACGATTCTAGAAACTGATAATGAATACAACGTTGTTATTTGTAGCGCTTCGCATCGGCGACGATTACGATTCTAGAAACTGATAATAAATACAACGTTGTTATCGGTAACGCTTCGCATCGGCGACGATTACTATTCTAGAAACTGATAATGAATATAACGCTGCTATCGGTAGCACTTCATATCGGCGACGATTACGATTCTAGAAACTGATAATAAATACAACGTTGCTATCGGTAGCACTTCATATCGGCGACGATTACGATTCTAGAAACTGATAATAAATACAACGTTGTTATCGGTAGCCCTACGCATCGGCGACGATTACCATTCTAGAAACTGATAATAAATACAACGTTGCTATCGGTAGCACTTCATATCGACGACGATTACGATTCTAGGGACTGATAATAAATATAAAGATGTTATCGGTAACGCTTCGCATTGGCGACGATTACGATTCTAGAAACTGATAATAAATACAACGTTGTTATCTGTAACACTTCGCATCGGCGATGATTACGATTCTAGAAACTGATAAAGAATACAACGTTGTTATCGGTAGCGCTTCGCATCGGCGACGATTACGATTCTAGAAACTGATAATAAATACAACGTTGTTATCGGTAACGATTCGCATCGGCGACGATTACGATTCTAGAAACTGATAATAAATACAACGTTGTTATCGGTAACGCTTCGCATCGGCGACGATTACGATTCTAGAAACTGATAATGAATACAACGTTGTTATCGGTAACGCTTCGCATCGGCGACAATTACGATTCTAGAAACTGATAATAAATACAACGTTGTTATCGGTAACGCTTCGCATCGGTGACGATTACGATTCTAGAAACTGATAATAAATACAATGTTGTTATCGGTAACGCTTCGCATCGGCGATGATTACGATTCTAGAAATTGATAATGAATACAACGTTGTTATCGGTAACGCTTCGCATCGGCGACAATTACGATTCTAGAAACTGATAATGAATACAACGTTGTTCTCGGTAACGCTTCGCATCGGCGACGATTACGATTCTAGAAACTGATAATAAATACAACGTTGTTATCGGTAACGCTTCGCATCGGCGACGATTACGATTCTAGAAACTGATAATAAATACAACGTTGTTATCGGTAGCGCTTCGCATCGGCGACGATAACGATTCTAGAAACTGATAATAAATACAACGTTGTTATCGGTAACGATTCGCATCGGCGACGATAACGATTCTAGAAACTGATAATAAATACAACGTTGTTATCGGTAACGCTTCGCATCGGCGACGATTACTATTCTAGAAACTGTTAATAAAAAAACGTTGTTATCGGTAACGCTTCGCATCGGCGACGATTACGATTCTAGAAACTGATAATAAATACAATGTTGTTATCGGTAACGCTTCGCATCGGCGACGATTACGATTCTAGAAACTGATAATAAATACAACGTTGTTATCGGTAACGTTTCGCATCGGCGACGAATACGATTCTAGAAACTGATAAAAAATACAACGTTGTTATCGGTAACGCTTCACATCGGCGACGATTACGATTCTAGAAACTGATAATAAATACAACGTTGTTATCGGTATGCTTCGCATCGGCGACGATTACGATTCTAGAAACTGATAATAAATACAACGTTGCTATCGGTAGCACTCCATATCGGCGACGATTACGATTCTAGGAACTGATAATAAATACAACGATGTTATCGGTAACGCTTCGCATCGGCGACGATTACGATTCTAGAAACTGATAATAAATACAACGTTGTTATTGGTAACACTTCGCATCGGCGACGATTACGATTCTAGAAACTGATAATGAATACAACGTTGTTATCGGTAGCGCTTCGCATCGGCGACGATTACGATTCTAGAAACTGATAATGAATACAACGTTGTTATCGGTAGCGCTTCGCATCGGCGACGATTACGATTCTAGAAACTGATAATAAATACAACGTTGTTATCGGTAACGCTTCGCATCGGCGACGATTACGATTCTAGAAACTGATAATAAATACAACGTTGTTATCGGTAACGCTTCGCATCGGCGACGATTACGATTCTAGAAAATGATAATGAATACAACGTTGTTATCGGTAACGCTTCGCATCGGCGACAATTACGACTCTAGAAACTGATAATGAATACAACGTTGTTCTCGGTAACGCTTCGCATCGGCGACGATTACGATTCTAGAAACTGATAATAAATACAACGTTGTTATCGGTAACGCTTCGCATCGGCGACGATTACGATTATAGATACTGATAATAAATACAACGTTGTTATCGGTAACGCATCGCTTCGGCGACTATTACGATTCTAGAAACTGATAATGAATACAACGTTGTTATCGGTGACGCTTCGCAACGGCGACGATTACTATTCTAGAAACTGATAATAAATACAACGTTGTTATCGGTAGCGCTACGCATTGGCGACGATTACCATTCTAGAAACTGATAATAAATACAACGTTGTTATCGGTAGCCCTACGATTCGGCGACGATTACCACTCTAGAAACTGATAATAAATACAACGTTGCTATCGGTAGCACTTCATATCGGCGACAATTACGATTCTAGGAACTGATAATAAATACAACGTTGTTATCGGTAAGGCTTCGCATCGGCGACGATCACGATTCTAGGAACTGATAATAAATACAACGTTGTTATTGGTAGCGCTTCGCATCGGCGACGATTACGATTCTAGAAACTGATAATAAATACAACGTTGTTATCGGTAACGCTTCGCCTCGGCGACTATTACGATTCTAGAAACTGATAATGAATACAACGTTGTTATTTGTAGCGCTTCGCATCGGCGACGATTACGATTCTAGAAACTGATAATAAATATAACGTTGTTATCGGTAACGCTTCGCATCGGCGACGATTACTATTCTAGAAACTGATAATGAATATAACGTTGCTATCGGTAGCACTTCATATCGGCGACGATTACGATTCTAGAAACTGATAATAAATACAACGTTGCTATCGGTAGCACTTCATATCGGCGACGATTACGATTCTAGAAACTGATAATAAATACAACGTTGTTATCGGTAGCCCTACGCATCGGCGACGATTACCATTCTAGAAACTGATAATAAATACAACGTTGCTATCGGTAGCACTTCATATCGACGACGATTACGATTCTAGGAACTGATAATAAATATAAAGATGTTATCGGTAACGCTTCGCATCGGCGACGATTACGATTCTAGAAACTGATAATAAATACAACGTTGTTATCTGTAACACTTCGCATCGGCGATGATTACGATTCTAAAAACTGATAAAGAATACAACGTTGTTATCGGTAGCGCTTCGCATCGGCGACGATTACGATTCTAGAAACTGATAATAAATACAACGTTGTTATCGGTAACGATTCGCATCGGCGACGATTACGATTCTAGAAACTGATAATAAATACAACGTTGTTATCGGTAACGCTTCGCATCGGCGACGATTACGATTCTAGAAACTGATAATGAATACAACGTTGTTATCGGTAACGCTTCGCATCGGCGACAATTACGATTCTAGAAACTGATAATAAATACAACGTTGTTATCGGTAACGCTTCGCATCGGCGACAATTACGATTCTAGAAACTGATAATAAATACAATGTTGTTATCGGTAACGCTTCGCATCGGCGACGATTACGATTCTAGAAATTGATAATGAATACAACGTTGTTATCGGTAACGCTTCGCATCGGCGACAATTACGATTCTAGAAACTGATAATGAATACAACGTTGTTCTCGGTAACGCTTCGCATCGGCGACGATTACGATTCTAGAAACTGATAATAAATACAACGTTGTTATCGGTAACGCTTCGCATCGGCGACGATTACGATTCTAGAAACTGATAATAAATACAACATTGTTATCGGTAGCGCTTCGCATCGGCGACGATAACGATTCTAGAAACTGATAATAAATACAACGTTGTTATCGGTAACGATTCGCATCGGCGACGATAACGATTCTAGAAACTGATAATAAATACAACGTTGTTATCGGTAACGCTTCGCATCGGCGACGATTACTATTCTAGAAACTGTTAATAAATACAACGTTGTTATCGGTAACGCTTCGCATCGGCGACGATTACGATTCTAGAAACTGATAATAAATACAATGCTGTTATCGGTAACGCTTCGCATCGGCGACGATTACGATTCTAGAAACTGATAATAAATACAACGTTGTTATCGGTAACGTTTCGCATCGGCGACGAATACGATTCTAGAAACTGATAATAAATACAACGTTGTTATCGGTAACGCTTCGCATCGGCGACGATTACGATTCTAGAAACTGATAATAAATACAACGTTGTTATCGGTATGCTTCGCATCGGCGACGATTACGATTCTAGAAACGGATAATAAATACAACGTTGCTATCGGTAGCACTCCATATCGGCGACGATTACGATTCTAGGAACTGATAATAAATACAACGATGTTATCGGTAACGCTTCGCATCGGCGACGATTACGATTCTAGAAACTGATAATGAATACAACGTTGTTATCGGTAGCGCTTCGCATCGGCGACGATTACGATTCTAGAAACT
Organism: Meconema thalassinum; assembly: GCA_946902985.2. Classification (NCBI taxonomy): domain Eukaryota; kingdom Metazoa; phylum Arthropoda; class Insecta; order Orthoptera; family Tettigoniidae; genus Meconema; species Meconema thalassinum. Next base: position 739,271,413 of record OX336390.1, read on the forward strand.
GATAATAAATACAACGTTGTTATCGGTAACGCTTCGCATCGGCGACGATTACCATTCTAGAAACTGATAATAAATACAACGTTGTTATCGGTAACGCTTCGCATCGGCGACGATTACTATTCTAGAAACTGATAATAAATACAACGTTGTTATCGGTAACGCTTCGCATCGGCGACGATTACGATTCTAGAAAATGATAATGAATACAACGTTGTTATCGGTAACGCTTCGCATCGGCGACAATTACGACTCTAGAAACTGATAATGAATACAACGTTGTTCTCGGTAACGCTTCGCATCGGCGACGATTACGATTCTAGAAACTGATAATAAATACAACGTTGTTATCGGTAACGTTTCGCATCGGCGACGATTACGATTATAGATACTGATAATAAATACAACGTTGTTATCGGTAACGCATCGCTTCGGCGACTATTACGATTCTAGAAACTGATAATAAATACAACGTTGCTATCGGTAGCACTTCATATCGGCGACGATTACGATTCTAGAAACTGATAATAAATACAACGTTGTTATCGGTAGCCCTACGCATCGGCGACGATTACCATTCTAGAAACTGATAATAAATACAACGTTGCTATCGGTAGCACTTCATATCGACGACGATTACGATTCTAGGAACTGATAATAAATATAAAGATGTTATCGGTAACGCTTCGCATCGGCGACGATTACGATTCTAGAAACTGATAATAAATACAACGTTGTTATCTGTAACACTTCGCATCGGCGATGATTACGATTCTAGAAACTGATAATGAATACAACGTTGTTATCGGTAGCGCTTCGCATCGGCGACGATTACGATTCTAGAAACTGATAATAAATACAACGTTGTTATCGGCAACGATTCGCATCGGCGACGATTACGATTCTAGAAACTGATAATAAATACAACGTTGTTATCGGTAACGCTTCGCATCGGCGAGGATTACTATTCTAGAAACTGATCATAAATACAACGTTGTTATCGGTAACGCTTCGCATCGGCGACGATTACGATTCTAGAAACTGATAATGAATACAACGTTGTTATCGGTAACGCTTCGCATCGGCGACAATTACGATTCTAGAAACTGATAATAAATACAACGTTGTTATCGGTAACGCTTCGCATCGGCGACGATTACGATTCTAGAAACTGATAATAAATACAATGTTGTTATCGGTAACGCTTCGCATCGGCGACGATTACGATTCTAGAAATTGATAATGAATACAACGTTGTTATCGGTAACGCTTCGCATCGGCGACAATTACGATTCTAGAAACTGATAATGAATACAACGTTGTTCTCGGTAACGCTTCGCATCGGCGACGATTACGATTCTAGAAACTGATAATAAATACAACGTTGTTATCGGTAACGATTCGCATCGGCGACGATTACGATTCTAGAAACTGATAACAAATACAACGTTGTTATCGGTAACGATTCCCATCGGCGACGATTACGATTCTAGAAACTGATAATAAATACAACGTTGTTATCGGTAACGCTTCGCATCGGCGACGATTACTATTCTAGAAACTGATAATAAATACAACGTTGTTATCGGTAACGCTTCGCATCGGCGACGATTACGATTCTAGAAACTGATAATAAATACAATGTTGTTATCGGTAACGCTTCGCATCGGCGACGATTACGATTCTAGAAATTGATAATGAATACAACGTTGTTATCGGTAACGCTTCGCATCGGCGACAATTACGATTCTAGAAACTGATAATGAATACAACGTTGTTCTCGGTAACGCTTCGCATCGGCGACGATTACAATTCTAGAAACTGATAATAAATACAACGTTGTTATCGGTAACGTTTCGCATCGGCGACGAATACGATTCTAGAAACTGATAATAAATACAACGTTGTTATCGGTAACGCTTCGCATCGGCGACGATTACGATTCTAGAAACTGATAATAATTTCAACGTTGTTATCGGTATGCTTCGCATCGGCGACGATTACGATTCTAGAAACTGATAATAAATACAACGTTGTTATCGGTAGTGCTTCGCATCGGCGACGATTACGATTCTAGAAACTGATAATAAATACAACGTTGTTATCGGTAGCGCTTCGCATCGGCGACGATTACGATTCTAGATACTGATAATAAATACAACGTTGTTATCGGCGACGATTACGATTCTAGAAACTGATAATAAATACTACGTTGTTATTGGTAGCGCTTCGCATCGGCGACGATTACGATTCTAGAAACTGATAATAAATACCACTTACGTCAACTTTTATTTCACTCCCTAGGCTAGCAGAATAGAGACTGTCTTTGAAAAATTTCGTTTTTTTTTTATTTATTTATATTTTTTCCCCTGTAGCACCACATTTCAAACGCTTCAATTCTCCTCCTTTCTGCTGCTCCAACAGTCCAAGTTTCACTTCCATAGAGTGCCACGCTCCAGACAAAGGCCTTCAAAAATGACTTCCTAATACCTAAATCTATTTTCGATGTCAACAGATTCCTTTTCTGTAGAAATGCCTTCCTTCCCAGTGCTAACCTACTTTTTATATCCTCTTTGCTTCGTCCATCACTGGTTATTTTGCTTCCTAAGTAGGCTAACATAGTCTCCTACTTCCCTTAGCTTTTCACCTGCCAATTCGACATCCATTGGGTTTTCTGGTTTCTTTCGACTGGATTCCAATATTTATGTTTTACATTTATTAATTTTCATCATGAATTCTTTTCTCAAGACGGAGTTCATACCATTTAAAAACGAATGTTTTATTTATTTATTTATTTATTTATTTTATATTTGGAATTTTTGAGCTGGTTTACAGTAATTCTGACTATTTGTGATTATTTTATTTTTTGTTTTTGACTATTCTTTTTTTAATTTTTGAGCTTTTTTTTGACACATTTTTACTTTTTTTATTTTTTATTTTTTAATGTTGACTAATTTGCTTTATATGTTAGGACAGCCAAGCACTGATGGGGATTGGACAAAAGGGAGAAGTAAGGGAAGCAGAAGGGTATCCCGTTTTCGTCATGGAGACGAACGCTGACATTCTAGGGTTAATGACAGATTAATAAAATTGGGTATGGATATGGAAGAAATCTGTCGTGGCCTACTAATAGGTACCGTACGATCATTTGCCTGGAGTTGAAAACCGTCCACTGCCAGACAGCTACTCAATTGTCCTCTCGAAGATGTGTACACCCCGTTTCAGCCCACACGCCAGTTTCTAAAAGATTGTATGTCATTGAATATTATATCCAAAGCCATATCCCCACAAGTCAGAAAGCACTTCATTAAAAGCTACATTTGGAGCATTGCGACCTATGGTTGCGAAACCTGGACACTATTGAAGGCCGACAAGAAACGATTATGTGCATTTGAAATGTGGTGCTGGCGGCGAATGCTACGGATACCTTGGACCCTAAGGCTAACTAATGAAGAGGTTCTAAGAAGAGCAGAAGAAACCATCAATCTGACAGAAACAATAAAAAAAAAAGAAATATTTGGACAGGCCACCTACTCCGGCATTCACCATGGTGCATCACACTGCTTGAAGGGAAAATGGAAGGCAAGGCAGGAAGAGGAAGACCAAGATCAGAGTTCTTTGATGACATCGGAGGAAGATGTCCGTACCACCTGATCAAACAGCGGGCTCAGGATAGAAGACCTTTGGACGAAGACATTCATGATACCCACCAACCGCCAGGTTGAGGAGAGAAAGAAGAAGAATATTATATGCACATATTTCAAGGACCCCACCTCTTTTTAATATGGTGTTACAAGGTTACAAGGGTAACATGTTTCGTTCGACAAGCGAACATAATGAGATCAGAGTTAATCAAATCAACCATACATACTGGTTTGATGCAGTCCTCCATGCCTCCCTGTACCGAGCTAATCATTTCATCTCTACATAGCTACCACACCCTACATCCGAGGCAATATGATTAATATATTCTAACCTTGGTCTACCCCTACCCCCTCGACCCTTCCTTCCATAACTAAGTTAGCTATTCCTGGGTGTCTTTGTATGTGTTCTACCAACCTATCTCTTCTCTTCATTAACAGTCTCCGGAAACATCTCTCCTCGCCCACTCGTCTTAATACCTCTTCATTGGTTACCGTACTCTATCCACCCATCTGATATTCATCGCTTTCCTGTAACACCACATTTCAAATGCTTCTATTCTCCTCTTTTCTGCTGCGCTAACACTCCAAGTTTCACTTCCATAGAGCGCCACGCTCCACACAAAGGATTTCAAAAGGACTTTCTAATACCTAAATCTATATTCGATGTCAACAGATTTCTTTTCTGTAGAAATGCTTTCCTTGCCTGAGCCAACCCACTTTTTATACCCTCTTTGCTTCGACCATCACTGGTTATTTTGCCTCCTAAGTAGCAGAAGTCTCCCACTTCCTTTAGCTTTTCACCTGCCAATTGGACGTCAACAGAGGTTTCTGATTTATTTCGACTGCATTCCATTATTTTTGTATTACATTTATTGATTTGTATCATAAATTCCTTTCTCAAGACGGAGTCCATACCATTAAAAATTCATTCGAATCCTCTGGTGAATCCGTTAAGATCGCAATTTTATCAGCAAATCTCCGGCATGTGATTTTTTCTCTTTGAATCTTACTCCTACTTTAAATTATTCTCTAATTTCCTTCATTGCTTGCATAGATTGAAAAGTATGAGTGATAAGTTGCAGCCTTGCCTTATACCTTTCTGAACATCAGCTTCTCTCGTATGTCCTTCGGCTCGAATAACTGCCGCCTGGTTTCTGTATAGATTGATCACCCTTCTATCCCTGTACTTTATTCCTATCTCTCTATATATAAAAATGAAAGTTTGTCTGTTTTTTTTCTGAATTTCCACGGAAATTTGCGTTATTTGCGCGTTTCAGACAGTTTTATGACGGATGCGCGCAAAAATAATTTTTTTTGCCTGTCTGTCTGTCTGTTTGTCTGTCTGTGGACAACTTTGAGTCCTTATAACTTGAGAACGGCTGGGTGGATCAACGTAAAATTTGATACAGATATCCATCAGAGGCACCACACTAATCATTGATGTAACTCTTCTCCGTACCTCTCATAAAAGGGGGCCTACTCCCTTAAAATACATGCTGAAATAGGCGTAGAAGGACGAGACAAAGCTTATTTTCAACACCTCAATGTGAGAAACAAAATATTTTAAGGCCCTGAAACCAACAGTTTTTGAGATATTCCCAGAAAGCTAATTTCATTTAATAATCTATGAATGAATGCAAGCTGGTAACCAAGGCAACCGAATCTCATAGGACCATCTATTTCTGTAAGACGCAATGCAATTCCATTTATTACATTACTGTGAAGTTTGCAAACGGCTATAAGGTTATCACGGAACCAAACTAAGCTGTAAAATTCATCAATACGTATAATGCGCTTAAGGGGGTCAAGGGGTACATTAGAATTTATTCACGCGATTTTCACGTGCGGGTGTGGTACGGAAGGTCTTATATATCCCTATCCCTATATTGTATTATCATTATTAATATTATTATTATATTATGGCATACAACGACGAGACAAAGCTCATTTTTTAGCCCCTCAGTGGTAGAAACAAAACTCGAGGGTTCCCGAAAACTACATTTTAAGGCTCTAAAACCAACAGTTTCTGAGATATTCCCAGAAAACCAATTGAATTTAATAAACTAATGAAGGAATGCAAGCCGGCAACAATGACAACAGGTTCTCAAGAGAAGACATCCAACTTTCCATCTATTTCTGTAAAAAGCAATGCCACTCCACTTATTACATTTCTGTGAAAGTTTTCAAATGGCTATAAGGTTATCACGGAACCAACTTAGACTGTGAAATTCATCAATGCGCTTAAGGGGGTCAAGGGGCACCCTAGAATTGTTTACGTGATTTACACGTGTGATATGCCATACAGAATTATATCTACAAACAGCAACATTATTTCCAAAAATTCCTGAATTGAAATAGTATTTTTTGCGACTATTAGGAATTTGTGCCATTGGAGGATAAAAAACCTGAATATTCATGCACCACAAGCCTTTATAATTTGTTAAAGGTGTCTTCCTGTGGATGGGGACTTTACACAACGGTGAGGGTCAGTCTTTATGTGAGAGGTGTATTGCGTTTCGTCTACGAGGTTTTCAATTTTATTTTCACGTCAGGAAGTACACGTTAGGTGAATTTAGATTGAGCACATTCACTTTTTTTTTCTACAAACAGGTTCATCGTAAGGATGATTCTGTTTGATACTGTGTGGTTGATATATCCATATTCGGACATCTGGGTGATATGTTGTACGTGGGTTGGTTGGTTCCTCAGTTTAGAAGCTGCGACAACGCGTTCACGTAGCCTCGTGTACTTTGAGTGTGAGTAGAATCTGTCTGATAACCGGTGTTAATTGTGATGGCTGTATTAGTGTGTGTTATCTGTATTTCAGGTAAGGACTGCAGACGATCAATTTCCAGTAGTTCCTACTTTTCCTACCAAATGCTACCGTCAACGACACCTAGCTGTGACTTGGCTACTAGATGCCACCTCAACCGGCACCTGGTGGCAAACTTTGGAACTAATAGAGCGTTAATCAAATCTAACCAACAAATTTAGCTACCCACAATTGTAGTTAGTGGAAGGTTCTATTACATGACATAAATCTATGTCATGGGACCGCCGGCTTTACTTCCCCTCCGAAGTAAGGCATACTTTCTGTGTATCTTTATGTACGCTTATAACTCGTGTTCGAATGTTTGGAGCATCGTAAAATTAGGTATCCATGAGAGTCAATACACTAATCCTTTACAAAACTCTTCACCGTACTGTGCCCAACTCTAGGAATGGGTATTCCAAGATTCAGACACCTAGATATCAAGGGAAAGGCTACAGCCGCTTTTGAAAGTTGAGATATTTGAATATCGCGCTACATTGCTTCCAGAAGCAATTGGAAAGAATATACCGCTAAGAGCATGTCAAGTGACGTAGCGAGTAATAGCAGAGGTCGAGGCTATTTATTGATTAAATAGTTAGCCGTGGAGTAGAGACTTGAGACTTGGATCAGATTACTGGCACGGCCAAATGAAAGAGAATGCACTTAGTATCAAGTAAATCGGACCAGGGATACCAGAGATATGAGGATTTCCAGATTTCAGCTGATTCAGCGTGACCCTGACCGTTTTGAATACAAGCCGGCCGGCTCAGGCATCAATAGCTCACTTCGACACAAGCACTTGCCTAGCAAGGTGCTACTACGCTGAGCCAAGGCACATGGTTGCCGGATCTACGCAGAAGTTATTTTCAAAGTTGTGATAGTCACAAAAGTGCTGCGCTACGAGTGGAACTTAGTAAGTTTCCGGCAGGGAGAATCACTAAGGTGATTGATATTTTTCTACAGACACTGGTGAAATATTTTTATTTCTACATGGACATATGCTAGACTTTGTCTAGAATTAGTACTTTGTCACAGTCCAGTAATAACCTAATACTTGGATATTTTAGTCCAATTTAGTCAGTTTCATAATTGTAACCTGATAACCACTTCGATCTATCAGTACATTGAAGACCAGTCTATCACGGTGGTGTTCATTAGCCAACGCAGGGAAACTACATGTTGCTTCGCGCATGGTAGATGGTGTGAAGCCATGCCCAGGGAACGATCTTCAGAACAGCCGTTGATTGGTTTAGACTGTCAGTGTTTTCTTGTACTGAAAAGATTACCGTGAGTTATGTTACAACTGACATATCTGAGAATAGATCACTTAGATCTGACCCCATTTAAGCAAACTGTTATGGAGTTAACAGAAGCCAATATTAAAATGGATCAACAGTTACTTCAAACGTCAAGAGATATTACCACTATGTCTTGTTAGACGGATTGTGGGTATATAAAGGCGGCCGATACAAGGATTATACGTGCTTGTACGATAGGGCATGTCTATGGATAAATCTGGTACAGACCAGGTTCGCTACGCTTCAAGACCATCAAGAAATGTAAGCCACATTTGACTTTATATTATGCCTAGCTAATTGGAACAAACTATTTTTCGGCAGATGACCAACACAATTATTTTTCTTCGTATTTAAATCTTGCAATGATTTACTCAAGACATATTAAGAGTTATTCTGAGTATTTTCAGCACTCAGAACAGTTTAGGATCGATGACCGAGCATATCGAGCATTTATTTGAATATTTCATATTTTTGGGAAGTCACGGAAAACCGCCGATGTAACTGTGAAAGTTAATAATTATTTTTGTTGAGGAATGGATATTTTTTCCATATTCGAAGATTCGAACATGTGGATTCTCACATAATGAGATGATAATTAAATGTATTTAAAATAATATAAATAATAATAATAATAACAATCCACTGATAATAATAATAATGATTTTTATAATTTTTCTAAATAATTCTTGGATATTATATTTTCTAATATTCATATGTATTGAGAGAGAGCCTATGAAGTAGTTTAATCATTTCTAGTTTGGAACAGGAGATTTTCCGAAGGAGAGTGGTTAGCGCAAGCCCGCATTCAACCAACATTTCAGTTCTGGTTGAACAGTTAATATTTGCAATGAGTAAACGGGAAGCAAATGATATTTGTATCAAATAGGATGTTTTTGTATTTATATAAAATCATGACGTAAATACACTCGAAAGTGAAATGAAGATTTTCATAAGTATGGTAACTTCACGGGTTAAACTGAATGGTAAAATAAAATAAACTTGTAAGTTTATTAATCTTCCAGTGTTGATAACAAGCAGAGGCTTGATTTATTGTATAAATTTTGGGAAGAAAATTTATGTGTGTGTGGAGTAGTTGAAATGCCATTCCCAGGTGCGCATGTTTAAGTCGCAGGAATGAGGAAGCTTTTTCGAGCATCAATCAAATAGCAGGTTCGATGGCTCAGGTTTATAGAAGGAGTATTGGAACTACACATTTCGTCGTATGAATAACCCGAAGGTTCTTAGAAACCATCAGTTCTTATTTCAACCTTGTTTACGGATTCCATTCAGACTTTGATTTTGCTAGAACCCGGATTTGTCATGATAGTAGTTTATTCTTCTTCAGAGGAAGACCTTTGCCGTTGTTGTTGGAATATTATGTTCTTATAAAAATGATAGAATGGGCCACTGCCAATTAAAAATAATTCTATAACCACGAATAATTTGAAGGATGTTTTCAATCCTAGTGCCATGAACTAAATGAATTTATTATGAAGCTATAATTCTTATTTCCGCATTCTGTCGAAGAATTGCAAGTTGTGAAAATTACAAAAATGGCCATGAATATAAATATTTTTCATAATAATGATTCCAAGTGGAAAATTGAATAGTTGAATGGTTCAACAATTTATTGATCAAGTTGATGATTCAGAAATCATATATTTTGTTAGGAACTTGAAGTTCATAATCGAGTCACTTCTCGAAATGTTTAATGTCAGAAGAACAATTAATTTTTGTTGTGCTTCGCACAGTTCTTCAATGCTATGCTCAAGGTCAAATACTTTTCAGATGTTATTAATATGTGTAAATAATTTGTGTTGATTCAGAAATAATAATATTTTTTGACAATATTTTTTGAAACTGGAAAAATAAGTGAAAGTAAAAAATTCTATGAACATTTATTCTACGAGTGTTAATATTATGTAAAATTTCAAACAGTGAACTACAGTACTTCCAGTAAAGACAATTAAATTTGAACTGGATTTAATCATAAATAATTTTGGAACACAGTCTACAGGACTAATAATCAGACTTGTGTTTCCAAAGATAATTGTCAAATGTGTTTGGAAAATTTCTGTACATTGTGTAAATAGGAGTGTGGGTCGCCACACGTGAATGATGCTGCTTTGAGCATTTTTGCAGTCAATTTTAAATTCAAAATAAAATGAGATAATTTTACATGATGTGTTATGCCCAGTTGAATCTCCTTCTATCCTTATTGTTGCATTGAGCCAAAAATCGGTAAAGCATTTTTTTCATTTGATGTCGTTTTTGCGATTAGCTTTAACCCATCTGGCGCTCCGGGATATTTTGACTCTCGTGCTGACTGATTATTGGTAAAATGCATATGTGGTCGTGCGGACTCCGGTCTAAACGGGCACAGTACTTCTCATAGAAGGGTTGGTAACGGAAAACACTTTTTAAAATACATGCTAAAATAGGCGAAATATAAAAATTATACTAGAAGGACGACCAAAGCATATGTTGCGCTTCTCAATGTGAGACACAAAATTCGGGAGTCTATAGTCTCCGAAAACCACATTTTTAGGCCCTTAAATTAACAGTGTCTGTGATATTCCCAGAGAACTAACTGCGCTCTGATAAACGTATGAAGGAATAACAAGCTCCTAACCATTGCAACAGTAGCTCAATATTGATAACGTCTGGTTATTAATACCGAAGACCGTTTGAAGAGCGGGTAAGTCTGCTAGACCGTTTCTATATGTCAAACAACTTACTCCAATCAACGTTATGAAAAGCCTTTTCTAAGTCGACAAATTATTTTTCCTTATGCTGCCTTCCAAGATAAGTCTTAGTACAGTTTCCCTTGTTCCTGCGTTTCTCCTGAAACAAAATTGGTTTTCACCCATCTGGGTTTCTATCTGTCTTTCCATCCTCTTGTAAATGATTCTAGTCAGGATATTTGAAGCATGAGTGATCAAGGTGATTGTACGGTAATCTTCACATATGTCAGCTCCCTTTTTCTTCGGTATAGGCATGATAACATTGTTCTTAAAATCAGAGGGTACCTCATCTGTCTCATAAATTGGCAAGTACGGTTTACGTCACGGTTTTTGGCCGGCCAATCCCGGTTTCAAAGTCGTACAGAGGACAGTCGGTGAGCCTCAGGCATGTGCAATTGAGTTTTCAGTTGCGCGGAAAGCAACTCTCATATCAAGATTACACATGCTTGAGATTCGCCACCTGACCTCTGTACGGCTGTAAAACCTGGGTTCACCGGCCAAAAACCGTGGCGTGAACTTTTTTTTTTGGTATATCGTCTACAATAATGGCTTCAACTCGAACCAACCAGCTGTGGCTATACACTTATTCTGATTAATTAGATTTTGATGTAGTCGGCCCTGTGAATTATAATCCAGCGTCTGACGTACTTCCACAATATTAACTTCTTTGTGGCGTTTGTATCCTGCTCCTGTTAGTGTAATTCATGCAGGTTCTTATTGTCTTCTTGTGGTGGCTGAAACCATATTGATGACTGGCTGTTAGAAACACTCGCCTAACTGAGCCTGCTCTAACTTCTTCACGTTGTCATACCACAGTTTCACATTTCTCTTGAGCGCATTGTTCTGGTGCTTTTTTTTTCAAGGCGCTGGTATCTTTTAAGCCGCTTAGAGGGTGGGGGAGGGAGAGAGAGAGAGCAGCAGGGAGGTTTTGTTTGTACACGTAGACTATATATCAAGTACGTCTGCTAGCAATGAATTCCTGGGTCTTGAAATTCTTGCTGTGAGATCTCCTGTATAATTCTTCAAGTGAATCAATTTCATTCCATTCTAATGCTATTGGGATCTGATGATGAGGGCTTCTCAGTTTTTTGGCATTCAACATTTAATTCCATGGTGGCCACTCAAATCGGTCAACGATTTTCCAGGAGTTTTCCAGGAGTAATTCACATTTTTCCAGACTTAAATATAAACGCGAGTCCCGAGGGGGGCTTTATCGGTTATCCACTTCAAGACCAAAATAAAGCAGTTGTGTTTGGTTTACTTATGCAGATGTTGACAAAAATTAGTGGTGATTGTGCTATTGATACGCAAGTCTACACACAAACGATTTAATTGTTGTTTAAAAAAAAGCCTTTGTGATCCAAATATCCACTTAAAAAAAGAGAAAAGAATGCCGCCTGCAATTTTATTGCGGTGAAGTTGTCTATACTCAATATGTTTTACAACAATACTATCGCGTGTTCTCCCACACAGAAACAGGTAGCCTGAGGAAATTTCTTTCGTTAACGATAGAGTGCTCGCCCAAAACCGCAGCGGGAGTATGATTTAAGATGGAAAGATTTTTATAATTAATTAACAGTGGCTATTTTCCAGGAGTTTTCAAATTTTTCGTCATTTTCAAGGAGTTTTCAAGGAGTTTTCCAGGAGCTTTCCAGACCTAATAAAATCCAGGAGTTTTCCAGGATTTCCAGGAGTAGTGGCCTCCATGTAATTCATATACTGTACTGTTAATATATTTTTGTATAGTTATTTTTTATCCTTTAAATGGATTATTGTTTTAATATTATTATTAATATTATTATTAATAATAATAATAGACTCGGTAGACGCGTGGGTTCGAGCCCCACCGTCGGCCGTCCTTGAAATGGTTTTCCGTGGTTTCCCATTTTCAACACCAGGCAAATGCTGGGACGGTACCTTCTGACAGGCCACGGCCGCTTCCTTCCACATCCTTGCCCAGTTTCATTCACCATCATTCATTTCATCTCTCACTAACTCCTCTCATGAGGTTGGCATCAGGAAGGGCATCCGGCCGTAAAAACCATCGCCACAAAGATTTCCATCGCATCTCATCCCCGACCCCGTTGGAAAACGGGAATAATAAGGGGTAGACATACATACAATAATAATAATAGACTAATAATAATAATAACATTGCAGATAGAAAAATATACAGAGTAAAAATCAGAAAACAGAAATTTGAGCAAACGCCCAAAGAGAAAGAAAAACAGGAAATAAGTGGACAGCAGAGAGAAACAGGAAGCATAGGGAATATATGAGGGATTTTTGGGAAGATAGAAGAAAGGGACAGAAAAAAAATGTTGTGTTTTAACGCTCTCCTTAAGGGGGAATTAACGATAATAATAATAATAATAATAATAATAATAATAATAATAATAAAATCCAAAATCACACGCATTTGATCAACATTGCTGTGTCAAATGCACAAAACATGCAACAGGTATACAGTGTTCATGCAGCTCCGTGTACTTGGCTGTGTGTAGAATTTGTCTGATAACGTTTGTCACTGTGATGTCTGTAATAATGCTCGTATTTGTAATTAAGGTAAGATTTGGGTAGGAAGCGACCGTGGCCTTAAGTTAGATACCATCCCGGCATTTGCCAGGAGTAGAAGCCACGGAGAAGCACTTCCAAAGTGGTTGAGGTAGGAAAAAGTAATTTAAGGAAGCTTGTAGTTTAACGTGACCGTTAATCGCGAGATCATGAGCCACGGGTAATTTATACGATAGCTTACCAAAATGTAAAACAGTGCACTTGACCACATGGAAACGGTTTCTAGTTCCCTACTAAGTTTTACCAATAAAGTGCTCGTTTTTGTTGTTGATTCGTTTAGGAGCTTTGACATCGTGGTCATGTAGCCCCGTGTACTTGGGTGTGTGTGAACCCTGTCTGATAATGTATATCATTGTGATGGCTATAATAGAACTTGTAATAGAGGCTAAGATTAGAAAGGAGGTGGCCGTGGCCTTAAGTTAGTACTGTAACCATCCCTGCATTCGTCTGGAAATAGAAGCGTGGAAATCCCTGAAAAGTATTTCTAAGAGAGCTGAGGTGGGAATCAAACACAGTTCTGCCTCTCCAGGCTGAGTATACCCGTTCCTACCCTCAGACCAGAATTAAATTTAGAGCCTGGAGTCGAACTCAGATCTTTGAATCCTGAATCTCAATACGTATGCCGAGATCACAGAAGACGGCAACAATACATGACAGACATTCTCCCATTTTAATTAATTTGCCACATCTTACTGAAATCAGAGCGGATATTGCAGCTAAATCTTCATGAGATTAATTATATAATATGTGTGCTCCAATCCGTGCCACTAGGAGTGCTTGTGTTTCTTGTTGCAAGTTTTAAAGCCGGTTCTCCGGTATTTGGTGGAAGTAACCATAGTAAGGGATACTGGTTGAGTCCCGACGCACAGCGCACAACGTAAATTACTAAGTGACAAGAACACTCGGTCAACACGATTGTACCCAGGTGTGATGGGTCATACCCTAATCCTGAAAATAATTAACATGAGATTAATGCCCGGATTCGAACTACTCTGGTTGGTTCCTCAGTTTAGGGGCTGCGACAACAAGGTCATGTAGCCCCCTGTATTTTGGGTGTGTGTAGAATCTGTCTAATAACCGGTGTTAATTGTGATGCCTGTATTAGTGTGTATTATCTGTTTTTTTTAAATTAAGTAAGGACTGCAGACATTCAATTTTCAAGTAGTTCCTACTTTTGCTACCAAACGCCACCGTCAACGACAATTAGTTCTGAACTTGGTTACTAGATCCCACCGCAGTCGGCTCCTGGCGACGAACGTTGGAACCTAAGAGCGTTAGTCAAATTTAACCTATAATTTAGCTTCACACAAGTGTAATTAGTGGAAGGTTCTTTATCATGCCATAAATCTATGACATGGGACCGCCGGCTTTACTTCCCCTCCGAAGGAAGGCATCTGAGGGATATTTAACATTCTTAAAAAATCCGACGGCTTCGACCAGGTTTGAACCCGCGACCTTGGGCATAGAAGCTCAGCATGCTATCAACTACGCCACCAAAGCCACTTCGAACTACTCTCCCTTGGATTACAAGTGCGTGAGTTAACAGACCACGCTCAGCTTTGGAGATCGATACTAGGCCTGGAATGTTAACATGCTGAATGTCTTTCACAAGCTCTAACCCCACAAATCATTTACATGAGATTAATGAATATCTATTAATCTCTTGTACATTTGTTGCACAAATGGGTACAGTGTTGACCGACTGAAAAACATCAAATTTCGATTACTAAGGCAACACTGAATATGACTTCAAACACCATCATGAAAATAATATTAACGATGAATTCTAAATTCAACGCACAGTAGGCTATACATTTTTACCACAATTGTGTGGACGCAGCTTAACACTTAAGCAGTCGCACGGGGTGTTGGTAACAGACTATGTAATGTTCAGATTCACGTTATTTCCTCCGTATTCTGCATTCTGGGTCTTGTTTATTGTGAAGATGTGTAGTCATACATTGGAGGAGACAATAATTCATAAACTAATCGAAAATGACGAACCTGATTTGGAATACTGCGATGAATCTGATCCAGACGAAAGTTAAAATTGCGTAGAGCATGGCCATACCTAAGCTTCAGAGGTAGATAGTAATAATGGTGAAATTAAGGACCTGACAATGTCAATAACAGTAATGGTCTGTATTTCGGAAAGAGTTTGGTTGAGGGATGCAATCATTATGTCGGTGAGGACTGAGAATAAAGAAACAAAGGGGGAATATCGTCCGTAATGAATTAATAGAACGCTTAACCATAATGTTACGTGCCACCCCCTAGTGGCACTTTTGTTAACTGGATTACGGTGGGTTGAGCACAACACAGATTGTTCCTTTAAAGAAACGTATTAGCTTTATTGCGGCCAGAAAGATACACCACTCAACAGCAAATACAAACAATTAGAACCTTACTCCAGTTTCCTCACGGAGAGAATACTTCCCTTTCACTTGTCAATAAGCCGCAGAAGTTAATCCCTCGTAATGAGGTGCCCCGTGCGCTGGCTGGAAATATCTGCACTCAGCCTGTCACCGTACTACACACTGTTTCACAATTCACCACAACCACCTCTGTCGCACTGGAAAACACACTCGTTCGAGACACAGTTCCTCTGTAGGCTTCTCACTCCCTCGCTGTCAAGAGAATCAGCTTCACTAGGGGTTTCACAAGTCACGTTGCCAACAACTGTCGCTCAAGGTAAACCCTCGCACTAGCTCGAAAAAACATACTCCACCCCGCTTGCCAGGTCACACTTATATAGCAGGCCGGTGACTCAATAAATGCTTCTAGACCCATCCAGGGTTCACGGCGTCTCGAGGTTTCCATCACTGGCTGGGTCACGAATATTCTGGACCATCCCTTTGTCCTAGTAGTCGTGTTGCGTAAAAGGCGCACGTTATACACTGAGGCAGAGCACAGCCCAGCCCGGGGGCAGTTGTGACTCATGCGGCAAGCGACGAAACAAACTCACAGCCCTAACACCACCCCCTACCTAAAAGGCTGATCGTCCCGATCAATCATTGGTCCGTCTGTGTCCCTCCGTAGGCTGCCAGGCGATCTCGATGCACGATCTTCATCTTCGCCCTCGGGCTCCACTGGATCCTGTAGACGACATCGTTGATCCGTTTCACGACTCGGTACGGGCCCTCCCAGGACTTCTGCAGTTTGGGTGACAGGCCTTTCTTCCGTAATGGGGGGAATCCGCCGGCATCCGTCTGCTGGTCGTATCGGGTCTTCATTCGGTCGGTCTCGATCCGCAGTTTCCTCCTCGCGAACGCGTGCACGTCCTCCAGTTGGTCGACCAGTTCTTGACAATACTGGCTTACCGGGATCAGACCATTCCCTGGTCGGCCGAAGGCAAGATCGGCAGGGAGACGGAGTTCCCCCCCAAACATGGCCCGGGCTGGTGTGCACCCGGTGACTTCATGCACGGCGGTGAGGTAGGCCAGAAGAAATAGTGGAGGATGTTTGTCCCAATCCCTCTGGTAATCGCTGACGACTATTCGGAGATGGTTCTCGATGGTGCGATTGAAACGCTCTACCATCCCGTCGGACTAAGGGTGTAGCAGCGTCGTCCTTGTCTTCCGGATGCCCAGCAGCTGGCATAGGTTCTGGAACACCTGCGACTCGAAGTTCCTCCCTTGGTCGGAGTGCAGCTCCAGGGGTACTCCTTACCGGCTGACGAATTCCTTCACCAGGGTCTCTGCGATCGTCGCGGCTTCTTGGTTAGGGAGCGCATACGCCACCGGCCATTTGGTGAAGTAGTCGCTGACGACCAATATGTAGCGGTTCCCTGCCTCGCTCAACGGGAATGGCCCAGCAACATCGATGGCCACTCTCTCCATGGTGCCGCCCACGTTGTAGGTCTTCAGTGGAACCCGTCGTCTTCGTCCTGGTCCCTTGCTGGCTGCGCATTCGTGGCACCTCGCGCAGTGGTTTTCCACGTCTGCTCGGCATCCGATCCAGTAAAACCACTCTCTCAGCTTCTCCATGGTCTTCTTTATCCCTAGGTGTCCACCAGATGATCCTCCATGGACTTCCTTCAGGACTTCCTCCGTCATAGCCTTTGGTACGACGACTTGTTCCCGAGATGTCTTCCCGTCGGTGCTCTCCCAGGTACGGCAGATGAGGCCATCCCTTACAATCAGAGAGTCCCACTGCGCCCAGTAGGACTTGAACTTTGGACTGCAGTCGCTCACAATGTTCCACCCGGGTCTGGGAACACAGGCCCTCTTCCATTCGGCTATCAGTCCCAGGTCATCATCTTCTGGTTGTGCCGACGTGAAAGATTCGCGGCTCCAGCTCCCCTGAAGTTCCACGGTAGTCCTTCGGCACTGTATCCCGGTGTTCTCATCTCTTCTGGTACAGAAGGTGCAGTCTTCGGGGCACGGTCTTCGTGACAGGGCGTCGGCGTTAGAATGCAGTTGGCCTTTCCTGTGCTGGATCTCAAAGTTGTACTGTTGATGCCTCTCTAACCACCGCGCGAGTTGATCCTCGGGCTGCTTGAAGTTCAGGAGCCACCGCAGGGATGCATGGTCGGTCCTGATGAGAAATTCTTGCCCGTGCAGGTACTTGTGGAAGTGTTCAATGGTCTTCACGATGGCGAGCAGCTCCTTCCTGGTGACGCAGTAGTTCCTCTCTGGCTTTGACAAGGCTTTGCTGAAGTAGGCCACTACTCTCTCCTCGCCGTCCACTATTTGCGACAAGATTCCCCCTGTACCAAAGTCGCTGGCATCGGTATCGACGATGAACCTTGTTCCAGGTCTGGGGTAGGCCAGAATAGGTGCGGTGCACAGAGCCTGCTTGAGTTGTTCGAAGGCACTGTGGCATTCTGTTGTCCACGTGAAGAGTTGGTCCTTCTCAGTCAGTCGATGCAGTGGTTTGGCGATGTCGGCGAATCCTCTCACGAAGCGACGGTAATAAGTGCAGAGTCCCAGGAAGCTTCGTAGTTGGGACTTGTCCTTCAGAACTGGCCACTCCCGCACAGCTGCGGTCTTTTCTGGGTCGGTGCGCACCCCTTCCTCGGAGACAATATGCCCAAGGTACTGGACCTGCTTCTGGAAGAGCTGACACTTCTTGGTGCTCAACTTCAGCTGGGCAGCCCGTAGCTTCATCAAGATCTCCTTCAGGTTGTTGTAGTGCTCCTCGAAGCTTCTTCCCAGAACGATGACGTCGTCTAGGTAGACCAGGCAGGTCTTCCAGTGTAGTCCCCTCAGAATGGACTCCATTAACCTTTCGAAGGTCGCAGGGGCGTTGCACAGACCGAATGGCATGACGGTGAACTGCTAGAGCCCGCTGCCCACAGCGAACGCCGTTTTCTCGCGGTCCTTAGGGTGGACCTCCACCTGCCAGTAGCCACTCTTCAAATCCAAGGTGGAGAACCATTTTGATCCTGATATGGTGTCCAGCGTGTCGTCGATCCGGGGTAGAGGGTAGCTGTCCTTCTTCGTGACGTCGTTCACCCGCCTGTAGTCCACGCAGAACCTGGTGGAACCGTCCTTCTTCACTAGCACGACTGGAGAACTCCAAGGACTATGTGATGGCTCGATCACACCTTGCTCATTCATCTCTTCTACCATCCGGACGACTTCGGCTTGCTTGGCGAGCAGGACACGTCGGAATGGGGCCCTAATCGGTGCGCTGTCCCCAACGTAGATTCTGTGCTGGACCAAGCTTGTCCTGCCGAAGTCTTTGCTCCCCATGGAGAGGACGTCCTGAAATTCGCGTAGCAGGTCCTGAAGTTGGCGTGATTGCTCCTCGTCTAGCTGGTCCTGGGATCCTCGGTACAGCTTCTGTAGTTCTTCTGGCAGGGTGCGTCTTCTCCGGTTATCAGTCTGCAGGTGTCCGTCCGTCGTTTCTGTGATGCGGGCAATCCAGGTAACGGACTCGCAGACTCCTATGTTGGTGTCCCGGTGAACCGTAATGTCGTAGTCGTTCAGGTTGGACAGGCGGACGTACGGCCGAGGCGTCGTGTTGATGAGGGTCTTGGCAACTAGCAATCCTTTTGTCTGGATGTCCTCATATTTTGGCTCGATGACAGCCGCCACTCCCTCAGCAGTTCCGTCGACAATTACGGCAGCGCTGACCTCCGTCCTGGCAGGAACGATGACGTCCTCTCTCACCCTTACTCGTCGTGCGGTGACGGCCTCGTGTGCTGGTTGCAAAGCAAGTTCCACACCTCCGAAGTGCAGAGTGTTGGTGCTCAGGTCCAAGATGATGTTGTTCTGGACCAGGAAGTCCAGTCCGATGATCTCTTCGTTTGATACGTCAGCCACAAGCACTGGATGCTTCACCGCCCATCGACCAATGACGAACTCCAATGATGCTTCGCCATGTACCGGTGCGGTCTCTCCGGTCGCGGTTATTAGATGGAGGTTCCTTCGTGTGGGTTGCACTCTCCACTTCGGGATCACGGTGGTATTGACGATGGTCCTCGACGCTCCCGTGTCGATCAGCATGGACCAGCTCACTCCGTTGACGACTCCGTCGACCTTCAGGCTGCTATTGTCCCTCCGTAACTTCGTCACACGCACTTGGACTGCCGGGGCTTGACGACTGTCACAAGCCAACCTTTGCCCCCCAAGGCTGGCTAATACTCGTTTCCCTGGGCCACGCGGTTTTCAGACGACTAATTTCCCGTCGGATAGCCTTGGCAGCGGCGATCACCGCAGTCCTTGCTCAGGTGGCCTTTCTTACCGCAGGTCCAGCAGGTCGGTAGTCCTCCTCCAGGCCGATTCTCCGGTTGTCTTCCGGCTGTGTCGTTGCTGGTTGTGCCGCGACTATCGAAGAAACGGCTTAGCGCCTCCATCAATTCGTCGGCCAGGGGCTTGGTCTCGTTGGTTTTTGCTGGTTCGTCGACGTCCACTTGACGCACCCGCGTGTGCATTCTAGATGCCTGTTTTGCCGTCACAAACTCAAGTGCGTGGCTCAGCGCATCTGCCAGGGTCTTATTGCGCGCGAGTCGCAGCGCCTGTTGAGTGTCCGAGTCCCGTAGCCCGTCGGTGCAGGTCTGCGTCGCAATCTGTTCCAGAAAGTCGGCCGGCGCTCTTGGATAGGCGAACCTTACGAGGCGTGCGATGTCCATCTCGAACTCCTGCAGGGTTTCCGCGTTCTTTTGTACCCGGGTCCGGAGCTGCATCTGGTAGGCCTGCTGAAGATGGCTATCTCCATATCGGAACTCCATATGGGCGATTAGTGAAGCGTTCTGGGAGCCAGTCGGGATGGCCTGAAGGACGTTAAGGGCGTCACCTCTCAGCGCTACAATGAGAACTGTAGCCTTTTCTGTGTTGTTCCAGTTATTTATTGGAACAAAAATTGGGACCTTTCCGTCAAAGCTTGGGGGCGTCACTCTGCTTTGTCCCGTTCCTGACGTTCCCGGTGTACCTGTGGGCGGGCGTCGGCGCAGCTCGGCAACTTCCTCTTGAAGAGCGTTGAATCTCGCTTCCATTCCCGTCTGTGGGCGTTCGTTCAGCTCAGCAATTTCCTTTTGTAAAGCGTTGAATTTCTCTGCCACCCCCGTCAGTGGGCGTTGGCGCAGTTCGGCAACTTCCTCTTGTAAGGCGTTGAATTTCTCCTCCACCCCCATCAGCGGGCGTAGGCGCAGCTCGGCAACTTCCACTTGTAAGGCGTCGAACTTCTTTTCCACTACCGTGACTTCCTCACGTAGGCCCTGTTCTAATTTCTTCAGGTCTTGTGCTAGCTTAGTCTGGCCGTCTTCCATCTTCTTCTGGCCATCCTTCAGGTCCTTGGCTAAGTTCTTCTGGCCGTCTTCCATCTTCTTCAGGCCGTCTTCCATCTTCTTCAGGTCCTCCGCTAACTTATTTTGACCGTCTTCCATCTTCTTCTGGCCGTCTTCTAATTTGGCAGTTAGGTCCTTGGTTAAATTCTTCTGGCCGTCTTCCATCTTCTTCTGGCCGTCTTCCATCTTGGTTTCCATGCCACTTAACTTTTCTATCAATGCTGCCAATTGCGCTTCCATTTTGGTTGTTTGTCTTGTAAAGGGCATGCACTCACAGGAAAATTAGAGAGAAATGACCTGCTCGGGTTTTGAAACCAGGACCGTCAGGTGTTGTGCTTGAGTTCGTAATCCGGTTTCTGACACCAGTTGTTACGTGCCACCCCCTAGTGGTACTTTTGTTAACTGGATTACGGTGGGTTGAAGCACAACACAGATTGTTCCTTTAAAGAAACGTATTAGCTTTATTGCGGCCAGAAAGATACACCACTCAACAGCAAATACAAGCAATTAGAACCTTACTCCAGTTTCCTCACGGAGAGAACACTTCCCTTTCACTTGTCAATAAGCCGCAGAAGTTAATCCCTCGTAATGAGGTGGCCCCGTGCGCTGGCTGTAAATATCTGCACTCAGCCTGTCACCGTACTACACACTGTTTCACAATTCACCTCAATCACCTCTGTCGCACTAGAAAACACACTCTTTCAAGACACATTTCCTCTGTAGGCTTCTCACTCCCTCGCTGTCAAGAGAATCAGCTTCACTAGGAGTTTCGCAAGTCACGTCGCCAACAACTGTCGCTCAAGGTAAACGCTCGCACTAGCTCGAAAAAACATACTCCACCCCACTTGCCAGGTCGCTCTTATATAGCATGCCGGCGACTCAATAAATGCTTCTAGACCCATCCAGGGTTCACGGCTTCTCGAGGTTTCCATCACTGGCTGGGTCACGAATATTCTGGACCATCCCTTTGTCCTAGTAGTCCTGTTGCGTAAAAGGCGCACGTAATACACTGAGGCAGAGCACAGCCCAACCCGGGGGCAGTTGTGACTCATGCGGCGAGCGACGAAACAAACTCACAGCCGTAACAATAATATGGTTTTATATCTCCCTGAAGTCAGGGCTTGAGAAAATATGACAAAACAGTGTTCGAATTATATTTATTGATGATATCAAGGTCAGAGGCATCACTAACTGTTCAAAGATTTAAATAGACAGCATTTTAGGGAATAATACGAGAGATCACTATGTAAAACCTACTGATGCACTTGAAACAAGGTCTGTGAATGGTATTTTGACATTGATAGGTGTTTACCGTTCTGGAAATAAAAATCTTCAGTATAACAATATCAATTTTGAGAGACAATTGTCATGATTTAAGCCACATTGTGATATATTGATTGGGTTGTTGTCAACAAAACTCGCGACTACTCACGTTATAAACGGAGCCGTGACTACCTAACGGTGAAGG
Source organism: Meconema thalassinum (assembly GCA_946902985.2). Classification (NCBI taxonomy): domain Eukaryota; kingdom Metazoa; phylum Arthropoda; class Insecta; order Orthoptera; family Tettigoniidae; genus Meconema; species Meconema thalassinum. The sequence continues at coordinate 739,293,682 of OX336390.1, forward strand.
AAGTAGCCTTGGCCCGGATTCGAACTACTCTCCCTTGGATTACAAGTACGTGAGTTAACAGAGCACGCTCGGCTTTGGAGATTGATACAGAGCCTGGAATGTTAATATGCTGAAATGTCTTTCACAAGCTCTAACCCCACAAATCATATAGAGCTCTATTCCCTTTAAGCCATTCTGTAATGTGATTTGATTTCTTTGGCTCCTGCTCTCTGCGCCGTCACATTTATCACAACAGCCTCCACTCTCTAGATTCTTTTTTATTTCGTTTTACTACACAGAATTTTAATTTATGTCTCCCCAACCTTTCCCTGGTTATCACAAGACAAAAGCTCGAGTCTGAAGCTATCCAATGCCAAACCTTGGGTTCATTTTTCCGCAGAATAATTTTGGCACCGCATCTGTTTGTTGATAATAGATGCGCGTTGTTTTGTTGAGGTGAAGTCCGCTGGAACAAATAGTCCTCCAAAACAGACCTACTTCGCTATGCAAATATTCTTAGCTAAAGGAGACCGCTCTATCTACAGAAGACAGAATGAAACGCATAAACAGGCGCAACTTCTATGAAGTATTAGGGAGGCCCACTCTATCCTATCTGTGGGAACCCTTCTATCAATAATAATAATGTTATTGGTTTTACGTCCCTATTAACTACTGTGGCTTTTAGAGACGCCGGGGTGCCGTAATTTTGCCCCGAAGGGGATCTTTAACGTGCCAGTAAATCTACTGACACGGCTCCCTCGCATTTGCGCACCCTCAAATGCCAGCTGACTGCGCCAGGAACCCATCTATCAGCTGGACTATTGAGATTATAGAGAGAAACGTTTCTTGCAATGTATTAATTCAAAATAATCGTTTTTTAACCAATTTTTTTCGGCTCTTTGCTCACATTGCTACGGCACCGGAGATGAGGGTACGAACATACTCTTTCTCGAGTTTGGACCCGCATTCATAACTTTTTGAAACTCTGAACACCACCCTCATGTCATATCTAGTATCCGAGCACCATCAAATTGAAAATAATAATAATAATAATAATAATAATAATAATAATAAAATAATGCAACAAGCATGCGCCTCTCTTTCCATTGCCTGTCTCTCTCTCTTTCTTGCATTGCAAGCACTGCAGCTCTCAAAAGTCGTTTCCATCCTGCTTCTTGGAGCAGTATACCTCTCACATCTAAAAAATTACTGAATTATGTTAAAATCTATTTTTAGTTCGATTAAAACACCAAGATAAAGCCGACAACCTACGTACGTTAATATCTTTTCTTGTAGACGGTGTTTGTTTTACAGGCTGATACTGTATCTGTATGCACTCTTTTGCATATATTTTTTCCATTATTATTATTATTATTATTGTATTATTAATATCTTATTGTTACTATCATTGTTAGACTATTATTATTATTACTGTATTGTGAACGTTCTCAGTTGCGATCGACTGTATTCTGTAAGAAAGAAGTTAGAGTAGCGACGAAACTCTCCGTACATCGCGCAGTATTTAGACCGACCTTGCTGTATGGAAGTGAGAGCTGGGTAGATTCAGGATATCTGATATATAAGCTAGAGGTAACTGATATGAGGGTAGCACGAAAATTTGCTGGGACAAATAGATTGGAGCAATGGCAGAAGGGTACTCGCAATGAAGAGATAAAGGCTAAGTTAGAAATGAACACGCTAGATAAAGCTGTTCGTATGAGCCGACTCAGATGGTGGGGTGATGGGAAGAGAATAAGGGAGGAGGGATTGGTTGGTTGGTTGATTGGTTGGTTCTTAAGTTTAGGGGCTGCGACAACGCGGTCATGTAGCCCCGTGTAATTTGGGTGTGTGTAGAATCTGTCTGATAACCGGTGTTAATTGTGATGACTGTATCAGTGTGTGTTATCTGTTTTATTTAAATTTAAGTACTGCATCTTAGAATTGTTCAAATAGTTCCTACTTTTGCCGCCAAGCACCACCGTCAACGACTACTAGGCCAAGTTCAAAACGTAGCTACTAGATGCCACCGCAACGAACGTAGAAACCTAAGAGCGTTGTTTACATTCTTAACCTATCCAATTTAGCTTCACACAGGTGCAATTAGTGGAAGGTTCTTTAACATGCCATAAATCTATGACATGGGACCGCTGGCTTTACTTCCCCTCCGAAGGAAGGCATACTGAGGGATTTTTAACGCTCTTAAATAATCCGACGGCTTCGGCCGGATTTGAACCCGCTATCTTGGGCATAGAAGCTCAGCATGCTACCGACTAAGCCACCGAAGCCGCTGAGAGGAGAGATTACCTAAGGGTTAATGAGTTCGGCTGTAAAGGGTAGGAGAAGTAGAGGTAGACCTAGGAGGCGATGGTTAGATTCAGTGGTTAACGATTACAAAGTGAGAGGTGTAGAAGCAGAGGAGGCCGCAGTGCTAACTGCTAATAGGGCATCATGAAGGCGACTTGTTCACAAACAGAGGCTTGCAGACTAGACTGGACGCTGAATGGCAAAACAGTCTCAAATGAAAATTTATGTACGCATGCAAGGCAGCCTTTCGAGACGGGAGTTGTAAAATAAATAAATAAATAAATAAATAAATAAATAAATAAATAAATAAATAAATAAATAAACATAAATAGATAGTCATATTTCAAGTACTACAACAAGTAAACTGAATGTGTGGTTGACGTTAACGCAATACTAGCTATTTACTTTTCATCACGAGTTTTATGTGCACGTTCACATGAGCCTTCCGTGAAAGCAGGCAGAATGAGGACAAAACTGATTTAACTTTAAGAAGAATGTTCTTTGCGACAAGATAAATTGACGAACCTTGCAGCAAGCGAGGACGGTAATAAAATGTTCCATCATTCCACGACGACACTATGTAGACTACCTATCAAAACTTCATTTGAATGTTAACAGAGAGTCCTGCTCCTGATTAAGTTCCAGTTCAAGAAAGGAATTGAAATTCTCGATTCAATTGATCCACTCGTCGAAGATGAATCAGTGAATAATTCCAGATGATCTTCTCAGAGTAGTCACATCTTGGAATGAATGAGTACATACTGTAATAGATGAGAAATCGACCAATTGCATTTAATGATGTATCGACTTGAGGGCAAGCGGGCAGACCTGGTGACCTGGAGAGGTACGGTACTTCCCCCACATCCTGTTCTGGTCTTCACTCGCACGGCAAATGGACCGAGACTTGGGAGTCATGTTTTTTTTTCTATTTTCTCGTGTGGGACTTAAACGGCGAGAAGAGAAAAGGGAGGAAGCCGAGCTTTAAAAGTTTCGGATGTCACACGGAGCTTCTCGACGGTCTATGGGACGGGAGAGAAACGAGGATAGGAAGAGAGGGAAGGAAGCTGTGTCAATTGAGGATAATGTATTGACCATACCAAGTTCGAGCTCCTACTGGGATTATATATCCTACAATGACAACCATTCGTTCGCCTTGCCAAGAGAGCAAGGATACGATACATGCAGTAGGCTAGTGTGGAAATAATAATAATAATAATAATAATAATAATAATAATAATAATAATAATAATAATAACACTCGATAAAAACCTACAGAATACGGTGGTTGAGAAAAGGCGCAAATACCAGCCACTTGCCGCTGAGATCAGTCACATATACGACCTAAAGGAAGTTTCCGTCATCCCAGTTGTTATCTCGGTGAATGGTTTAATAACAAAGGACTGGGAAAATGCAAAACCTTTGCCTTGAAGAGAAGCCGTATGCAGCTAATGTAAAAAGCTGCCCTCCTTGGTACTGCTAGTATAGTACCGGTACATGATGTTTCCTCTCTTCAGTGACTCTGAACAACTTGAGACCCAGTGCTATCATCCGCGTATTTGGCTCGCAAGGAGTCCGACGGTGATGGTTTTGTGTTTTTATGTAAATTTCATATATAATAAAAACAAGATGTTCAGTAAGGAACATGTTGCCTACTTTCTCCTAAATGCATGGGTATTGTTATAACTCTTTGTCCTTTTCAAGGAGTATAATTGAAAGATGGTTGTAGTAGCTTGTTGAAATACTACATGTTATACGGATATTAAACATGAATATGAGGTGCCCTTTGCTAGTGCTACCTTGTAACGGGTTTGCTTTGCTCCTCTTTGTGCGTACAAATGAAACGTTTTGACTGGTCCTTACTTTTTGGTGATAAATGTAACTGTTGACCTTTGCTTAAGCTATGTTGTTTTAATGGGCGCCAAGACCTCAACGCAATGTTGAAATCTAAATTTGTATTTAACAACGTCTAGCTCTGGCAGAACACCTTCAAGACTCTATTCACTCAGATCGTGATATGATTTGATCATTAACCCAACAACAATTGTATCAGGAGAAGGAATTGGTCTATATCTAATGCTACCTACTGAAAGCAAAGATTGCATGGTTAAAAGAAATGAATTTATTATATAAAACAAGTATTGCAAAATTAATAATAATAAGAAGTTTAAAATTTAAATTGGAGCGTTGCGATTTTAATATTACCGATAGAGAATTACGTGAAAACGGAGTTTGATAAATTATTGATTTTACTCTTATTCCCAAGCTATGAAGTTACTGAAATATTGAATATAAAACAAAGATAAACGAGAGATTGAGTAGTTATGCGTCATTCGCGCTTACCACTGGAAATTGCTGAAGCATTTCCCTCGTACTGGATGATGAAGAGAGCTTCCCACTGTTTCCTGGACGCCGTCATCTTCTTCGATATTTGATGATATACTGGTAGATTTGAAAACTCTATGGTCCGAACATCGGAGCTAAACACTCGTACAACCACACTGGTTAAGTTCTACAAAGATAGTCCTCTACTCCACGGAACATCGGAGCGACTCACGCGTGCAACCATACTGGTCAAGTCTTACACAGATTGTCCTCTATTCCACGGCGCGCCAAACGATATATCCACTCGTCGGCTTCCCACTCCAGTGCCGACTTCGAGCTTACGTGGTCTCCACTGATTGGCTGCTCCCCACGCGCTACTTCCCCACCTCTGGCTCATTACACTCGGCGGGAGGGTGAAGTCGATTGCCGTCCCATACTATCCGCCTTTTCTTAACGCTGCGACCCAGGCTTGCGTAATGCTTCTTGACAAGAATCAGCCTGTATCTGAATTCCCAGTGAGTCATGTCTCTCATAATACCCTAACTGACGAAACTCCGTAAAATTCCGTAATCACATAATTTTCTATGATAATGTCGTTCGTAATAATTTGCTTTTTAGTGTTTTCTAAGACATAGAAAACCTATCTGTATGCTTATAATTTTATAAAAATGCTCCAAAAAAACCTTAATAATAATAATAATAATAATAATAATAATAATAATAAATTAACATGAAAAATTCTCTTGGCTGAACAATTTGCCGCGTAAATAAATATAGAATGGCTTCCTACTGACTTATGCCAGTGGCATAAAAATCCCTCGAAAAACACGTTACATATTCGCCTCGGATCATCGGATGATTTACCGTGACGACGGTCCATTATCCGATTATCCCAGACACGTTAATAATCCCCATCCAAAATACATATTACATAAATGAAATCACCCTAAATTACAGATATATACACTCATAATTTTTCTTTACGCACTTTGCGTCAAAGTTTGTTGTCACTATGGATTGCACTTTGCAACCAGTCCAATGTTTTTCATATAGAATAGTGTTTCACGGATATTTCCGCCTCTCAAATTTCTCTATGTTGGAAAAATAGACATAATTACTGTGTGAGCACTATGTATATGAGATGTCACATCACACGCATCAAGGTGTTCTGATATATTTATATCTCCCTAGAACTTCCTAATTTCACTGGAGGTTCCTTCCTAATTGTGAAATTTAATCCCACTTATCACTGAGCACACGATCACACTATTTTGGCAGCGCATCGTGACCATAATACTTAATCTCTCTTTATAACAGACGAAATTAATATTGATTTCTGAAAAAAAAACAAAAAACAGTAAATGCGCATTACATGTAACACCAAATATTTCTGTGCCGTAATCGCCCTGTCTTGTTAAGTTCCCGTATACCATATTCTACTTAATACTAGTTCTCAACTCAGACCAGTTCTCCCCACACAAATAATACCCTTGTACAAATTACCTTAAATTACACACTTACAAATCTTACATGGCGAGGCCGTAAACAGAAATCACGTGTGCTGTTATGTATGAGTTTCATGAAGGACTGTCTCGCCTTCTGATGGTCCATCTTTTGTCTCGTGGACACCTTAAGCAAAAATACCCTGTTCAAGCGCTCACCCATCTCTAGGAGACAAATGGGAATTCACCAGCGCTGCCAAATTCTGGCCTTGGTGTATCGAGACATTTTAGTGCTCAAGAGCATCCGACAATCCCGTCATATTTCCCTGTACCTTAAAAACTCTCATTTACTTACATACTACCCCCCCCCCCTGTGTGACTTCTGATACGCCTGCCTGGAAGACCATATCTTCCACGCACCAAATACCACACTTACTCATTTGATAGGCTGGCTCGCCAGCTAAACACACTCACTTTATGACACATACTTTCGGAGACTATGTATATTATACGTCCCGTATAATCTGTTTCCCTCACTATTCTCCAGCACATATGCTGTTTTGCCAATACGTTTGGAAACCATAAATGGGCCCTCGTCCCCTGCTTCCAACCTTGCAAGTGGCTCCCTTAAATGAACGTCATCACGTTGCTCTACCTACCTATTTCACAGTGTCTGTAACGATGCCCTGTTGCTACTGTCCACACACGTTAACCCTATTTTCCTCTGGTGTCACACCTCTACTCGACACTCTATGACCTAAAAATGTCACTTCTGACTGACAGAATGACGACTTAGACAGCTTCAAAGTGAACCCTGCCTGATCTAACTTCTGAAAGACTATATCTAAATGGCGTAGATGCTCCTCAAAACTGCGTGAACTAATTACCATATCATCAATGTAAATGGTTACAAACTCTCCTGTGTCATCCCCTAATGCGATGTTTAAAGCCCTAATTAAAGCTGCTGAACTACTCTTTAACCCATAAGGTGTTCTAGAAAATTGATAAAGGTTATATTTATGACTAAAAGCTGTAAATGGTCTATCTTCGTACATAAGTGGCACTTGCCAAAAACTGGAACTCAAATCTACACAAGTGAAATACTTCTTCCCCTCAAATGTTTGCATTAATTCCTCTATTGACATAGATTTCAGCTGATCTGAACTAATTCTACTGTTAACCAAACGAGCGTCTAAACAAATACGAACTGTGCCGTCGGTCTTGGGTACCGTGATCAAAGAATTAACATACGGACTGTTAGAGTGCTCAATAATCCCATCTTCAAGCATCTGGTTAATTTGTGCCTCAACTGCACTCTGATAAGCGAAAGGTACAGGATATCTATGTCCTGTGAATACTGACCTATCAATAACGTTCAATGAATGTGTATAGCAATTGGCCATACCAATGCGATCCTCAAAAACTCTCCTATTACACAATAACACATCATAGAGCCGAACACACTGTTCATCCACTATATTTCCCTGAAATGCAACATCACGTAACGAGTCCTCTAGACTACCGTTCGTAATCACACTGCCCACAAAACATGGAGAACCCCGCTCTACGGCTGGCGATATCTCATTTAAAGTACAAATTACACCTACAATACTACTTCTCTGAATATGGTCATTGAACGCTACTTCTACTTCAGAATCTCCCCATTTAAATTTCAAACTCCCTACATCATAACATAAGTTACCAGACACTCTACTTAGCCACTCGGAACCCAAGATAACACTGAATACTAAATTTGGAATTACGAGGCAAATCTGCTTCTCTACATGATTATTAATTTTAATGTCTACTAAAACTTGCTTAGAAATTACTTTAGACCTCTTCCCAACAGCTGTGATAACAAAAGTGCTTTTAATTGGCATCTCCTCAAAATTGACTCCAGTTCCTTTCATTTTATCATAAAATGCAACTCTTCATGCAACTCTTCATACAACCACTATCAATTAAAACATCTGTGTACGCCTCGGACACGTTAAATTTAACTATGGGGCTCTTACTAACCACTTCCTGAATAATACCTTCATCATTTAGTTCATGTAATAATTCATTTCTTACATTTAGGTCATAGGGTTCCTGTATAATTGTATGGACAGGGCATGTTACAGACTGAGATTCTGACCTTACTTCGCAGCCTGGTTCGCGTTTAAAGAACCTTTACAGCTGGCCGTAGTACTACTAACTACTGCACTGGTCTGGTTGTTCTGGGCTGTGTTGTCATTGTTTGGCTGTATATTACTACCACTAGGCTGTCCTCTTCCTTGACCCCTATTCTGGTTGTAATTATTGTCATTATAATTTCTCCCTTGATTTCCCCTGAAATCATTATTTCTCCCTTGATTTCCCCTGTAATCATTGTTCCTCCCTTGATTTCCCCTGAAATCATTGTTCCTCCCTTGATACTGATTACCATAGCCATTTCCTCTGTTCTGATTTAGCTGATTATTATTATTATTATTTCTATTTTGAGCGTTGGCCCCTTCGCCACCGTTCCCTTGAACTTCCTGATGCCTGGCTTCATTAGGCCTATTATTATTATTACCCTGGTTCCTATTGAAATTGTCCTCATAACCCCCTCTCCCTAGTGCATCAAATGTGCTTAACAAATTTTCTACTTGTGATATTGTCTTTACATTCTGGATACAAGCAGCCTCCTTGATCCTATAGGGAAAGTGCCTAAGTAGCAACCTCACCACATCACTGTCCTCCTACAAGCCATCCAGATATTTACACACTAATACCTGCCCTAAAAAGTATTCGGTCATGGTGGAGCTTCCTTTAGGGTTATATTTACCACACACTACTCCCTCACGATGCTGCGACTGAATAACCTCATTCCAGAACTCTTCACAGAATTTCATTTTAAAATCATTAATATCAGTAAACTTGTCTCTGTAGACAGCAAACCAATTCCTCGTTTCCCCCACAAACACTTGTTCTAAAATTTCAACTACCTGGCACCACTCAATACTACCATTTTCCAACCTCTCCCCGAATTTATTTTCTATTCATGAACTCCATTGGGCACCCCTGTCGATTGCTGAACTTACCCAGTTCTACCTCCCTGTGTGTGCTATTCACAAAAACTGGCCTATTCTGACTATTTTCTTGCCTGATCCTAGCTTTTAATTTTAATTCTAATTCTGCGATTTTCTCCTCAGCCTTCCTCTCAATACTGTTTACTGTTAAATTAATGTTTACTTCTGATTCTTCTACTTTATCATATAGCTTTGCTTGTTTCTCCTCAATCTTGCTAATGCTCTCTCTATTACTCTCTCTTAAAGCATTTACTTCTGCAACTATTTGCGAGTGGACTTTCTCAATTCTACCCCCCAGCTGTTCCTTAACCTCTTTAGTAGCTACCTGAATTTTGTCAATTTCTCCCCCCAATTGTTTTTTGACCTGCTGTGTTTCCAGTTGCACTAGTTCTTTTAAATTTTCAGCCTGTGTACTGATTCTAATTTCTAACTCCTCCTGTACTTTTCCTAATTTTCTGTCTACATCTGCAATAATCTCTTTAGCCTTTTCTTCCATCACCCCCTTGATCTCACCTCTAATCAGTTCGAATTTATCACTAATTTCCCTACTGTTTTGTTCTAATTTAGCATTTAAAGTTTCAGTACTCTCTCTATTTTCCCTACTATTTTGTTCTAATCTGGCGTTTAAGGCATCTGTACTTTCTTTATTTTCCCTACTGTTTTGTTCTAGTTTAGCGTTGTTTTGTTCCTGTTTAGCATTTAAAGCGTCTGTACTTTCTTTATTTTCCCTACTGTTTTGTTCTAATCTTGCATTATTCTGTTCTAATTTTGCATTTAAGGCATCACAACTAACTTTGTTCTTATACATAAATTCGAGAAGTAACGTTTTTAATTCTGGTTGGCCGCTTACACTCCCTGTTTCAGTATCGGGATTTACCTCCGCTACCCCGGTACTACCACCACTCGACATACTGCTCGTATCATCACTCTCCAGTTGATGACCACTACGTAACCTCATCTGTCTTTCTTTCTCATCCCCCATAATGATATACACTGATAAAGACAAATAACCCCCAAAATACAGGCACAGAAATATATACCCTTCTCCTTCCACAGATGTTATTAGGTTTTCAGCCCCAAGTTGTCGGCGACAATGTAACGGGTTTGCTTTGCTCCACTTTGTGCGTACAAATGAAACGTTTTGACTGGTCCTTACTGTTTGGTGATAAATGTAACTGTTGACCTTTGCCTATGCTATGCTGTTTTAATGGGCGCCAAGACCTCAACGCAATGTTGAAATCTAAATTTGTATTTAACAATGTCTAGCTCTGGCAGAACACCTTCATTGATCATTAACCCAACAACAATTGTATCAGGAGAAGGAATTGGTCTCTATCTAATGCTACCTACTGAAAGCAAAGATTGGATGGATAAAAGAAATGAATTTATTATATAAAACAAGTATTGCAAAATTAATAATAATAAGGAGTTTAAAATTTAAATTGGAGCGTTGCGATTTTAATATTACCGATAGAGAATTACGTGAAAACGGAGTTTGATAAATTATTGATTTTACTCTTATTCCCAAGCTATGAAGTTACTTAAATATTGAATATAAAACAAAGAGAAACGAGAGATTGAGTAGTTCTGCGTCATTCGCGCTTACCACTGGAAATTGCAGAAGCATTTCCCTCGTACTGGATGGTGAAGAGAGCTTCCCACTGTTTCCTGGACGCCATCATCTTCTTCGATATTTGATGATATACTGGTAGATTTGATAACTCTATGGTCCGAACATCGGAGCCAAACACTTGTACAACCACACTGGTTAAGTTCTACAAAGATAGTCCTCTACTCCACGGAACACCGGAGCGACTCACGCGTGCAACCATACTGGTCAAGTCTTACACAGATTGTCCTCTATTCCAAGGCGCGCCAAACGATATATCCACTCGTCGGCTTCCCACTCCAGTACCGACTTCCAGCTTACGTGGTCTCCACTGATTGGCTGCTCCCCACGCGCTACTTCCCCACCTCTAGCTCATTACACTCGGCGGGAGGGTGAAGTCGATTGCCGTCCCATACTATCCGCCTTTTCTTGACGCTGCGACCCAGGCTTGCGTAATGCTTCTTGACAAGAATCAGCCTGTATCTGAATTCCCAGTGAGTCATGTCTCTCATAATACCCTAACTGACGAAACTCCGTAAAATTCCGTAATCACATAATTTTCTATGATAATGTCGTTCGTAATAATTTGCTTGATAGTGTTTTCTAAGACATAGAAAACCTATCTGTATGCTTATAATTTTATAAAAATGCTCCAAAAAATACCTTAATAATAATAATAATGAAAATGAAAATCCACAGCCTGCTTCCAGTCTCCGACCGGGTCAGGAATGGAATGAATGAAGCCCCCATCTAGCGGCGAGGATATGGACTGTGCCGGCTGCCGAGGCCTGACGCACTCCTCTGGGGCAATGATTAAATGAATGACAGATGAAATGAAATGATAGTGGAGAGTGTCGCTAGAATGAAATTTTGACAGGGAAAACCGGAGTACCCGGAGAAAAACCTGTCTGCCTCCGTTTTGTCCAGCACAAATCTCACACGGAGTGACCGGGATTTGAACCACGGACCCAGCGGTGAGAGGCCGGCGTACTGCCGCCTATGCCACGGAGGCTCAATAATAATAATAATAATAATAATAATAATAATAAATTAACATGAAAAATTCTCTTGGCTGAACAATTTGCCGCGTAAATAAATATAGAATGGCATCCTACTGACTTATGCCAGTGGCATAAAAACCCCTCGAAAAACACGTTACAACCTCTGTAAAAAATGTCATTCAATTCGGTTCCATCGTGTTTGAATTGATATGGGAAATCGATTTGCACACATACACGGCCGCTATCTGTAAACTATTGGGCTGATGACCTTATAGTTCAGACAAAAGATGCTTTCCACAAAAAGGTATGTTGTTGCAAAATTTGGTAGAGATCAAATGATTAGGTTGGTCATAATTAGAATTAAGCTTTTAACATTTGGGTGGCCGCCATTCCGTTTCCGTCAAGATGGCGGTGATAAAAAACATGAAACTGAGGTGCCCTTTTCCGATGCTACCGCTGTACCAAATTTCGTTCAATTCGGTTTCACCGTGTTGAATTGATAGGGGAATCGATGTGCACACATACTTGGCCGCCATATGCAAACTATTGGACTGATGACCTTGTAGATTGGTCAAAGAACGCTTCTTACATAAAGGTATGTTGTTGCAAAATTTGGTAGAAATCAGATGATTAGGTTGGTCGTAATTTGATTTAAGCTTTGAACATTTGGGTGGCTACCATTACGTTTCCGTCGAGATGGCGGCAATATAAAACATGACACTGAGGTGCGCTTTGCTAGTGCTACCTCTGTATCAAATTTCGTTCGATTCGGTTTCACCGTGTTTGAGAAGATAGGGGGAATCGATTTGCACACATACATGGCCACCATCCACAAATTATTGGGCTGATGACCTTGTTGTTTGGTCTACAGATTCTTAATACATAAAGGTATAACATTACAAAATTTGGTAGAAATAAGATGATTAGGTTGGTCGTAATTTGATTTAAGCTTTTAACATTTGGCTGGCCGCCATTACGTTTTCGTCTAGATGGCGGCGATATAAAATATGACACTGGAGTGCCCTTTGCTAGTGCTACCTCTGTACCAAATTTCGTTCAATTCGGTTTCACCGTGTTTGAATTGATAGGGGGGATCGATTTGCACATATACATAGCCGCCATCCACAAAGTATTAGGCTGATGACCTTGTAGTTTGGTCACAATATTCTTCATAGATAATGGTATAAAGTAGCAAATTTTGGTAGAGATCCGATGATTAGGTTGGTCGTAATTTGATTTAATCTTTAAACATTTGGGTGGCCACCATTACGTTTCCGTCAAGATGGCGGCGATATAAAACATGACACTGAGGTGCCATTTGCTAGTTCTACCTCTGTACCAAATTTCGTTCAATTCGGTTTCACCGTGTTCGAATTGATAGGGGGGACAGACATTCAGAGTACACACACTCACACTCACACACAGACACACAGACAGACACACAATTTTTGGCCCTGTATAGATCTCATAAGTCTACTTTCATTTTTTGCAAAAATCGAAAGTAGGCTAATAATAAGGTTTTATGCTTGCAATACAAGACCAAGTCATCCCTACAAGGAACTACCTCAAGTTCATTGTAAAAGATCCCTCTGTACCAGATGATAAGGGCCGCTACGACTGTCAACAGTCAGAAACAATACAGCATATTACATCTGCATGCATATATTTCCTGGCGACGGAGCACAAAAAAAGAAATGATGCAGTTGCTAAAATCTTTCATCAGGAGTTGACTGATAAGTATCACCTTCTAAGAGGAAAGGAAGTTCCGACCCACCAATATCAGCCAGAGTGTGTTCTTGAAAACAAGGAATACAAGTTGTATTGGGACCGAACTATTTAACTGATCAATCGGTATCACACAACAGGTCAGATCTGGTGGTTGTCAGAAAAAAATCAAGCAAACTACCTTGATAGATGTTGCGAATCCTAACAACAATAATCTCCAGTCAAAATCCATAGAAAAGATCAGCAAATACAGCGAGTTGGTCGACTCTATCAAAAGACAATGGCATGTAGAACGGGCAAAGACCATACCTATCGTTGTCTCAAGTATGGGCGTGATCCCAAGTAGCTTGCTCCAACGCCTTAAAGAACTGGATCTGTACACGCAACTGTACAAACTAAAGCAGAAGGCAGTAGTTCTATCATTTCAGCTTAGAAGTTGCTGTTTCAGTACCTGTCCTTGGTTCCCTGAAGCCCGTATAGTTATGTTGTAATGTACCAGCAATGTGTTATATGTACTGTATAAAATAACAATAATAGTAATAATAATAAAACGTGCCTCTGACTGAAGAGATCCGATAAATATGCCGATAGTATTGTGTACGTAACTTCCTGAGATTTGCTGATGATGTTGTCATCGACGATTCACAAGAGGATTTAGACAAATTTTTAAATGGTATGGACTCCGTCTTGAGGAAAGAATTCATTATGAAAATCAAGGAATGTAAAACAAAAACTAGTAGTTCCGTGAAGAACTAACAGCCTATTTTCATACATACTACTTATACAGTATTAATTGCCTCTATCAACATAAAATAATTCAGTTTGATTGCTGTAATAGAATCGTAGATAATGAGGACCGTCTAAATATTTTTGATGGTCGCCATGTTGGATTGTCTTATGTAGGCCATGTAGCTGTCTATTATTACATGAAAAGTATTGCGTAGGTGTATTATTGAAATTCCAATCACATGATTCGAACGCAAGAAATAATAAAAACGAGATTTTAAGATTTCGAATAGCCACCATCTCGTGGTTATAAGAACGATTGAAAATTTGGGTAACCATTTACCGTACCAAGCTTCATTGCGCTCGGATGGATATCTCGCGAGAAACGTCCATTTAAATATTTAAATTTCACGTCGCCACCATGTTGGATTAGTGCTCTCCAGGATATTGAAAATCCCATAGGTGAACTTATGTTCATAGCCTTTATCAACATACAACATTTCAGTTTGATTGCTGTCATAGATTAGTAGATACTGAGAACCGTCTAAATATTTCGGATGGTCGCCATGTTGGAATTTTATACATGTAGGCCATAGAGTTATGTACTATTAGATGACGATGATAGCGTAGGTTTATTATTCAAACTTTGACTTCGATCGCATGCTTAGGACACAAGAAATAAAAACTTAATTTTATAATTTCGCACAGCCGCCATCTTGAGATTATGTAAAAAAATTGAACTAAATTAGATGGCAGTGCATTGCAATGTGTATAAAAATTTAAATGTTTCAACTTCGCTTGGCCACCATATTCGTGTTGAACTTAACATATTTTTGAAAGCCACATAGATAAACTTTTAGAAGCGCCCTTTATCACCGTACAAAATGTCGGAGATATACTGTAGGATGCTGGTGAAATATTTAGCACAGCCGCCATGTTGGATTGGTGAGACGTAACAAAATAGTACTATGACCTTACCGAGTTTCATTGAAATGGCTCCAGTCGTTTAGATTTTATTAGGGACACACACACACATACACACACACACTCACGGACAAAAGGTGATCTCATAAGCCTATTTTTAGCCTACTTTCGATTTTTGCAAAAAATGAAAGTAGACTTATGAGATCAACACAGGGCCAAAAATTGTGTGTCTGTGTGTGTGTGTGTGTGTGAGTCTGTGTGTGTGTGAGTGTGTGAACTCTGAATGTCTGCCCCCCCCCTATCAATTCGAACACGGTGAAACCGAATTGAACGAAATTTGGTACAGAGATAGCACTGGCAAAGGGCACCTCAGTGTCATGTTTTATATTGCCCCCATCTTTACCAAAACTTAATGGCGGCCACTCAAATCGAATCATCGGATCTTTACCAAATTTGGTAACAACATACCTTCATATGGGACGCGTCTTGTGCCCAAACTACGAGGTCATCAACCGTACCATTTCAGGATGGCGGCCGTGTAAATTATGCAAACTTAATAATTTATGACATGGGACCCACCAGTTCCGATTATCGAACCAAGAATCGTTTAATCTGTTCCAAACGACGTGGCCTGTTTGAAATTAAAGGTTTATATTGTAATATTATAGCCTAGAAGTGATTTTAAAATTCTGAGTCGACTCGGTTATTTGACAAGATGGCAGCTGATCTCTCGTTCTGACCTATATTTTATTAATTTCAGTATGTTGCATGCAATATAGCTTAGTGATATTTTTTTTTTTTTAGTCTTAGGTTTCTACTGTATGTTCGTTGCCAAGAGCCGACTGCGGTGGTGTCTAGTAGCCAAGTTCTGAACTTGGCCTAGTATTCGTTGACGGTGGCGCTTGGCGGCAAAAGTAGGAACTATTTGAAAAATTCCAAGTTGCAGTACTTAAATTAAACAAGATGTTCAGTAAAGAACATGTAGCCTACTTTCTCCTAAATGCATGGGTATTGTTATAACTCTTTGTCCTTTTCAAGGAGTATAATTGAATGTTGGTTGTAGTAGCTTGTTGAAATACAACGTGCTATAGGGATATTAAACATGACACTGAGATGCCCTTTGCTAGTGCTACCTCTGTAAAAAAATTCATTCAATTCGGATTCACCGTGTTTGAATTGATATGGGGAATGGATTTACACATACTTGGTCACCATCTGCAAACTATTGGGCAGATGATCTTGCAGTTTGGTGAGAATATGCTTTCCACATAAAGATATGTTGTTGCAAAATTTGGTAGAGACTAGATTATTAGGTTGGTCGTATTTACATTTTAGCTTTTAACATTTGGGTGGCCGCGATTACGTTTCCGTCAAGATGGCGGTGATATAAAACATGACACTGAGGTTCCCTTTGCTAGTGCTACCTCTGTACCAAATTTCGTTCCATTCGGTTTCACCGTGTTCGAATTGATAGGGGGAATCGATTTTCACACAAAGATGGCCGCCATCCGCAAAATATTAGGCTAATGACCTATTATTTTGGTCAAAGGATGCTCCCTCCATAAAGGTATGTTGTTGCAAAATTTGGTAGAGATCGGATGATTATGTTAGTCGTAATTTGATTTAAACTTTGAACATTTGTGTGGCCGCCATTACGTTTCTGTCAATATGGCGGCAATATAAAAAATGACACTGAGGTGCCCTTTGCTAGAGCTACCTCTGTACCAAATTTCGTTCCATTCGGTTTCACCGTGTTCGAATTAATAGGGGGAATCGATTTTGACACAAAGATGGCCGCCATCCGCAAACTATTAGGCTAATGACCTATTAGATTGGTCAAATGATGCTCCCTCCATAAAGGTATGTTGTTGCAAAGTTTGGTAGAGATCGGATGATTATGTTAGTCGTAATTTGATTTAAACTTTGAACATTTGTGTGGCCGCCATTACGTTTCTGTCAATATGGCGGCAATATAAAAATGACACTGAGGTGCCCTTTGCTAGAGCTACCTCTGTACCAAATTTCGTTCTATTCGGTTTCACCGTGTTTGAATTAATAGGGGGAATCGATTTTGACACAAAGATGGCCGCCATCCGCAACTATTATTCTAATAACATATTAATATGGTCAAAGGATGCTTCCTCCATAAAGGTATGTTGTTGCAAAATTTGGTAGAGATCGGATGATAAGTTTAGTCGTAATTTGATTTAAGCTTTGAACATTTGTGTGGCCGCCATTACGTTTCCGTCAAGATGGCGGCGATATAAAATATGACGCCGAGGAGCCCTCTGCTAGTACTACCTCTGTACCAAATTTCGTTCCATTCGGTTTAACCGTGTTCAAATTAATAGGGGGAATCCTTTTTCACACAAAGATGGCCACCATCCGCGAACTATTAGGCTGATGACCTATTAGTTTAGTCAAAGGATGCTCCCCCCATAAAGGTATGTTGTTGCAAAATTTGGTAGAGATCGGATGATTAGGTTAATCGTAATTTGATTTAAGCTTTGAACATTTGTGTGGCCGCCATTACGTTTCCGTCAAGATGGCGGCGTTATATAACATGACACTGAGGTGCCCTTTGCTGCTGCTACCTCTGTACCAAATTTCGTTCCATTCGGTTTCACCGTGTTCGAATTAATAGGGGGAATCGATTTTGACACAAAGATGGCCGCCATCCGCAAACTATTAGGCTAATGACCTATTAGATTGGTCAAATGATGCTCCCTCCATAAAGGTATGTTGTTGCAAAGTTTGGTGGAGATCGGATGATTATGTTAGTCGTAATTTGATTTAAACTTTGAACATTTGTGTGGCCGCCATTACGTTTCTGTCAATATGGCGGCAATATAAAAAATGACACTGAGGTGCCCTTTGCTAGGGCTACCTCTGTACCAAATTTCGTTCTATTCGGTTTCACCGTGTTTGAATTAATAGGGGGAATCGATTTTGACACAAAGATGGCCTCCATCCGCAACTATTATTCTAATAACCTATTAATATGGTCAAAGGATGCTTCCTCCATAAAGGTATGTTGTTGCAAAATTTGGTAGAGATCGGATGATAAGTTTAGTCGTAATTTGATTTAAGCTTTGAACATTTGTGTGGCCGCCATTACGTTTCCGTCAAGATGGCGGCGATATAAAATATGACGCCGAGGAGCCCTCTGCTAGTACTACCTCTGTACCAAATTTCGTTCCATTCGGTTTAACCGTGTTCAAATTAATAGGGGGAATCCTTTTTCACACAAAGATGGCCACCATCCGCGAACTATTAGGCTGATGACCTATTAGTTTAGTCAAAGGATGCTCCCCCCATAAAGGTATGTTGTTGCAAAATTTGGTAGAGATCGGATGATTAGGTTAGTCGTAATTTGATTTAAGCTTTGAACATTTGTGTGGCCGCCATTACGTTTCAGTCAAGATGGCGGCGATATAAAACATGACACTGAGGTGTCCTTTGCTAGTGCTACCTTTGTACCAAATTTCGTCCAATTCGCGTTTACCGTGTTTGAATTGATAGGGGGGGGGGGCAGACATTCAGAGTCTACACACTCACTCACACACACACACACACACACACACACACACACACACACACACACACACACACACAGACTCACACACATACATACACACACACAGACAGACACACTTTTTTTCGCCCTGTGTTGATCTCATAAGTCTACTTTCATTTTTTGCAAAAATCGAAAGTAGGCTAAAAACAGATAACACACACTAATACAGTCATCACAATTAACACCGGTTATCAAACTGATTCTACACACACCCAAAGTACACGGGGCAACATGACCGCGTTGTCGCAGCCCCTAAACGTAACATCCAACCAACTAGTTCGCGTGAATTTTTGTAACGAGTAACTTCAACAGGCAAACCTATACAGTATAATTTATCGTGTTTGAAAACACACGGAACATCTAAACTGCGTCCATTTTATGAAGATTGATAAAAAATATTGCTCTGTTGCTTATGAAATGCTCTCGCCTTAAACGTACAAGCACCGTCAAGCAGTGCATTGGCTACGTCACAGAAGGGTTTGGTTTACGCGCCATGGCCTGTCTTTCTCGTTAGCCGTGCGCGATTACAAATTAGCTGTGTAATAGGTATATTAAATACGTTTCTCCCAAGTGATACGTTTAGAGCAACGAAGTTTAAATTATTGTAAGTAGTCTGTGTTAATATACTGAATACCTACGTTGTTTGGAGTGTTTGCTGATGAAATTGCAAAATGCTGAGGTAAATTATAAACTATGGTTTAAACGCCACTCCTCAAATCCAGTGTGCCAATTTGCACTTCGAATTGGAAGAAATTAGGAGGTGATAAAGAAAAAGAGTTATAACTATACCCATACATTTAGGAGAAAGTAGGCTATATGTTCTTTCCTGAACATCTTGTTTCATAAATGAAAATAGGCCCATAATGGAATCTAGCCGAAAGAAATCAGAAACTTCTAATGCCGTCAAATTGGCAGGTGTAAAACTAAAGGAAGTAGGAGACGTCTGCGACTTAGGTAGCAAAATAACCAGTGAATGACGAAGCAAAGAGGATATAAATAGTAGGTTGACTCAGGCAAGGAAAGCATTTCTACAGAAAAGAAACCTGTTGACATCAAGGTAGATGCAGGTATTAGAAAGTCATTTTTGAAAGCCTTTGTCTGGAGCACGGCACTCGATGGAAGTGAAACTTGGACTGTTGGCGCACCACAAAAGAGGAGAATACAAGCATATGAAATGTATTACAGGAGAATGATGAAGATCACATGGGTAGATAGGGTTACAAATGAAGAGGTATTAAGACTAGTGGGAGAGGAGAGATGTTTCTGGCGACTGCTAATAAAAGGAAGACATAGGTTGATAAAACACATAACTTACTAAGACACTCAGGAATAGCAAATTTACTTATGGGTGGAAGGGTTGAGGACAAGAACTGTAAGGGTAGACCAAGGTTAGAATGTGTTAGACAGATAGTCTCGGGGTTCGATCCCCGGTCATTGCATGTGAGATTTTCAAAGTGAAATGCCATGTCCTGTGGTTCGGATTCCACGTAAAAAGGAGGTCCCGTGGCTCATGATCTCGAGATTAACGGTCACGTTAAACTACAAGCTTCCTTCCTTCCTTCCTTCCTTCAGATAGTCTCGGATGTAGGGTGTGGTAGCTATCTAGAGATGAAACATCTTAGCTTAAGACAGGGAGGCATGGACAGCTGCAGCAAACCAGCCAAAAGACTCAAGCAACATTGTGTTAAAATATTGCCTACTTTTTTCACAGGGATCATACCGAAGTCGCCGAGGGCCATCATTCATAAGCTGCGTAACTAATCAGTAATTTTAATGACCTGTTCCATAGTTTCGCAGTACAACGTAGTGTTGTGGTTTCGCTTATGTGTTTCATACGATACTGTGTTGTGCTACGACTGGTACTGCTTACTACAGTACTACGAAATGTACTGGAATGTTACCGGTTTATACCTAAGCAAGGGTTATCGACGCATCGTCGCCTCGAAAACTTTCCAGAGCTTAAGTTTGAGACGAACGTTAAAAACTTATTTTAGACAAAACTCCAAGTTTACATCAGTATTATAGTTTATGTGAAAATATCAAGTGCATGAGGCGTTGCGCCGCTTTTTTAGATTTTATTTCGGGACCTCTAGAGAGAGAATCATCCAGTATGGACAAGCAGACATCAATGGAAATACAAAATTACGGCATCTAAGGAGAATGTTTGAACAAAAGTTTGATGCCTTTCAGTCGGTCAACACGATTGTACCCAAATGGCATGGGTTATTCCCTAGCCCTGAAAAAAATTATATGAGATTAATGTATTTAAATAATAACAGAATGGATGACAATAGGCTATCAAAGAAAATTTTAAACCTAGCAATATCTCTAAAGAACCACAATAACTGGCTTGTAGAAACATCACAAGACCTACAAGAAATTGGTAAGAACGAATAAATCATCCATAATTGAACGACGTTTAGAACCCCAATAAATGGTTACAAATTTACCAAGAAACCTACACGAAAAAATACAGGATGGACAGAAGAATGTAAAAGAGTGCTCAGTGAACGGATGAAGAGATATTGATAAGAACAGAGGAAACATTGTGATAATAATTTCTAACGTGCTCCTTAGTTGGGCATAACGAATATACGGATCTCCACATAGTATAAAACCAAGTCTCCGATTCTTGGTTGTAACGAATAATCTCTAGAATAACTGGATGGATTTTGATGCGATATTCACCATTCTGTAAAGGATTTCTCGAGGATATTTTTCTGCAGAAAAACATTCATTTATGACCAAAGGAAGCCCAGCAAAACGATTTCAGCGAAACGAGTTGAAGGAAAACCTGCTATCTACAGTAAGTACTATGAGTGTAAGAATAGTTCAGCATGAAAAGTTCTCCAAAAAAGTCCGGATAGCATATCTCTATCTTTAGTAGCCTACATTGCCCACTATAAGTGTTTTTACGTTTCCATTTCTTCCAACAATCTCCATTCAGTGGAAATTTAAATTACTAGCTTCGGAGTGAGTTTACGAGCTAGCGAGCGAGCCTATTACCACAGTTTCGTCCAGCATCTAACTGTCGAGTCGTGTTGAGTTAAGACTTCAGAGAAGAGTATGTGTTTGAAGTTTCGCTGTTCACCTCGGCTTTTCTGAAATGCATCTGGGACCTGCCGTCCGTGTGCCTTTTAAGCTTACGCTGGGTGAACCGTTAAAGATACCGGGCGAAGCCGATCGCTAACCTGAGCCACTGTGCGAGCGTGTGAAATGGTTTCTTTAAATAATATGCTCTAATAATATGTTCATCATATGAATATAGACAATGCACACAGAGCGATAAGCGAAAACCCTACGGAACTTAACTGCGAGTCTAGTAATATTCTAAGATGATTCAGATTTTAATTCACAATGAATATTAGTAAGACGAGGCTGCTATAAATATCAGACGTCATCTCATCTAAACTTTTATGGTAATTAGCACAAAGTACTGAATTGGCAGAAAACTTGCACTTCACTAACTCGAAGGCAGCAAGTATTTTACAGTCTGTAGTTGGGGTGTTGTCACTCTATGGCCCGCGGGACTAATATGGCTCTCAGAGGTGCCCCCCCCCCCCCCCCGGTCTATTATGATGGACGAGAAGGATGGATAAACCTATGGACTATGTTTCAACTCAGAGGGCGTAGTGGCTGAAGTTCTTGGCTGTCACCGCGGAGGCCCGGGTTCGATTCCCGGCTCTGCCAAGACATTTGATTCTGGTCTGAAGGTTAGAACGGATTACACTCAATCTCGTGAGGCAAAACTGAGAAGAGATGGGCTCGATTCCTACCTCAGTCATCCTAGAAGTGGTTTACTGTGGTTTCGCACTTCTACTCCAGGTGCATGCCGTGAGGCAAAACTGAGTAGAGATGGGTTCGATTCCTACCTCAGTCATCCTAGAAGTGGTTTACTGTGGTTTCCCATTTCTACTCCATGTGAATGCTGGGATGGTTCCTAACTTAAGGCCACGGACGCCTCCTTCCCAATCCTTACCTGAATTACGAATACACACACGATTACAGCCATCACATTAACACAGGTACTCAGACAAACCTAGAAGTAGTGTAACTCGAATGATAGAAAAAGTAGGGTGGGAATCTCTGGATGATAGAAGGACGAAATCCAGACTATACGCTATGTTTTAACACCTACACCAATCGGCCAGCAGGGGGAGAACTAAGCAAACGTCTGGGAAATCCCACCTACCTGAGTAAGGTAGATCATCCGCATCAAGTTAAGGGCCGACCGCAGCGTACAAAAGATGGGAAGTATTCTATCATTAATCGTGATATTGATAATTGGAACTCATTGCCTGCCACAGTCTTAGAGCCTTTCCTCCAACATATTGATGAGTTTAAGAGAAGACTGAAACAAAAGTTTGGTGCTTTTCAGTCGGTCAACACGATTGTACCCAAACGAGATGGGTTATTCCCTAATCATGAAAAAAATACATGAGATTAATAAATACACTTGGATGACCAGTTTCGATCGTCAAGCGATCATCATCAGACCCATTACACTTAGGCTATAAAATCTATGTCTGAAAGTATGGGTGAAAATATTTACAATACGTACACTTATTTAGTTGCAGTATTAGTTAAGATAATGCAACTCGTCAGTATTTGTTAGTTGTGGTCTATGTGATGTTTTGTTGAGATACTGGAAGTGGTGATTGACATCACATAGACTACAACTAACAATTGTATTTTTTTTTTCAGGATTAGGGAATAACCCATCTCATAGGTGTTACGTGGACCAGAAATGCCAGGGATGGAAAGCTATGGAAGGAAATTCAGAACAGTGTAATAGTGTGACAATAATAATAATAATAATAATAATATCGTATGGCCTCGGGTGCCTGGTGCAAGCTTTGTTAATTGACACCCAGAGGGTAGCTTGCATGTCGAATTTCGTCGTTCCTTTGAACGCTATGAAAGTCAAGGAGGTTAGATATCTAAACTCCTTGACACTACAGCGCTTTCAAGTAGAGAATGGAGGAACTTTGTGTTGGCGGAAAATCCCGAGATTAATTTTGCCATTGAACACGGCCTACTGAATTCAAATGGGTTCTTTAACATGCCAACAACGTATGACATGAGTGTCGTGATTTTTGTCGCCTTCAAAAATCACTTACCACAACCAGGGGCGAACCTGCAATCTTGGGGATGGTAGTCCGACAGTATAACCACTCACCCACCGTGGCAAGCAGTGTGACAATGTAAATACCGGAGTAAGGATGAGTGTTAATTTATTTTGTATTAATGTGTGTCAATATGTATTTAGGTAAGACATCTCTCAAGAACTGGCTCCTCTTGGGAGACTATTTGAGCCACCCCCTACCACTCCGGTAGGAAGCCCTTGCCCATCAGGGATCTACGGGCTTATCTTATCTTATCATCTAATTTGGGTACAATCGTGTTGACCGACTGAAAACCACCAAACGTTTGTTTACTATGGCAATACTGTAAAATGGCTTCAAACACCATAAAGAAGACTGAAATTTTGTGTTAATACTACGATGAAATTACAAATCACGACTTGTGTAGACTACATTAAGTGTACGGTATTTGATATTATTGTCATTATTGTTGGTAATCTTCTGTAATTGTACGGCTGGCTGCGTGGCTCAGCGGTAACGTTCTCGCTTGCTGAGCCCAGGGTTGCAGGTTCGTATCCTGGCTCAGTCAGCTGGCATTTGAGGGTGCGCAAAGGCGAGGGAGCCGTGTCAGTAGATTTACTGGCACGTTAAAGATCCCCTTCGGGGCAAAATTCCGGCACCCCGGCGTCTCTAAAAGCCAGAGTAGTTAAAAGGGACGTAAAACCAATAATATTATTAGCCTATCATCTGTAATTGTACAATTTGCCACCCGGGAATTACCCCATTTGCAAATAAAGTAAATGAATGAATGAATGAAAAACTCGCACACATATCCAAACACATGGGGCTAAATGGCCACGATGCCCAAACCTCAAATAAAGCAACAACAACAACAACAACAACAACAACAACAACAACAACAAGCCCAGTTATATGATATAAGATATGCAGATTTTAAGCTTGCTGTCCACATTGCAAGGAAAGGTAATTGCTCCATTAACATGGAGGTAATCAATAGTAGAGCCATTGTTACTTCTGACTTGACATTTCAGTGCTACGCTAGAGCTATCTAGCGGTCAGAAGTGAAATCACTTTAATTAGACAATTACAGGCAGCCACTTAAATGGATATATCACGACAAATCGAATTTCAATTCGTGATGTCGCGATTTAGCGAACGAAACTCGATTTGTCGTGATATATCAATACTAACCAAATACAGACAGCCATTCAAACCTATATACAGTATCACGACCAATCGATTTTCGTTCGCTATGTCGCGTTTTATCGAAGGAAACTCGATTTGTCGTGTTATATCGATTTGAATGGCTGCGTGTGATTGGCTAATTAAAGTGATTTCACTTCTGACCGCTAGATAGCTCTAGCGTAGCACTGAAACGTCAAATTGGAAGTATCGATGGCCTTACTATAGACAGATTAAAATTGTTTAGTCAAATTCAACACAGTTAAGTAAAACCGAAAGATTCGAGCTCAAATAGTTTTGTTCAGCCTGTTGTTAAGTTGTTGTTGATTCTTTAGGGGGCTTTGCGACATCATTGGGTAGGATGTGCCCGTGACCTTAAGTTAGGTACCATCCCGGTATTTGCTTGGATAAGAAGTGGGAAACCACGGAAAACCACTTCTAGGATGACTGAGGTAGCAATCGAATCCGCCTCTTCGCAGTTTTGCCTCACGAGGCTGAGTGTACTCCGTTCCAGCACTCAGGCCAGAATTAAATTTCTTGGCAGAGCCGAGGATCGAACACGGGCCACTGCGGTGACAGCCAAGAATGCTAGCCACTACATAACGAGGTGGACTATTTTTTGTTAAGGTTCTTTGTTTTGTTTTTCTGCCAACTAAGATATAATAATAATAATAATAATAATAATAATATCGTATGGCCTCGGATGCCGGGTGCAAGCTTTGTATTAGACGCCGAGAGGGCAACATGCACGTCGAATTTTGTTGTTCCTTGGAACGCTATGAAAGTCAAGGAGGTTAGATATCTAAGCTCCTTGACACCAGAGCGCTTTCTACTAAAGAAAGGGGGGTAGGGCCTGCGTGGCGCAGTCGGTAAAGCCGCTGAGCTTCTAACTGAAAGGGAGTGTTCGATCCCCCCCAGGTAGTGGATTTTAGAAACAAAACTACCACTTTCGGAAACGCAAATAGCCCTGGGGTTCACTCAGCCCACACCAGGAATGAGTACCAGGGTAATTCCTGGGAGCAAAGACGGCCGGGAGTGGAGCTGACAATTCCATCCCATCTTGTGCCGATGTCACGATGTCACTCCGAGGGCCTCAATGGCCTGTACGGAGTTGGCTTTGCTTTTTTAGTAGTGTGCCCAATTAGTCACGGCAGTCTGGCATCGAACTCAGGTCTCATCAGAGAAGACCAGGCACATGGTTATGCCTAGGGTCGAACCATTGGTCTCTAAGGGGGAGCAATTATAGGGAACCCACAGAGCAATGAGAGGTATACTGACATATATTAGTCTAGCGTGATTTCACGATTTATACGTGAAAATCATAGCAATTAAAAGGAGGAATTGTAGCCAAATGCATAGGAAATATACGTTTTCAGAGCATACGAAAACGAGAGAAGGCGAGTTTGGCAGTTTACAAATGACCCTTAGCGAGTGGGCGGAGTAGCCTAGGCGCCAACCGCACTACTTACGTCTGGAGCGGAGAGACAGCTCAAAATTAATGACCCGGGAATCCACCATTCGACAACGGGGCAAGCTGCATGCACAAGGAAATTAATTAATTCCAGCTAAATGGAACATTGTAATGCATTGAAATATACACACAGATGAATATATTCACGGAGAAGTAATTTAGGAGTGGTTTTTCACCTAAATTAATGCCTATATCTCCAAATGACCGCATTACAACCTAACTCACGCTCAAGAGCAGGGATACTGTAACCAGCCAGCGGGGAACCCCCACCGTGGCGTCATAACGCGCTGAACTAAGGCAATTAATTGTAATTAATTGGCCGAAGCGATCGCCGGCACGCGAATGTTTTTGAAACCTCCACACCTAAATAAACAAGATGCAGATGTCATTTCGGCTGAAGAGGGATTATTTCAAGAAGGGAGTCGCTCTCACATGTCCCGTGAACTATTTTGTGCAAGAAACCTTTATAAGGGGGAGCAGCCCACGCGAAGTCAGTTGATCTACAGTCGCTCGAGTTGAAAGTTGTTAGTTGACCTACAGCAGTTGAGAGTTAGAAGTCTTTGTCTACATTCGATCTACAGTAAGCACGCCAAGTATTAAAATATCAACGCTCCGCCGTTGAAGACAATGGAGGCAAGTTATAAGCTTCATAAATAATCATGAAGTGCGTCGAAAGTAAAGTAATGCAGATATTTATCTATTAGCTGACGCAGATATAAATTCGCTACAGCGAAAAGGAACTTATAATGTTTTCGAACAGTTCTTATACCGGGAGGTATTGTCAGAATTGTATGACATTATCATCAGGATCACTACAGTGATGGGAGCGTGGAAGTCATTGCCACCTAACCAGGATAGTGAGCTGAACGGGATAGCAGGGAACGAGGATCGAACATCCGTAAAACGCTACTAGATTTCACGTAGACCAGCGGTTGTCATAATTGCATCGCATCTCTGAGATCAAGCGTAGGAGAAGTCCGGATTAAGGATCAAAATGTGAAGTGGTGGATAAAAGTGTACATAAATTGTGAAATAATGATTTAAAGTGTTCATGTGTCTAATGGTTAATATTCAGTGTATAGCAGTGGTAAAGGCCACTTATAAAAATATGTGTATCATGTGGCAAGTGTGTGAATCTCAGTGTTGTGTTAAGGATATCATGATGGCTTAAACCAAACATCATGGTAGCGCTTAAGCGGAAGAGCTGGCATTTTCCAGCAAGAAGGAAAAAGTGAGTACACATGCAATTATATCCTTATAACTGAATAGTTCACCATGTAACGATTTATCACTTTGAGATTAAAAGATGTAATAGTCACTTACTGAACGAGTTTTCACCACTCGTCTTGAATAAAGTATGGCTTGGAAGGTGATTTGTTTAGGACCCTTTAGGTCAAAAATAGTGATGAATCTAACGGTAACGGTAAATGAATAATAATAATAATCTGGGGTCTAAATAATGTTCAAATAGTGTCATGTCTAATTTAAAGGTACTGTAATTTGGTAAACAGTAAAAATGTAACGTGGAATATAGTGAAATACGAGAGCTTTTTCAGTGTCAGTGAAAATTTGAATGAATATTTGATGTGGTCAATCCTTAGGATTATGTTTGAGGACCATTAAATTAAAGTAAGCCAGTAAATTTATACATTTGTGTTAGGAGCTATGTAAAGCTTTGGCTTAAGTAGTATAACAGAGAGAACGCAGGTGCCTTAATAATGGAGTCATCTATGTGAAATATTGTTTGAGCCGCATGTATAGCGTGCAGATTAACGTAGAATCCAGTGATTTACGTAAGATAATCGCGGGGTTTGACTAGTATAGCTTGCGCGTTAGGTGAAAAGTTGGCTGAATCTTCGAGGAGTATCGCCTTTGTGCATACTGTATTATACGCAGCGATTTGGATAGATCCTGTCTATTTCCAACGCTTGCATGAATTATGGCCACTATTGACGTCCGTCGAGACAAAGTGAGCATTTGTACCAATGGTCTACCCTGATAGGTAGGACCATATTCGTCGTCTAGGAACGCAGGTTTCCTGTTATTGTTACTGACAGCTGCTGGTGAAAACCGTGGGGTTTCACTATGATGCGCGTCTTAAAGCCACATAATCACCATAGAACGGCAAGGCTATCACTAGAATTCCACCCCAGCCATGAATGTTTATTAAGGAGCCAGTTTGAGCCCAAATACACTATAAAGATAGGTGTTAATTAATTAAATGACTCAATTACTTAGGAATCACGCCTAGCGTATCTGTACTGTTATATAATTGTAAACAAGTTTGACCTTGACGATAGAGAGAGAAAGGTAGTGTGGATCACTTCCGTGGCGGCCATCTTGGTTAGCCAGCTGGAACGAATTTTATGACCTGCTGAGGGGGAGAAAGGTCCGTCGACCGATCCCTTGTCATTGACAGTCACAGTAGGACACTGAGGAATCTCGGTATTTAAATATGCAATTAAGATATGAGTATTATAATGATGCCAATTGAATTGAATGGTGTGTGGCAAGTCACATACGTTGTTGGATCATAGAAATCAGATAATATTTGGCGAAGTTATCCTCTGAGGAGGAAAGCTGAACCAAAATAATGTAGGCATCTTCTTTAATATGCATTTTGCCAGTTCATGCTAATTTATGCATACGGGTATGTGTTTTTCCCAGAACATGACACAGTTGTAACTATGGTAAGCCCGACAAGACCCAGAAAAATCGTTATATGGTGAAACTATAAAATATTCTATCCATGTTTATTTATTTTTATTAAGGAGCATGTACCACTGTCCTAGATCGTTCATAGGGATGGAAAGAAGGAAGATGATTCGCACGACACAACAAATATTTGTTAGTAAATTCAGAATATAATGAATTTTTGCTAGTTAAAGTAAATGCCGTAAGAGACGGAATAATGTCTTAGTAATATCATTTTTATGTGACATGTGATTTGTGTATTAAGATACTCCCATTAACTAAAATGGTGTCACATGATGAACACTATGGAAACCTTGTAATCTGAACTATTATTGACAGGATGTTAGAATTAGGTTTGAGTGCAGTGTAGCACTATGTTTAAGAAGAAAGCTCACAGAATAACCCTATTTTATTTGTGGGAATTAAATGTAATTTGTCCTTTGATTTGTATTTGTTGTATAGCCATGATTTTAGACCAGTAAATGTTTTATTTTTAGGAATGTTGTGTATTTCCTGTAGAGTAGTTACCTGGTAGACTCAAATCCTGAGCATGTGGTCGTATTGTGGGCAGGAACGTCCCATACATCGAAAGACCGTGAGCTAGTTGGGATACGAACACATGGTCCACATGGTGACAATCGGGTACATGGGGGAGTTGTCTCTGTACTTGGATTGAGTCACAGGTATTGCTTAAAGTCGGCCGAGATATTAATGGTAGAAGCAAGTACAGCATAGATATTAGGAAAAAATAGGAAAGGCCGCGTCCCATTTGTTAATAAGCCATCACGTTTAAAAATAATTGTTGATAATCCTCCATAAGACATGCTTATATATATATGTAACTTTCACCAAACCCCTTTAATTATCAGGTCACTATAAATTATTAACATGACGCTGATACGTGGGGCCAGTTTAAAATACAGGTAACCTCCACTTAAGCATGTAACCCCAATATTCACGTTATTAATATGTCGCCCACCTGTGGGGCATCAACATACATTATTAACATGGCGCCCGTACGTGGATGGCTTATGGGATCCAGAAAAAACCCATAATAATAGCATGGTTTTCATGGGGAAAACCATAGAAATAATATTTTCTCAAACTTTGTTTGAGCGATTGTGAGTCTTTCTAGATGATGTTCAGACGTCAGACATTGTTGTCAGACGGGTACGAGGGTCAATACCCATTCCATAGTTAGTTTTGACATTTTATAATATGTTGTTGTTGTTGTCGCGGGATCGGAATCTTTCCTTTCCAATAGAACGTGCCAGCATATTCAGCTGCGGCCTACCTGAATCTCAAATTAAGTAGTACAGGATGGCCGGAACGGAAGAAGTACTCAGGTGTATTGCTGAGTTAAGGGAACATTTCGATGTTATTAATGCTAAGAGTAAGGAAGAATCCAAGGCATTTAAAGATGAAATAGCGGGTAGATTGGATGCCAATCAAACCGAAATAAACAATAGACTAGAGGCTAGTCAAACTGAGGTAAGCCAGATGTTGGCTACAGTCAATACTAGATTAGAGGCTAATCAAGCCGAAGTAAATACGCAGTTAGAATTAAACCTAATAGAGGTTAATAAGAAAATGGACGACGTTAAAGAGTCTGTCCAGCGTGAGGTAACTAAGAATATTGTTAGCGTGATCTCAGAAATGCAAGATGATAACGATAAACGCTTTGAGTCTATTGAATTAAAATTAGAGAGCAATCTGCAAATGTGCAGAGAGTCACAGCGTGAAATTAACGATAATTTAAACAGTATGTCCAGGGAGCTTAAAGACATTCAAAGTCAGAATGAAGCTAATACTAAACGTCAGTTAGAGCAATTTAACACGTTCACTCAGACCGTGGATCATAGGTTCGAGGATAATGACGTAAAATGGAATACGCGAATGGCAGGTTACGCCAAGGCAGTAGACGAAGCCTTAAGAAAACAGGATCAGAATATCCTTGACCAATGTAAGGAAATTCAGGAAATAAAAACTTCTGATCAAGAGAATAAGGAGATAATGTCTAATATGAAGAGACAAGTCGGAAAAGTGCAGAAAGAGTTGGAACAAACTCAGAGTGACTTAGCAGTTATCCATAAAAGACAGGACGAAGACCAAGGGGAAATCACGAAAATAAGGACTGAAATCTCTCATATACAAGGTCACATTCAAAGGGAAGTTACAGGCTTACGCGAAGAATTAGAGCTTCGAGAAGGCTTAAAGACTGAAGCCAGCGATAAGACTCTTGCCGAAGTAAGAGAACGTCTAGCAGGGGAAATTATCCACCTGAAGGAAAACCTTAAGGATGATAAGGAAAAGGTATTTTCTATGGCAGAAAGAAACCGAGATCGCCTAGAGAAAATAGAACGAGAGGTATTAGCTCGTTTGGAAAGGGCGGAAAACAGGCACAGCCAAATTGAGACTAGAATGATAGCGCAGGAGGAATCCATGTTGCGGAATCCTAGGTCTAGCGAAGGAAGTATAGACGAGAATAGGAGAAATAAATGGGCGGAGATAGAAATACAGCCCACTCCAAAGAATGCAGCCATGCCAAGTAACAGCCCGTATGCCACACCTGGTATGCCAATGGCCATGTCAACACCGCATGAAAATGCTGTACAAAACCAAATAGTCACAGTTATAAGGGCTAGTGATGAGAAACCAAAGAAATACTCTGGGAGTAATTCTAATATGACACCCAAGTACTGGCTTAAAGAAGTTTCCGAGTACTTGAATGATGCGAAAGTACCGCCAGAGCGCAGGTTGAGAGCGATTGAAAAACTAACCGAAGGGGAGTGCGCCCTATGGTTTAGGAGTTTTCGGTACACGTTCGACACCGTTGATGAATTTCGCCAAGCATTTTTAAGCAGATATTGGAACGCGAGCGTACAACAAAACCTCAGACTGGACTTGTATTCCAGGCGTTACAGTACTAGTAATCCGACTAAGTACGGGGAGTTCTTTGTGAATCAATTATGCCGTTTTCGCGAGCTTGATGAAGGGCTTAAAGAGTCAGATTTATGCATAGCAATAGCCAAGCAGCTGCCGTATGAAGTGCAGCGTCTGCTAATCTCAGCAAACGCCAAAACTGCAATCGATATGGAGGAGGTGCTGAGACAACTCGATCTAACCACAGTGCAGCACACAAGACAAAGTCGAAATGTGGAACAAGTTAATATGACGAATACGCCGATTGAGCCAACGAAGGTGCAGACAAAGAGCAAATCTACAAGCACCGAAACAGAAAAATCCGACTGGCAGCGCGAAGGACGCGAAAACCAAAATTGGAGGCCAGCGTATCGAGGAGGTTCAAACCGTGGTAACCGAGGAAGGAAAAACTGGAATCAGCGTGGTACCAGAGACCAGCAGCTGGATAACAGAAGAAATTACGGCCGAAATGGGAACAACCAAGGATGGAGATCCCAAGAGCAGAGTCGCGGGTTCGATGAAGAGGCGGAAGAACGTTATCACGCATCTTTAAGATACATGGAAGAGCGCGGAGATGATCCGAGACAATCGCGAGTTCATTGGGATGAAGCGATTCGGAATAGAAGGTCACCCGATATATATCAAAATGATGACGGTGCCAAAAGTCTGGAACTTCAACAGCATGAAGACAGGCAGAAAAACTCCACAAAGAATGGAGCAATTGAAAAAAAAAACAATTTTAAATGACCAAAGAGAGATAAGTTCAGGATGGAATACAGTGAATGTTGTTAACTGGATTGCCAAACCTGAGGAGCTTATCGAAGATCTCGATGAAAGAACGGTCAATGTAAGAAGGGAACTACCTATTATTATTGTGAACATTGCGGGAATGAAAGTAAGAAGTCTCATTGATACAGGGTCCACAGTGTGTTTGATAACCCAGGCATTATACAGTGAAATCCAGAGTAAAATCCACGTATTGAAAATACCTATTTCAAGCGTGAAAATAAAAGGTGTCATACCAGATAAAGTTTTGATATGCAAATACCAAGTATTTTTAGATTTGCAGATAGGGAACTCTACATTCTCACAGAGCTTCCTACTTGTGAATAAGCTGCCGTATAACCTCATTGTTGGGATGGATTTCATAAGAGAGTATAAAGTTATTATAGATCCCTCGCAAGACATTGTGATGTTTCGCGCAAGTGAGGGAAAGGAAGAGTTAGAACTCTCATTAAGGCATAATGAAACGAGACAAGAAGAATACGTATGGCATACATACGGAGATATGACTGGGGATGCAGTGTCGACAATAGAAGACATTGAGGAAGAGTTGGCAACACTGGCCGCAGACATTGAAAAGGATCTCGAACCAAAATTTGAAGAATGCCTGGAAGAGAAGATTGAGGAAGCTAAATTTGGTTCAGAATATAAGAAGATGCTAAGGGAACTGCTATTCGAGTATAAAGGAGTCTTCGATTCGAGACCTGGCCGGATCAAGAATTTCCAGTATGCGTTCCAAGTCAGTGATTGGACGCCATTCAAACAGAAGCCGTATCCTGTAGCTGAGAAACATTATTTAAAGGTCAAAGAAGCGATACAGGAAATGCTAGAAGCAGGCGTCATTGTAAAGACAGCCACACCTTATGTCAGCCCACTGGTAGTTGTACCGAAACAGGATGGAAGTGTGAGGATATGCCTGGACCTACGAAATTTGAATTCCAAGGTCATACCGGAATTTGATAAAGTGCCGCCCATTAAGGAGGTACTCAGGAGGTTCAAAGGAAAGACTGTGTTCTCAAATCTTGACCTGACTGCAAGTTTTCACCATCTTGCTCTGGAAGAGAAAACAAGTCTATTAACCGGATTTTTATTTGATCAGCACACGTATTCTTACGTACGTCTTCCATTTGGATTAAAAACAGCATGTTCAGCGTTGATACGAGCGCTAGATAGGAACCTATCCGAAGAAGTAAAAGCTACAACCATATGCTACGTAGATGATATACTACTGACCTCTGAAACAGTTGAAGAACATGTCAGAGATCTACGCAAGTTGTTATATGACCTAAGTCAGGCTAACTTTAAGGTCAATATAAAGAAGTCTAACTTTGCTCAGAGAGAAGTTAAATTTCTAGGTCACATAATAGATGCACAAGGAGTCAGATCTAATCCGGGAAAATTGGAAGTCATTAAACGTTTCCCGAGACCAACGAAGGTAAAGAACGTCAGGCAATATCTAGGCGTTATTGGATTCTTTTCAAACCATTGTCCGAAGTATACCGAGACTGTAGCACCACTCCAAGACTTACTTAAGAAAGGAGGAAGATGGCGATGGACGGAGCGATGCGAGGAAGCCTTCGTGAAATCTAAACAGATGCTGTTAGATTATGTAAAATTGGGATATCCTGACTACACTCAGAAATTTATTATCCAGACTGACGCATCCTTCATAGGCATTGGAGCTATGTTATATCAGGAAAATATGGACAGGCCAGAGGAGAAAACTTATATTGCATTTATCAGTAGAAGGTTGAAGCCTAATGAAAAGAATTATACGGTCACGGAGATCGAACTACTCGCGATACTGTATGCCTTACAGTATTGGCACAAGCTGATTTATGGTTTTAGAATTATATTGAGAACAGACCATAAAGCCCTAACGTTCCTGCTAAAAACTGACTTGTCGAGTCAAAGACTGACAAGGTGGTCCTTGTACATACAACAATTTCAAGTGGAAATAGAATATTGCCCGGGGAAGGACAATATCATACCTGATTTGCTAAGCAGATACCCTACAGCAGAGGAAGAAGAAGCTCTAGCTATCGAGATAGAAGATAGAGATCAGAAGACCTTAGATGATCTGAGGAACATCACCGTTTTTCAACGTGAAGATCCCTGGATACGGTTGATGATTAATTACTTCGAGGGAAAGCTGGATAGAGGAACCCCGATGTATGTGGAAGCTGAAGCACTGTCAACGGAATATCTATGGTTTAACCAGATGCTACATAAATGGAGCGACTCTGACCACACCAAACCCAGGATTGTTGTACCACCAGCATTGCAGAGAAGGCTAGTATGGCTAGCACACCGAGCTTTTGGACACTCCGGTGTAGATAAGACTGTTGCCCTGCTTAAGGAGGCATTTATTTGGCCAAAACTTAGAGAAACAGTCAGAAATACTATCAGGACGTGTGATATGTGCCAACGAGTAAAGCCTAACTCGTACTTAATGAGGCAGAAACCTATACCACTCTTACCAGAGAAGCCATGTCAGCTCCTGGCGCTGGACAACTTTGGACCCCTTCCTAGAGCTAGAAGAGGAAATAAACACATCCTAGTTGCACTAGACGTGTTTTCCAAAATGGTAGTCCTGTGTCCAATTCATAAAACCAGTACAAAACAGGTACTTAAGAGGCTGAAGGAAAGAATCATTCCTATATTAGGACAGCCAGAAAACATCCTATCTGATCATGGAAGTTGTTTTACCAGCATAGAATTTCGCAGGGAGTTGGAAAATCTGGGCATAAGACAGATTTTGTCCACGGTGCGACACCCGGAGTCGAATTCCGCTGAGAGAGTTATGAGGGAACTGCAAAAATACATGAAGATATATTGCTCTACTGAGAATTGGAGATGGATTGACGTACTTGAGATTATTGAATATTGTATCAACAATACCGTGCACGAAGCGACAGGAGAGGTGCCAGTGAGCCTACATCTCGATAGAAGACCAGAGAGGCCATGGAATAATGTCATCCAGACACCCATCGATGCACAACTTGGACGTGAGTTGAGGATCCAGTGGACGTTCGAGTATCTCACGAAACAAGCAGATAGACGACAGCGAAGAAACAGGAGGAAACGGTATCACAGACCGTTACTCGTGGGAGAATACGTCTTATTGAAGAAACCCGCCAGTTCAGATCCAGAGAGCAGGAAATATAAGAAATTTCAGCATGCTTACCACGGACCCTACCTGATTATAAGGGATCTGCAAAATAATGTATATCGGATCAAAGATGAAGCAACGGGTAGAGAAGTTGTGGTAAACGCAGCTAACTTGAAATTATATAGTCCACCAGAAGACTATGATGCGAGAGAGGAGCAAGCTATGCACATCCAAGTGAACGGGGAATCATTACGTATGCACGGAAAGATTCTTGAGAAAAGCTTGCAGGCTCAAGAAGGGTCGAAGCGAAGCAACCAGCTCGCCAACCCAGCGGACACGAAGGAAGAATGCAGCTGTCTACTGCAGGAACTTTATGACCAGTTGAGGGAAGCCGCTGTGAAGCTGAGGGGGATGAATGAACAATTGAGAAGGGAGAACGAGAGTCTACGAGACACCAGACAGAGTGGAGTGGGGAACGAGAAAGCCCATTGCCGAGAGCAATGACCGCTTAAAGTAAATACTGCATGGAGTTGATGCCAGCTGATAGGCCCGAAAAAATTCACTTATGAAATGAATTTTTCGAACTTAGCAGGAGAAAGATGTGCCCAATTAGTCACGGCAGTCTGGCATCGAACTAAGGTCTCATCAGAGAAGACCAGGCACATGGTTATGCCTAGGGTCGAACCATTGGTCTCTAAGGGGGAGCAATTATAGGGAACCCACAGAGCGATGAGAGGTATACTGACATATATTAGTCTAGCGTGATTTCACGATTTATACGTGAAAATCATAGCAATTAAAAGGAGGAATTGTAGCCAAATGCATAGGAAATATACGTTTTCAGAGCATACGAAAACGAGAGAAGGCGAGTTTGGCAGTTTACAAATGACCCTTAGCGAGTGGGCGGAGTAGCCTAGGCGCCAACCGCACTACTTACGTCTGGAGCGGAGAGACAGCTCAAAATTAATGACCCGGGAATCCACCATTCGACAACGGGGCAAGCTGCATGCACAAGGAAATTAATTAATTCCAGCTAAATGGAACATTGTAATGCATTGAAATATACACACAGATGAATATATTCACGGAGAAGTAATTTAGGAGTGGTTTTTCACCTAAATTAATGCATATATCTCCAAATGACCGCATTACAACCTAACTCACGCTCAAGAGCAGGGATACTGTAACCAGCCAGCGGGGAACCCCCACCGTGGCGTCATAACGCGCTGAACTAAGGCAATTAATTGTAGTTAATTGGCCGAAGCGATCGCCGGCACGCGAATGTTTTTGAAACCTCCACACCTAAATAAACAAGATGCAGATGTCATTTCGGCTGAAGAGGGATTATTTCAAGAAGGGAGTCACTCTCACATGTCCCGTGAACTATTTTGTGCAAGAAACCTTTATAAGGGGGAGCAGCCCACGCGAAGTCAGTTGATCTACAGTCGCTCGAGTTGAAAGTTGTTAGTTGACCTACAGCAGTTGAGAGTTAGAAGTCTTTGTCTACATTCGATCTACAGTAAGCACGCCAAGTATTAAAATATCAACGCTCCGCCGTTGAAGACAATGGAGGCAAGTTATAAGCTTCATAAATAATCATGAAGTGCGTCGAAAGTAAAGTAATGCAGATATTTATCTATTAGCTGACGCAGATATAAATTCGCTACAGCGAAAAGGAACTTATAATGTTTTCGAACAGTTCTTATACCGGGAGGTATTGTCAGAATTGTATGACATTATCATCAGGATCACTACAGTGATGGGAGCGTGGAAGTCATTGCCACCTAACCAGGATAGTGAGCTGAACGGGATAGCAGGGAACGAGGATCGAACATCCGTAAAACGCTACTAGATTTCACGTAGACCAGCGGTTGTCATAATTGCATCGCATCTCTGAGATCAAGCGTAGGAGAAGTCCGGATTAAGGATCAAAATGTGAAGTGGTGGATAAAAGTGTACATAAATTGTGAAATAATGATTTAAAGTGTTCATGTGTCTAATGGTTAATATTCAGTGTATAGCAGTGGTAAAGGCCACTTATAAAATATGTGTATCATGTGGCAAGTGTGTGAATCTCAGTGTTGTGTTAAGGATATCATGATGGCTTAAACCAAACATCATGGTAGCGCTTAAGCGGAAGAGCTGGCATTTTCCAGCAAGAAGGAAAAAGTGAGTACACATGCAATTATATCCTTCTAACTGAATAGTTCACCATGTAACGATTTATCACTTTGAGATTAAAAGATGTAATAGTCACTTACTGAACGAGTTTTCACCACTCGTCTTGAATAAAGTATGGCTTGGAAGGTGATTTGTTTAGGACCCTTTAGGTCAAAAATAGTGATGAATCTAACGGTAACGGTAAATGAATAATAATAATAATCTGGGGTCTAAATAATGTTCAAATAGTGTCATGTCTAATTTAAAGGTACTGTAATTTGGTAAACAGTAAAAATGTAACGTGGAATATAGTGAAATACGAGAGCTTTTTCAGTGTCAGTGAAAATTTGAATGAATATTTGATGTGGTCAATCCTTAGGATTATGTTTGAGGACCATTAAATTAAAGTAAGCCAGTAAATTTATACATTTGTGTTAGGAGCTATGTAAAGCTTTGGCTTAAGTAGTATAACAGAGAGAACGCAGGTGCCTTAATAATGGAGTCATCTATGTGAAATATTGTTTGAGCCGCATGTATAGCGTGCAGATTAACGTAGAATCCAGTGATTTACGTAAGATAATCGCGGGGTTTGACTAGTATAGCTTGCGCGTTAGGTGAAAAGTTGGCTGAATCTTCGAGGAGTATCGCCTTTGTGCATACTGTATTATACGCAGCGATTTGGATAGATCCTGTCTATTTCCAACGCTTGCATGAATTATGGCCACTATTGACGTCCGTCGAGACGCAGTGAGCATTTGTACCAATGGTCTACCCTGATAGGTAGGACCATATTCGTCGTCTAGGAACGCAGGTTTCCTGATATTGTTACTGACAGCTGCTGGTGAAAACCGTGGGGTTTCACTATGATGCGCGTCTTAAAGCCACATAATCACCATAGAACGGCAAGGCTATCACTAGAATTCCACCCCAGCCATGAATGTTTATTAAGGAGCCAGTTTGAGCCCAAATACACTATAAAGATAGGTGTTAATTAATTAAATGACTCAATTACTTAGGAATCACGCCTAGCGTATCTGTACTGTTATATAATTGTAAACAAGTTTGAC
Organism: Meconema thalassinum; assembly: GCA_946902985.2. Classification (NCBI taxonomy): domain Eukaryota; kingdom Metazoa; phylum Arthropoda; class Insecta; order Orthoptera; family Tettigoniidae; genus Meconema; species Meconema thalassinum. The sequence goes on from OX336390.1 coordinate 739,332,840, forward strand.
CTTGACGATAGAGAGAGAAAGGTAGTGTGGATCACTTCCGTGGCGGCCATCTTGGTTAGCCAGCTGGAACGAATTTTATGACCTGCTGAGGGGGAGAAAGGTCCGTCGACCGATCCCTTGTCATTGACAGTCACAGTAGGACACTGAGGAATCTCGGTATTTAAATATGCAATTAAGATATGAGTATTATAATGATGCCAATTGAATTGAATGGTGTGTGGCAAGTCACATACGTTGTTGGATCATAGAAATCAGATAATATTTGGCGAAGTTATCCTCTGAGGAGGAAAGCTGAACCAAAATAATGTAGGCATCTTCTTTAATATGCATTTTGCCAGTTCATGCTAATTTATGCATACGGGTATGTGTTTTTCCCAGAACATGACACAGTTGTAACTATGGTAAGCCCGACAAGACCCAGAAAAATCGTTATATGGTGAAACTATAAAATATTCTATCCATGTTTTTTTTTTATTAAGGAGCATGTACCACTGTCCTAGATCGTTCATAGGGATGGAAAGAAGGAAGATGATTCGCACGACACAACAAATATTTGTTAGTAAATTCAGAATATAATGAATTTTTGCTAGTTAAAGTAAATGCCGTAAGAGACGGAATAATGTCTTAGTAATATCATTTTTATGTGACATGTGATTTGTGTATTAAGATACTCCCATTAACTAAAATGGTGTCACATGATGAACACTATGGAAACCTTGTAATCTGAACTATTATTGACAGGATGTTAGAATTAGGTTTGAGTGCAGTGTAGCACTATGTTTAAGAAGAAAGCTCACAGAATAACCCTATTTTATTTGTGGGAATTAAATGTAATTTGTCCTTTGATTTGTATTTGTTGTATAGCCATGATTTTAGACCAGTAAATGTTTTATTTTTAGGAATGTTGTGTATTTCCTGTAGAGTAGTTACCTGGTAGACTCAAATCCTGAGCATGTGGTCGTATTGTGGGCAGGAACGTCCCATACCTCGAAAGACCGTGAGCTAGTTGGGATACGAACACATGGTCCACATGGTGACAATCGGGTACAGTAGATAACGGAGGAACTCTTTTGTTTTGGCGGAAAATCCCGAGATTAATTTTGCCATTATGAACACGGCCTACTGAATCCAAATGGCTTCTTTAACATGCCAACAACGTATGTCATGCATGCCGTGATTTTTGTCGCCTTTCAAAAAAAATCACACTTACCACGGCCAGGAGCGAACCTGCAAGCTTGTGGTTGGAAGTCCGACACGATAACCACTCACCCACCGTGGCAAGCGCCAACTAAGTTGAAAAGTAAAGTTATTACAGAAGAACATCTTCTTTTTCGTTGTGTAATGCTCTCCAGTATATAGGAGCAGCGCCAAGTAGAGTTTCCCAACTCTCGTGTAAATTAATCACCCCCGTGTTTATGATACGGATCTGTCTACGAAGTGTTGACCATGACAAGGAACTTCTTGTTACGCTTCGGAGGATCAATATCCAGTTTGTCGTCTCGCCCGGTTTAATAGCATAAAACGCTTATACTGTGCTGGCCTTTCTTACCGCTTTACACCTCCTTTTTTTTAATACTAAGCCTTATGCTTAAGACGTTCAGAAGGCTGTTGCCAAACGGACATCTGGGCATGTCTGACGTAGCCGCAAACCTAACTCTAGCTAACACCTCTAATGAAAAATGAAAATCCACAGCCTGCCTCCAGTCGACCGACCGGGTCAGGGAATGGAATGAATGAAGCCCCCATCTAGCGGCGAGGATATGAACTGTGCCGGCTACCGAAGCCTGTCGCACTCCCCTGGGGCAATGATTAAATGAATGAAGATAAAACGAAATGACAGTGGAGAGTGTTGCTGGAATGAAATTTGTGACAGGGAAAACCGGAGTAGGTCTACCCGGAGAAAAACCTGTCTGCCTCCGCTTTGTCCAGCACAAATCTCACATGGAGTGTCCGGGATTTGAACCACGGACCCAGCGGTGAGAGGCCTGCGTGCTGCTGCCTAAGCCACGGAGGCTCAGCCAACACCTCTAATAAATTGCATTTTTCCAAGTGATTTTCAGCGTCAGTAATCCAAGCGCAATTTGTACATAACTCGTCAGTTGATGTAGCTTCACCTTTTATTATCACTTCCTGCGAATTTTGGAGCGCAAGTTTGACACTAAATGGGAAATTATTAGTTATCCAGTCAAACTGCCAATTTATGAAAAATGTTCTTTGGAAATAGGAGCATTTCGAAAAAATAGGCTTATGAGATCACCTTTTGTCCGTGTGTGTGTGTGTGTGTGTGTGTGTGTGTGTGAGTGCTTCCCCCCTAATAACTTCTAAACGGCTGGAGCGATTTCAATGAAACTCGGTAAGTTTATAGCACTATTCCGGACGACCCCGACCGTGACCTTCAAATTTTGTTACGTCTCCCCAATCCAATATGGCGGCTGTGCAAAATATTTCACCAGCATTCAATATCTCCGAAACTATTCCCGATACCACCCTGGATTTTTTTACGGTGATAAAGGGAACTACTAGAAGTTCGCCTATGTGACTTTTGAAAAACTGGTAACTACAAAACCAACATGGCGGCCACGCGAATTTGCGACTTTTAAATAGACGTTTCTCGTGATTTAACCAACCGAACGCAATAAAACTTGGTGCAGTATAGGCCTATGTTTATACACATTGTAATGCACCGACATCTAACTTGGTTCAATTATTTACATAACCACAAAATGGCGGATGTGCGAAATATTGCACCGGCATTCTATATCTCTGAAACTATTAGCGGTATCACCCTGAAATTTTGTACGGAGATAAAGGGCACTACTGGAGGTTCATCTATAAGACTTTCAAAAACCGGTTAACTCAAAACGAACATGGCGGCCAAGAGTATTTGAAAATTTTAAATAGACCTTTCTTGCGATTTAATGTTCCAAACGCAATGAAATCTGGTACAGGAAATGTTTATACACATTGTAATACACTGGTACCTAATTTAGTTCAATTGTTTACATAACCTCAAGATGGTGGCATTGCGAATTTTAAAATTAAGTTTTTATTTCTTGTGTCATAATCATGCGATCGATGTGAAAGTTTGAATAATGAACCTACGCAATAATTTTCCTGTAATGGTACATGACTCTATGGCCTATACATTTAACAATCCAACATGGCGACCATCCGAAATATTTAGACGGCTCTGAATATCTACGAATCTATTATAGCAATCAAACTGATTTTTTTATGTTCATAAGGGCTATGAACTTAAGTTCACCTATAGGTCTTTAAATAACCTGGTGATCACAAATCCAAAATGGCGGCGACGCGAAGTATAAATATTCACATGGACGTTTCTCGCAATTTAACCATCCGAGTGCAGTGAGACTTGGTACAGTAAATCCTTATACGAATGTTAATCCACTGGCATCTAATTTATTTCAATTGTTTCCATAATCACAAGATGGCAGCTGTGCGAAATTTTAAAATCTCCTTGTTACTTCTTGTGTCCTAATCATGCGATTGAATTTTGAATGCTACACGTACACAATAATCTTCATGTAACAGTACATAACTCTAGGACCTACATATATAAAATCCAACATGGCGACCATCCGAAATATTTAGTCGGTTCTCAATATCTACGAATCTATTATAGCAATCAAACTGAAATTTTGTATGTAGATAGAGGCAATTGACATAAGTAGAATATATGAAAATAGGCTGTATAGTTCTTCACGGAACTACTTGTTTTTTTAAGATAGACGACCACCTCGTATGGCGGCTAGCATTCTTGGCTGTCGGCCCTAGAGATCGGGGTTCAATTCCCGGCTCTGCCAAGAAATTTAATTCCGGTCTGAGGGTTAGATGGGGGTACACTCAGAAGAGGTGGTTTCGATTCCCACCTCAACCGTACTGGAAGTGTCTTTCTTGTTGTGGGTTTCCAACTTCTACTCTAGGTAAATGCTGGGATGGATCTTAATTAAATGCCATGGCCGCCTCCTTCCCGATCTCCGGAAATACAAATGCACACGTTACTACAGTCATCACAATAATACAGGTTATCAGAAATTCTATGCACTCACACACCAAGTATTCGGGGCCAAATGACCACGATGTCCATGCCCCTCAAGTGAAAATACAACCCCAATCAAAGATAGGCATGCATTTTCCGATAAAAGTCAAAATACTATCTTTTGAATGATAGAATTTAATATTTGTATGGTTGCGAGAGTCATAAGAGATTTTATTTTGCATTTTTTATTACGTGAATAATTTGTATATTTGTGTGATTCTGACTTTGCTAAGCAAAGTTTGTTACTTTCTCCTCCTTCATTTTTCATATAACTGCATTATATAAATAACTAGCAGGTACCCGCGGCTTCGCTCGCGTCATAGTCGTGTCATATTGTTCTTCAATGAAATGCAGGTTTAACCCCGTTCACACCCCTTTAGAACTTGAATATCCAAAAATCCCTCCTTAGTAGACGTTTTCGACGCACAACAAACATAATCCCAAAATATCATTCTTCTAACTTTAATAGTTTTGGTTGGTCGATGAGAGTGAATATCCAAAATTCCTTCCTTAGTGGACGTTTTTCTTCCAGAATTTCACCCCTCCCCATGAGCCCCTTAAATTGGATTTATGAAAATACGGTAGAACACCTATTTATTAAATTATTTATTTATGTATGTATTTATTTATTTATTTATTATTATTAAGCTGATTGTTTTCCTCTGAGTTTCAAACTCCTCGCCTATGTCGTTTAGGAGATGCATGCTCCGTTAGGAATCCTTCAACCCCCACTTTTCACCCCTTTACTCTTAATATACATTACATCGAAAAATCATTAGACATGTGTCAGCTTATTTTTAATGATTGGTTTATATGCCAAGTATCACATCCCCAAATGAAACCACTCGTGAGATATTGTTATTCAATTAAATGCAGGTTTACCCCCTTAACACCCATTTAGAAGCTGAATATCCAAATATCTTTCCTTAGTGGACGTTTTCGACATACAATGAACATATCCCCAAAATTTCATGTTTCTAACTTCTATAATTTTGGCTGGGCGATGATGAGTGAGTGAGTCAATCAGGTCATTTTCTTTCAATTATTTTTACCAGAATTTTACCCCTCCCCATGGGCCCCTTAAATTGAATTTATGAAGAAACGCTCGAACACTTATTAACTTAGTTTTTAAGCTGTCTTTTCCCCCTGAGTTTGATGAGTGAGTGAGTTAGTCAGTCAGTTAGGACACTTTCTCTCCTTTTTTCGCAGAATTTCACCCCACACCATCGGCCCCTTAAGTTGAATTTATGAAAAAACGTTCGAACACCGATTTACTTAATTTTTAAGCTGATTTTTTCCGCTGAGTTTCAAACTTCTCACCTATGTCTTTTAAGAGATACACGCTCCGTTAGGAAACCTTCAACCCCCACTTTTCACCCCTTTCACCTTATAATATACACCACATCGAAAAACCCTTAGACACATGTCTGCTTATTTTTAATGATTAGTTTATGTGCCGAGTATCACATCCACAAATGAAACCACTCGTGATATATTGTTATTCAATAAAATGCAGGTTCAACCCCCTTAAGACCCCTCTAGAACCTGAATATCCGAAAATCCTCCATTAGTGTACGGTTTTGACATACAACGAACATATCCCCAAAATGTCATGTTTCTAACTTCATTAATTTTGGCTGGGCGATGATGAGTGAGTGAGTGAGTCAGGACATTTTCTTTCATTTCATTTTCTCCAGAATTTCACCCCTCCCCATGAACCCCTTAAATTTGATTTATGAAAAAGAAACTGTCGAACACTTATTTACTTATTTTTAAGCAGCTTTCACTCCCTGAGATTGAAGAGTGAGTGAGTCAGTCAATCAGTTAGGACACTTTCTTTCCTGTCCCCCCCCCCCAGAATTTCACCCCTTCCCATGCAGGTTCAACCCCCTTAAGACGCCTCTAGAACCTGAATATCCGAAAATCCTCCCTTAGTGTACGGTTTTGACATACAACGAACATATCCCCAAAATGTCATGTTTCTAACTTCATTAATTTTGGCTGGGCGATGATGAGTGAGTGAGTCAGGACATTTTCTTTCATTTTTTTCTCCAGAATTTCACCCCTCCCCATGAACCCCTTAAATTTGATTTATGAAAAAGAAACTGTCGAACACTTATTTACTTATTTTTAAGCAGTTTTCACTTCCTGAGATTGAAGAGTGAGTGAGTCAGTCAATCAGTTAGGACACTTTCTTTCCTGTCCCCCGCCCCCCCCCCCCCGAATTTCACCCCTTCCCATGGGCCCCTTAAATTGGATTTATGAAAAAAATAACGGTCAACACCTATTTACTTATCTTTTAGGCTGATGTTTTTCCGCTGAGTTCAAACTCCTCGCCTATGTCGTTTAGGAGATACACGCTCCGTTAGGAATTCTTCAACCCCCACTTTTCACCCCTTTCACCTCATAATATACACCACATCGAAAAACCCTCAGACACGTGTCTTCTTATTTTTAATGATCAGTTTATATGCCGAGTATCACATCCACAAATGAAACCAATCCGGAGTTATTGTTATTCAATGAAATGCAGGTCTTACCCCCCTTAACACCCCTTTAGAACCTGAATATCCGAAAAACCTCCCTTAGTGGACGGTTTGGACATATAATGATCATATCCCCAAAATGTCTTGTTTCTAACTTCAATAATTTAGGCTGGGCGATGATGAGTGTGTCAGGACTTTGTATCTTTCAATTTTCTTTTTTCAGAATTTCACCCCTCCCCATGGGCCCCTTAAATTCTATTTATGAAAAAACGGTCAAACACCTATTTACTTATTTTTTAAGCTGATTTTTTTTCCGCTGAGTTTCAAACTCCTCGCCTATGTCGTTTAAGAGATACACGCTCCGTTAGGAACCCTTCAACCCCCACTTTTCACCCCTTTCACCTCATAATATACACCACATCGAAAAACCCTCAGACACATGTCTTCTTATTTTTAATGATACGTTTATATGCCGAGTATCACGTCCCTCAATGAAACCAAGCCGGAGATATTCCTATTCAATAAAATGCATGTGTACCCCCTTAAGACACCTTTAGAACCTGAATATCCAAAAATCCTTTCTTAGTGCGCATTTTCGACTTACCACGAACATATCCCCAAAATTTCATGTTTCTAACTTTAATAGTTTTGGCTGGGCGATGATGAGTCAGTCAGTCAGTCAGTCAGTCAGGACACTTGTTTTTATATAAGAGATACGACGATCACTATTGTGAGGTTCCCAATTAGTACATGTTACGTTGTACAAAATACTTAATTTCAATCAGTTTGCTACAAAATGATAAATATGAAAATCTTATATCCAGTTCAATATACGGTAATTTAGGCTGTATACCAAAGCTATATTTTCATCCGTAGTTAATTAGATAGTCGACTAATATTCCGAATATGACGCGATAAATCTTAAGCTAAAGCTGGTTAGCTCATAGCAATTAAGTCTGTTCATTTTATAGGCTTCCTCGACTTACAAGGTTGCTAAAAATAACGCTGAACAGATGGTAATAAAAATAAGCTAAAAGAAAAAAGGAAAATGAGTACAGAGGTTTAAAATGCATACGAGTACTTCTACTTTCAAATTTGAAACAAGTAGTTCCGTGAAGAACTAAATAGCCTATTTTCATATATCCTACTAATATCAATTGCCTCTATCAACATACAAATTGTCAGTTTGATTGCTGTAATAGATTCGTCGATATTGAGAACCGTCTAAATATTTTGGATGGTCACCATGTTGGATTTTTATATTATAGGCCTTAGATTTATGTACTATTACATGAAGATTATTGTGTAGGTGTTTTATTCAAACTTCAATCGCCTGATTAGGACACAAGAAATAAAAGCGGGATTTTAAAATTTCGCTCAGCCGCCATCTTGTGGTTATGAAATTAAATTAAATGAAGTAGATGCCAGTCGATTAAAATTTGTGTAAGCATACACCGTATCAAATTTCGCTGCGCTCGGATGGTCAAAACGCAAGAAACGTCCATTTGAATATTTAAATATCACGTCGCCGCCATGATGGATTTGTGCTCGCCAGGTTATTGAACGTCCCATAGGTGAATTTATGCTTATAGCCTTTATACACTTACAAAATTTCAGTTTGATTGCTGTAGTAGATTAATAGATATTGAGAAACGTCTAAATATTTCAGATGGTCGCCATGTTCTATTTTAAGATATGTAGGCCATAGTGTTATGTACAATTAGATGATGATTATTGTGTACGTTCATTATGCAAATGTTGATTTCGATCGCATGATTAAAACACAAGAGATAAAAACTTGATTTTCGAATTTCGCACAGCCACCATCTTGAGGTTATATAAACAATTGAACTAAATTAGATACCAGTGCATTACAATATGTATAAACATTTGCTGTACCATGTTTCATTGCGTTTGGATCATTAAATCGCGAGAAAAGTCTATTTAAAAATTTCAACTTCGCTTGGCCGCCATGTTCGTTTTGTAGTTAACCAGTTTTTGAAAGTATTTGAACTTCCAGTAGTGCCCTTTATCTCCGTACAAAATTTCATGGTGAAACCGGTAATAGTTTCAGAGATATAGAATGCCAGTGAAATATTTCGCACAGCCGCCGTCTTGGGGTTATGTAAACAATTGAACGAAGTTAGATGTCGGTGCATTACAATGTGTATAAACATATACTGTACCAAGTTTAATTGCGTTTGGTCGGTTAAATCGCGAGAAACGTCTATTTAAAAGTCGCACATTCGCTTGGCCTCCATGTTGGTTTTGTAGTTACCAGGTTTTCGAAAGTCGCACAGGTGAACTTCTAGTAGTTCCCTTTATCACCGTATCCAGGGTGATATCGGTAGTAGTTTCGGAGAATTGAATGCTGGTGAAATATTTCGCACAGCCGCCATGTTGGATTGGTGAGACGTAACACAATTTGAAGGGCACGGTCGGGGCCACCCGGAATAGTGCTATGATCTTACTGAGTTTCATTGAAATCGCTCTAGCCGTTTAGAATTTATTAGGGGTGGACACACAAAAATCCATCCATCACACACGCACAGACACACGGGCAAAAGGTGATCTCATAAGCCTCTTCTTTCATAAATGAAAATAGGCCAATAATCGCTTATTTATTAAAATCGTAACTACAGTATAGTAAATGTCAAGCTGTAAAAAAGAGTAATACTAAACTGAGAAACCTCTAAAAATCTCATTAAGTAGTCGTACTTGCATAGGCTTAGATACGCAGCCTGTTCCTACAATACGAGTCCCCAAACAGTAGATCATTTAATATTCGAGTGCACTGAGGTGAAAAGTGAGAGGGAAATGTTAATAAACAATGTTGTTATAGGAGACAACTGGTAAATGCACAAGTCTGTCCTAATCAACAAGTATTCAAAATCATTTGCATAAATTGTGAACTCTCTAAAGTATTAAAAAAGCGTCAAGATCAATAGCCATTAACAAAAAAATATGTACCATGTCAAAAGTAATTATTTATGTTTTACACACAACTATGTAAGACTAGTTAGGAGCGTTAAAAAATAGCTCAGGACATGGAAGCATGGAGGGCTGCATCAAACCAGTCAAAAGACTGAAGACTCAAGCAATAAACAACAACAACAAGCCCTAAGAATGTAAAAATGAACATAAATGATAGGCTAACTCAAAATACTAATGGATCACATAAGGGCTGCTATTGATATTGTGTTTAAGACATTGTTAGTAATTTAAAATCAAATGAACGAAAGTGCTTGCCTAATTATCGACTTGTACGAAGAATTTATAGAAGTAGCTAGTCTTTTGTCACTGACATTTACTAGAAGCAATAATGGATACCTCATCAGGAAAACTAACGTGGGACGCGGAGCACTGACTTCTTGCGCGTTGATTTTGTACCGGCATGTAAGACTGGTGTGCTTCAGACTAGATCAAGCACATTTGATCCAAAGCTCCGTAGTGCGCAATACCTAGTGAGAAGTTGCTAGGAGCTAGTTATTAATTAGAAATTGAAGAGCTTATTTCCAAAGTGACGCAAATCCATGAAATGCAAAACTTCAGAAATTGCGTCCTTGTTTCTTCGTATAATTAAATTCAGATGATTATGAATATAATGTAATTTTATTAATTAGGCTACTTTTATGCACATCCTGACACTGTGTTTTCAAATCTCCTATCAATGGAAATGGTGGTAATCGTCTCCTGTATGTTGGGGTTAGGACGTTTTGAAAATAAATCATATATTGGCATACGCTCTGAGCGACATTTAAACATAACAAACACAAACTGATGCTCTACATATACTTCAAAGTTAGTCATGGCCTTGATTTATCGCGTGATATCACGTGATGTCCCGGGAACCATCGGATTGGTCAACATGGATATAAGACACATTGTAAATAAATACACGTTGGAGTTACGTCACTTTGCAAATAAACTTAGGTTTTAGATCTCTGTTATTATGGTATATACGACGTATTGCGACTTAAAACCCTTGCTATACATTGAGAGAACCTATAAACTTGCTTACGAAAGAAATACATGAAAAACAGTCAATTTTGGATTTACGTCACTTTGGAAATAAACTATTCAATTAGCTTTGGGACACGGTCTAAATATTGAATTTTTAAATGCTACAAAGCTCTGAATATTACTTATGTTACCATTCTGATTCAAATACAACACTAAGATTAAGACATAGACATAGCAGCCAAATTATAGTATTAATAGGCTACTATTGCCTAACTCATCCGTAGATCAGGGACTGAGCTACGATCAGGTCGGCGTGTGTATGTGTGCTATACCAGTGTCAGTTTATTAATATCGTCTTCTGCGTCATCCAAAGCGTAGTACAAGAGGTGTGTTAGACAGTGGGTGAGATTTAAGTAAAAGATGGACAGCAGATGGCTGAAATCAATAAGCGGACCGAAATAGGATGAAGGGAAGTGATGCTGAAAGGGAGTCTTTGATGTATCCAAGGACCTGTGTGATGGGGACACTCCAGGTATTGGAAATAAACCTGCTTGAGCAGTGGGTGGCAAAGGCTGGTCTTAAGGGCAGCCAAGCCTATCTGTATTTTGGAACGGCTGTTAAGTCTTTTAGGTGTAAGCGGACTTGGTAAATTATTTTAGAAAGTTCTAGGGAAACTCATCTAAATTTAGGAATTAAAGGGATTTTATAGGTACATGGAAAAAGGTTTGCAAACAGTTCACAGTGAAATCATAATTAGAATAGAATCAATAGGATCACATGGGTTTACGGTGGATTATAATGTGTAACAGCGGCCTCGGTGGTATAGTTGGTAGCATGCTGTGCTTCTATGCCCAAGGTCGCGGGTTCAAACCCGGCCGAAGTCGTCGACTTTTTTAAGAGCGTTAAATATCCCTCAGTATGTCTTCCTTCGGAGGGGAAGAACAGCCGGCGGTCCCATGTCATAGATTTATGGCATGTAAAAGAATCTTCCACTAATTACACTTGTGTGAAGCTAAATTATAGGTTAGATTTGACTAACGCTCTTAGGTTCCAACGTTCGTCGCCAGGAGCCGACTGCGGTGGCATCTAGTATCCAAGTTCAGAACCAGTTGTCGTTGACAGGGGCGTTTGGTAGCAAAAGTAGGAACTACTTGAAAATTGAATGTCTGCAGTAGCCTACTTACTTGAATTAAAATACTAATACAGCCATCTCAATTAACACCAGTTAACAGACAGATTCTACACACACCCAAAGTACACGGGGCTACATGACCGTATTGTCGCAGCCCCTAAACTGAGGACCAATTTATAATACACTTTACCTCCTGGCAGATTAAAAATAACAGTTTTCCTCCGTTGCTCAGTATTTTAGCTTGCCATCCTTGAGATGTCCGATGCAATGACTTAGCGGATAAAAATTTTTCAAACATTCGCAGTGGTCTTTCAGCTCCACCAAAACTACAGTGATAGCCGTCTCTTTAGAACGGGACCTCGCATGCACCGTGTGACAGCCGCCTGTTGAGCAAGGCACTAGCGCTTGCAGCAGCGTAAGGACCAACTACATTTACACTTGTTAAGGTATTTAATCATCATCAATACTTACATGAATTTCAAAATAGTTGCTGGAAATGCTGTCCTTCTAAACACACGTTGCACCAACGTAGGAAGTTTTGGTAGAGACGCTGTAATTCATCCTCACTGATATTTCCTCACAAGTAATGCTCGTATGGCACTGAAACGTACGAACACATTTTACTAGAAGACTTCTTCTTGAGAAGATAAATTTTCACTAGGAAAATTCGATGTTTTGTTCTATACTTAACCATGTTCACGGGATACGAGATAGTGCTGGTAAGCTAGGTTTCACAGGTAACTGAAGCCATGCCGACTGCAGGATGGTGTGCAGTGAAGGGTCCAGAAAGCGAATGTTGCGTGACACAGTTCCGTTCAGTTTTTATTCCACATCAAAAAATCTCATGTGTCCTCAACATCCCACTTAGCAATTTATGATTTAAAATATTTAGGTACAAACACATCTCGTAACTTTCTCCGCTTTAGGAGTTTGTGTTGTGTGAAAGACATACCTTAGATTCTTGTATTATGACGGGTTGGGGGGTTACACGTGAATAAGTACACATAACTTAACTGGTAGCTTGTATGACTCACACTCAATTTATTTTACAACCACCATATACATCAGTAATTATTTGATGCCAATTAATACCACACTCACTCTGTACTCAGATATCACAGTACACCAACTATAGATCGCAATTATTACCTGATGGCACATGTGTAAGCAACGAGTTTCGTATGCAGGTGAGTCGATGTGCTGCAACGTGATTGACAGGGGAGGAAAGTTCACTTGGCTCGTTACTACGGAAATGTTCACGTCGGCTCCTACTGTAACTGTAGCTGTATTGCACTCTAGTGCATCTCCCAGGAGCACAGCAGCAGTGATCCCCTCCACTACCTTCCTTCTCCTCCTTTCCCCTCTTCGCTCACAGGTTCACGCAGGTTTGTGCCTTCAGGTATTAATTGTAGTCTACGCTTCTCTGTGCAGTCCATACAGTTTGCACAGCTCACATTTACAGTAACTGCCACTTCAGTTTTCTACCACCAGGGTCCCACTGAGGTAGCTTCTCATGCGTTTCTGTCCGTACCACGTCGAACCAAAGTCCTCACACGTGATCAGAACACTCGTATGTCACTAATCACCTCGCTGACAGATAAGCGCCCTGAACTGTTCGACGAAGTTAGTTATTGCTGCTTCAAGGGGTGGAACAGCGAATTCATGTTTAGTCTACACAATCAGCAAACTTCAAGGGGTGGAACAGCGAATTCATGTTTAGTCTACACAATCAGCAAACTAACTCAGTATTAAAGAAAGCTTTTCAGTCGGTTAACTCAGTATGAAATTTATAACTTCAGAGATTTCAGCAGTCACATTACGAGGTCTGTCAGTCACACACCACATTTTCACCTATAACATTTAGTGTCAGATGTGTTCCTTTTATGAAGGAGCATCTTAAACCTTTCTCTCCAAACATTATTTTAGAAAATAGTATTCGAAATAAATTTTCAGAGAAATATGCATTGTGACACGATCACGCGAATAGAGACTAACAGTGTACAGTAGTCAGCAAGTGCAGTTACTGACTTTCGTGGAAGCTGTCACAAAATGCCTTTGTTCAGACCCATAAACATGTATAATGTATAAGTCATGCACACAGTGCTGGATTACCCATTAGGCCACACTAGGCCCAGGCCTAGGGCCCCCAATTATCTGGGGCCCCCAAAAACTAAAAACTGAAAAAGAAAAAAATCATCTGATATGTTTTCAAATAACGATGATCGTTTCAATTGATATGTATGTATATATGTAGTCTATATATGATTTAATAAAAAGTGTATTATTCATCTTGAGAAAAACAACTCTTTTATACACTTTATTAAATGTACAGGTGCTAAAATATAAAAATTATTTGAAAAAAAATAAAGGGCCCCCAAAAATATGAGGGACTTGGGCCTCATTTTACCTTAATCCGGCACTGCATACAGATGCATAATTACTGCTATGGAGAGCTAAAAGTAGTAAAATACATTGTTTACAACTGAACTTTCTGCTTTCTCCAATACCTGTCCGACACTTAGCCAATGTTCATTACTAGAGCTGGGATTTCTATGTAATTACACATTTTACATATTTTTACATATTTGTGGGTATTCTACATATTCTTAGTGATATTACATAAAATTACATATTTCAGAGTTTTCCTGTTTTTTATATGAAATAAATTGCTGAATTGAAGTTTCACAATTAATGTGGGGCTGTTGTCTGTCCTCTCAACAGGGCGATTAAGGTACCGTAATTATGAGTGACAGGTATTTGCGAGGATGATAGGATGATAAGTGCTGTGTATGGGGAAACTGGTGCAAGTGTATTGAGTAATTTGCAAAAAGTGTTGAAGAGAAATCCTGGTTATTCAACATTTCACAGTGTGTGCCGAATACTAAATGGAGATGACGTTGATCCTCCCGAGGACATTTCTCCAGCGAAAATTCCTCTTCTAAAATTTGCCCCAGTTACATCATGTGATGTTGAAAGATCTTTCCCTGCATATAAGAAATTCCTAAGTGATGAGCCATTTTTATGAGATATATAAGTTACTCCTTTGTGCCATTTTTATCTGACGTGATCAATGCACGCCTTTGTGAAACCTTGGCTGTGAAGCTATTAATAGCCCTCTGATGTCTTAATACCATATATGGACATATCTGCATCTTGTCCCCTTATTGGCCAGTGATTTATATTTTGGAAGGGGTCGTGACCAATCAAATTTTAGCACGCAGTTACCTTTGTGTTGCGTCGTCATTTGCTTTGTTTCGAGGCATTTCTTCCTTGCAGCCAAGTAGGCTAGACGTATTCCGATATTCTAGGGAAAGTGCCCGCGTTCAAGGTGAAACCATGGCGAGGTGTCTGTATGTCGTAATCAGTAATTGCTTTACTGCAGTTCTGTTTCATATTTCGGCAATTTAAAACTCTTATTCTGTGCTATTTTTCTTTTGGTCGCGTGTACTTGCCCCCTCCCGATATTTTCCCTCCGCCCTTTGTGTGCGTGTAATTGCTGGTAAGTTTTTGTTTTGTATGATAGTGTTATTTTCATTTATTTTGATAACGTAGTTTTTGTACTTTAAGGGTTGAAAGTCATGTATGTGGGCTGGGCTGTCTTCGCTTTACTCTGGTGTGCTTGACGGTGGTTTGCCTACCTTGTAGGGGGCACCTTTGGGTCTGTCATCCAGAGTGTATCTTATCGTAGAACAACATAACGGGATTGGAGATTATTTTTCTTGCTTCCCGTAATGCTTTGTTCTTTATCTTAAAGAGTTCACAAAAGGAGGTCTCACTATTGCTATTTGCTGGTGACCTAACCTGTGATATTCTTGTGTCTGTGAATGCCCATATTTTGCGCATCACATATTTTCGTCGTCTTTGTGTGCCCTTATCTCCTACGCATACTTTCAATTTTTAAAGTATATTTTTGGCTTTGCCGATAATTTAATGTAATTTTTACTTTTGTCTAAATTTCTATTTTTCTCGTAACTCACTAGATCTTGCATGTGCCTCCGCGTCTTTCTTCCTCATTCCTCCCCTCCCTCTCACCCCTCTCCACCCCGTTCTGAACCATTGTACCCCCCCTCCTATTTTGTTCATCCCTTTTGACACGCTTTGTCTAAATTTTTAGAACGTATCTTGACTTCGTAGAGTGTAGTCGTTTCTGAGTTTTGTCTTTTTATTTAATTGCGACATACTTACATTTAGTCATCGTTTCATCTTGCCTTGAACACGTTACCTTAACTTATCTTATTTTATTTCATTTTAATATAATTTAATTTAGTATATTTTCGATTTTCTTCCTAATTTGTATTTTTCTTGCGGTAAATTAATTTTGTGTTTAATTTGTTGGTCATTTCTCTTCTTGCTTTTAATATCTCTGGGATCGTTGTACATTGTGGTTCTTATTTAAATACATTTTATCTTTGCCTAAGTATCTCTGCTTTTGCGTCACGTCTTATTTTAATTTTAGTAACCTTCTTCGAGTTTTGTCTGGTTTTTGCTATATTTCGGTTTGTCGGTCTTATTGGCGTACTTGTGACGTTAATACGACCTACACGGCCTCTGATTTAAATTTGTTCATCTTTGGATTTTACCGTAGTTTAATTTTAATTAGCTTTCCCCCTTCCTTTTGGGATTGCTTTCTGGTTTGCCTTTTAAAATTTGGGCCCAGCGAAAGCCAAACAAGACTGCGATCTCCCCGTTTTTCTTTCTTCTATTTTATTTTATTTTATTTTATATTTCTTCGGGGATAGGGGAAGAGCTTCAGCTACGTTTCCACTGACGTCTGCTGCGTACGTAAGTATATGTTTATTTCTATTACTTCATCTTAAGTTGCGTACAAATGGATTTCAGAGCGTGGTTTTGAGACAAAATCACCTTTCTAATTTAACAATTTTTTTCCAGCTGATCGTTCCTGAGACTTCGAGCTGAATTGCATTGTGAAACGTTTCCATCCTTTTCGTACCTATAGTATAATGTTGTCTTTCTGAGTTTTAAGGTGCTGAGAATTTCATGAAAGAGGAGAAAGGTCTGGTATGGTCTATCAACATTTGAAAAACACACAGCCGCAAACAGTATGTTTCGTGTGAGGATGACGACTTGGTGCCCGTGAGTAAATTACCACGTGGGAAAGCAACATCTTACGGTAATGTGATGTGCACTTATTTATTTCTTCTCGTAATACTGTTTAGATACCTTTTATATTTTTGAAGTAGTTTGATATTAGTAGTCTTTGTAGTCCTTTTTCTTATCTCGTTGGTGTGTACCGTGCTGTGTTTTTAATATTTTTCGTCATGGATAAATCTATTAAGCAGGAAGTTCGTTTACCGTCCTATAATTTTGAGTCGTTGACTGCACCTATTTCTTCAAGTAAAACTATTCCAGAACCCCAATTTTTTAGTGTACCGAAGGACTTACTTATGTTTGACCCGTTGTCTAGTGGCTACGTTTCTAATCCTACCAGTGGTGGTCATTCTGACAACGTTGCATCCATTGTGAGCAGGTGGAATCTTACTTTTTCCGGGGAAAACAACACATCTTTAGTTTTTTGGTTCATTCAGAGGATTGAGGAACTGTGTCAGTGCCATGACATAAGTCCCGATAAGATAGTTCGTTGCCTACCAATTCTACTTTCTGGTAAAGCGTTGCAGTGGTACAGGGTGTCACCATTCCATTACACTTCATGGAACGAATTTGTGTGCAACATAAAAGCCCGTTTCACTCCCCAAGATTTCGCGTATGCTTTGAAACAGGAAATCTACGCTCGAACTCAGGGCCCCTCCGAGAAGATTGACGATTATGTCACGGCTGTACGCCTCCTCACAGCCAATTTGCCTCAGCCATTCCACCCACAGGAACTTTTCGAAATTATTTATAGGAATTTAAATCCTATATATAAGTACTTCATACGTCGCATTTCGGTACGCTGTATTGAGGACATAATTCTACATGGACGCGAATATGAGAACAATTCTCGGTCGAGTTTGAGTTATGTTCCACCCCCTATTTCCCACGAAGTCATGTTTCCTGAACTAGCTTGTGCGACTAGCACACAGCATGCGTTTACTTCTGTGGCCCATCCCGTTATCTCAAACAAGACTGTCTCTTTTAATCTCCCCTCTCGTCCTCCCATAAATCACGTCCAAAGTGATAGTCACGCTGCCAGCCAAACTCATTCTACCTCCCATGTCCACAATAATCCTCCAGATACCAAACGAGTCTCCGCAAATATCTTATGTTGGAATTGCAACAATCACGGTCATAACTTCCGTGAATGTGCCGCTAGATCCCGTAAGTTCTGCTACGGTTGTGGGATGTCAGATGTGACTAAATTGACCTGTCCAAATTGTAATTTCAACCAGGAAAACTGTTGAAGTGCTGTCCTGAGTTCGACCCGTCGGGAAGCCCTAAAAGCAGGTATCGCGATCCTTATCTTTGTTTTGCTTCTGTATCGCAACCTTGGGTCACATTATCTTTTCATCATATCACAACTCAAGCCATTTTGGATTCTGGAGCCACGGAGAGCTTTATCCTTCGCTCTGTGGCGGAACAAATTCCAGCGCTGCGCATCTGTCCTCACGAGGATGGACGTGAGCGAAAGTTCGTGTCAGCTGGTTCATCTACTATCAACGTTACCGGTACTGTTTTATGTCATCTCAAGATCCATGGTTTTTCATGGGATCACCAGTTCCACGTAGTTGATAATTTATCCACCCAAGTCCTTTTAGGGACAGATTTCATGCGCAAAACAGGTTTACAATTAGATTTTGCGAGTAATTCCTTTAGCTTTCTGTTTCATTCCAACAAACAATTCCCGTTCGAAGAATGCACCTCTCGTGTTAGTGAAGTGTCCACAGTGCTTTCTGTCCAGCTGCCTCTGTCTTTATTTTCGGAAGAGCGTGATGTGCTGAGTGATTTGGTGAACGAATTCTCGGATGTCCTCACAGATAAATTAGGTTCAGCGGTAGGTCACGAATGTCATATCGATCTCACAGATAATGTCCCGGTTCGATCCCCGCCATTTGCATGTTCACCTCCAAAGCTGTTGGCTATGAGAAAATATGTCAAAGAGCTACAAGATAAAGGAGTAGTCGTTCCTTCCAAGTCGGCGTATGGTTCTCCAGCTTTTCTGATTCCCAAGAAAGACGGCGAATATAGATTAGTTGTCGACTACAGGAAGCTGAATAAGAAGGTTGTTTTTGACAATTTTCCGTTACCTACACTCGACAGCGCTTTTCAGCATTTTCATGGAGCTACCTATTATTCTATTATTGATCTCAATTCCTCATATTATCAAATTCCGTTAGACGCCGAGAGCCGTGATTTTACCGCCTTTTCCACACCTTTTGGGTTATTCAACTTCAATAGATTGCCTATGGGTATCGCTGTCGGAGCACAAATTCTTAGTCGTGTGTTAGATGATCTCTTGGGTGACTTGAAATTTAAGTTTGTCTTCAATTATTTAGATGACCTTGTTGTTTATAGCAAATCTTTCGAGGAGCACGTAACTCATCTCCGTGAAGTTTTCTCTCGCCTCAGAAAAGCGGGACTCACTATCAATCCCGAAAAGACCTCTTTGGCCCGCACGCAGATCAAGTTTTTAGGACATGTTCTGTCGACTAACGGTATTAGCGTCATGCCTGATAGAGTTGAATGTATTAAGAATCTACCGGTGCCTACCTCTGTGAAAGCTCTACGCCGTGCCATGGGCATGTTTGGGTTTTATTCCAGGTTTATCAGACATTTCTCAGATATTTCGGCTCCATTGAATGCCCTCAAAAAGAAGAACGCTAAATTTATATGAGGTCCAGAGCAAGATAAAGCTTTCAACACTTTAAAAGAGAGTCTTATATCTGCCCCTGTGTTGCAAGCTCCAGATTTCGAGTCTAGGTTCTTCCTCCATTGCGACGCTAGTGATCTAGCTGTGTCAAGCGTTTTAAGTCAACACGTGGACGGGAAGTTTGCGCCTGTAGCTTTTGCTAGTCGCATGCTTAATGAACATGAACGTCGCTATTCCATCTTTGAAAAAGAGTCCCTTGCTGTTGTCTTTGGCTGCGAGAAATTCAGGAGTTTCCTAGAACATCGCCATTTCACTGTCTACACCGATAATGAAGCTCTGAAATGGAGCATGTCACATGTAAAGAAACTT
Source organism: Meconema thalassinum (assembly GCA_946902985.2). Classification (NCBI taxonomy): domain Eukaryota; kingdom Metazoa; phylum Arthropoda; class Insecta; order Orthoptera; family Tettigoniidae; genus Meconema; species Meconema thalassinum. Next base: position 739,352,618 of record OX336390.1, read on the forward strand.
GGTCGTATCAATCGGTGGATTTTGAGACTATCGTCGTTCAAGTTCGACATTGTACACGTGAAAGGTAGTGAAAACTCTGTGGCTGATTGTCTCTCGCGCATGTTCGAGGATTCCACTATTTCCGCTCCTAGTCAGATTGTTCCTCCTTCTGTCGAAACTTCACCTCAGGAAATGCCTGAAAATGTGTTTTTATTACAGTTTAGTCCATGGTCCTTCGTAGATATACGTAAGTTTCAGGCAGATGATCTTTATTGTCGTGAACTCCGTGAGAAAATTACCAACAAGGACCCCACTGTGAGTGAATTTTGTGTCCGTAATGATGTAATTGGCCGTCTCCTCCCTGGTTCAAACTCCTTCAGAATTTTCGCCCCTGAGAATGTTCGTAATATGCTCTTAACATACTATCATTCTTCGGCTATAGGCTTACACGTTGGAATGTACCGTACTTTACGCAAAATTGACTCTGAATTCTATTGGCCTACAATCAAACCAGATGTGTTTGATTTTGTAAAAAAATGTCACACCTGTCAACGCTCTAAACCAGCGCAAAATACGCAGATAGGTTTGCATAGTGCTCATGTTGTTACTCGTCCTGGAGAACGGTTATTTATTGACATATTCGGTCCTATGACACGTTCTAGGTCTGGTCATCAGGCGATTTTGACAGTGATCGACGGTTTTTCTAAGTTTGTCTGGCTCTTTCCTGTTAAGGACATTTCTGCAAAAGGGACGGTCCATTTATTATGTAAGCATATTTTTGCTATATTTGGCCCGCCCAAGTTCCTTGTTACCGATAATGCTACCATCTTCAAGTCCAAAACTTTCAAATCTATGACCTTCAGTTGGGGCATTAATCACGTGTTATTGGCGCCATTCAGACCACAAGGCAATCAGGTAGAGAGATTTCATCGTAATCTGAAAGCTTGTCTAACCGCCTTCCATAATGTGGAACAATCCAATTGGGATGTTAACTTGCATTATTTTACCTTAGGTTTTAATACCTCGTTTCATTCGTCTATTCAAACCACACCTGCGGAATTGTTTATAGGCCGTAAACTTGTTGATCCCCTGATGCTCCGTTGGAATATCGAGTATTTGTCTATCCCGTCTCGAACCGTCTCTACTCAAGAGAAATGGGATTCCGCCGTCGCTAGCCTTAAGCGGGCTAGACAGAAGGTCTCAGCACGGTACAACCAGCGTAGAAAACCTGTTCATTTTCAGATAGGAAATAGGGTTTTGGTACGACTACACCCTATTAGTAACGCAGCTTCCGGCATCTCCAGTAAACTGTGTTTGCGGTGGTCCGAACCAAGGACCATAACCAGGTTCCTGAACAACGTGACTGTGGAAATGATTTCTGATGACGATCCTCAACTAATTTCTGTTTCTCATGTAGCAAATCTTAAGAAATACCATGAATGATGTGGTGTCTGTGTAATTATTTGTTTATCTAGAGTATGTATTTCTTTCAGTGTTTTGACGCGGCGATCCCAGTGTTGATGTTTTTACAGGATCCCTGCCTGTTTATTTTAGTTTAGTGTGTCCATGATCGTTTTCAGTATCTCTTAACCGTCCGCCTGTGTTATCGCGCGCTGTTTCTTTCTCTCTCCCTTACCCCACACCGCATCCAAGTTGTGTAATATCATTTTATCAATGGTTGTGACGACAGAACATTCCATTGGAAACACAGGGTGCTCCACAGATTAAGTTTTATTAACCATTTATACCACAATGTAACTGTTTTGTTTTTTTCTATATTAGGAATATTGGGAGGAAGGAAAATCTCTGCAGCCTTGACGTCAACTGCAATGGTCCTGGGTTCCCCCTTGTTCATCTTCAGGCCTTTGGATTACAACTCCTCGTTATTCTTCGGAAATTTCAAAAACAGAAAAATGTTATTCCTTGTGAGATAACTCATAACTTATATGTTAATTTTTTTTTCTCCCTAGTCAAAATTTGCTGCCAACGTGTTTAGTGAATTGAGTGTTTTGTGTGATAAGGTCGGTACCACCTTCTCTCATGGGGCACTGCTTCGGTGGCATTTTAGGCAGCGGATTTTGTATTCGTTGCGTTTTTGCACCTAAATTTCATTTTTCTAGGTTTACTTAGCCAAAATTCCCCTCACTCACTTAACTGCTTGTGCGTTTGATGTATACTTCAAAGAGATGGACTTGTGCTATACCAAGCCTCTGTGAAAGGCAATGAGTTTGGAACTCTAATGTGAGCTACTCCGTGTGTTTGTGTGATATGAGACTCTCTCCTTGCGAGCCATTTTATGAATGAAACAAGAGTGCATCTTATACCATATATACAAAAAAAAAAATGTTTTGTGTATGTATTTTTGTAAACATTTTTTTTTTCAAGGAAGAGGGGAAATTTTGAGCCATTTTTATGAGATATATAAGTTACTCCTTTGTGCCATTTTTATCTGACGTGATCAATGCACGCCTTTGTGAAACCTTGGCTGTGAAGCTATTAATAGCCCTCTGATGTCTTAATACCATATATGGACATATCTGCATCTTGTCCCCTTATTGGCCAGTGATTTATATTTTGGAAGGGGTCGTGACCAATCAAATTTTAGCACGCAGTTACCTTTGTGTTGCGTCGTCATTTGCTTTGTTTCGAGGCATTTCTTCCTTGCAGCCAAGTAGGCTAGACGTATTCCGATATTCTAGGGAAAGTGCCCGCGTTCAAGGTGAAACCATGGCGAGGTGTCTGTATGTCGTAATCAGTAATTGCTTTACTGCAGTTCTGTTTCATATTTCGGAAATTTAAAACTCTTATTCTGTGCTATTTTTCTTTTGGTCGCGTGTACTTGCCCCTTGCCGATATTTTCCCTCCGCCCTTTGTGTGCGTGTAATTGCTGGTAAGTTTTTGTTTTGTATGATAGTGTTATTTTCATTTATTTTGATAACGTAGTTTTTGTACTTTAAGGGTTGAAAGTCATGTATGTGGGCTGGGCTGTCTTCGCTTTACTCTGGTGTGCTTGACGGTGGTTTGCCTACCTTGTAGGGGGCACCTTTGGGTCTGTCATCCAGAGTGTATCTTATCGTAGAACAACATAACGGGATTGGAGATTATTTTTCTTGCTTCCCGTAATGCTTTGTTCTTTATCTTAAAGAGTTCACAAAAGGAGGTCTCACTATTGCTATTTGCTGGTGACCTAACCTGTGATATTCTTGTGTCTGTGAATGCCCATATTTTGCGCATCACATATTTTCGTCGTCTTTGTGTGCCCTTATCTCCTACGCATACTTTCAATTTTTAAAGTATATTTTTGGCTTTGCCGATAATTTAATGTAATTTTTACTTTTGTCTAAATTCCTATTTTTCTCGTAACTCACTAGATCTTGCATGTGCCTCCGCGTCTTTCTTCCTCATTCCTCCCCTCCCTCTCACCCCTCTCCACCCCGTTCTGAACCATTGTACCCCCCCTCCTATTTTGTTCATCCCTTTTGACACGCTTTGTCTAAATTTTTAGAACGTATCTTGACTTCGTAGAGTGTAGTCGTTTCTGAGTTTTGTCTTTTTATTTAATTGCGACATACTTACATTTAGTCATCGTTTCATCTTGCCTTGAACACGTTACCTTAACTTATCTTATTTTATTTCATTTTAATATAATTTAATTTAGTATATTTTCGATTTTCTTCCTAATTTGTATTTTTCTTGCGGTAAATTAATTTTGTGTTTAATTTGTTGGTCATTTCTCTTCTTGCTTTTAATATCTCTGGGATCGTTGTACATTGTGGTTCTTATTTAAATACATTTTATCTTTGCCTAAGTATCTCTGCTTTTGCGTCACGTCTTATTTTAATTTTAGTAACCTTCTTCGAGTTTTGTCTGGTTTTTGCTATATTTCGGTTTGTCGGTCTTATTGGCGTACTTGTGACGTTAATACGACCTACACGGCCTCTGATTTAAATTTGTTCATCTTTGGATTTTACCGTAGTTTAATTTTAATTAGCTTTCCCCCTTCCTTTTGGGATTGCTTTCTGGTTTGCCTTTTAAAATTTGGGCCCAGCGAAAGCCAAACAAGACTGCGATCTCCCCGTTTTTCTTTCTTCTATTTTATTTTATTTTATTTTATATTTCTTCGGGGATAGGGGAAGAGCTTCAGCTACGTTTCCACTGACGTCTGCTGCGTACGTAAGTATATGTTTATTTCTATTACTTCATCTTAAGTTGCGTACAGTGACAAATGCCTTTCTATGACCACAGAGAACATCTACAAAATTTAATGAATAAACGTGCTTTTAGTTATGAAAATAATAAGTTTCTATTGAATATGTGTGTGATGTATTCATATAATATGACTCCAAAGAACATTGAAAATACTTAATTGTTCACTGTGCTACAAAATGTAATATAAAGCATGTTTAGTGTGTTGTATCTGACAAAATGGTAAGTTTATATTAATTATATATTATATATTTTGGCCAATCTACATATTTTGGTGCTTTTTGTTACATATTTATGTACATATTATGCCACTTGATATTACAAAAAAAATCCAGCTCTATTCATTACTGTGCCTGCAAGAGCCGCTGCCAGGAGCTTCTCCGGCACGCTGCAAGTAGCCAGGAACGCTAATCACGACTATGTTTTAATGACTCTCCTAATGTCTGGGGCCAGGTGTAAACCACGGTTGAGTTCTCACGACAGACAAGCTAATGAGTACGCCGTTAAAGGGTGGCTCGTAACATCAAACAATATACTAAGGAATAGCTTCAGCGGCTAAACCCTATAGCGATAGGTTACGTATTATGTGTGGCCACATGTCGTGGGAATCCCCGAATGAGTACGATATAGCTTGTGATTATTATTTATTTATTTATTTATTTATTTATTTATTTATTAGAAGTTTTGATAACTGACATAACTGACGCAGCTGATGAAGTAGCATATGATGAATGCTCTCTCTCGCTCAATTTGTTATTAACTATTGGAATTTTAGAGTTTGCCAATGGTTAAGTACACTACAGAGCAGAGAATTTGTTTGGGCGATTGTTGTTTGCACAAGAAGGAGAAACCAGGTAAAAGGTGGCTTTGAAACTTCCGTTGACATTTTCCCGGTTTAACTGTGCCTTCAAAATGTCCCTTGTAACAACTCGTTCACAAGTGGAGTAGTAGTATAGTGGTTAGTTATTATTTCTTACTATGTACAGAACCTCTACTACGCCACTGCACCAGCTGTCAACAATAATCAAGCCTAGATTAGCACAAACTATATCGAGCTCGTTCGGGGATTACCACGGCATGCGGCCATAATTGTGAAGTCTTAAATTTAACTCTCTGCAGTTACAGGTAATAATTTTAAAGTAAATCTCACGTTAAGTGATCACGCTTTGAAGCATAAGAGTTGATAATGAGCCCATCACTGGGAATCGAAACCGAATCCCTTACAATACGAAATGGACTACACTGAGCGCCACAATAATATTTCTTAAGATCGTGCACATGGAGATGGCTAAAACTGTAGGACTAGATGACTCCGTATTATAAGTACCAACCAAAATATGTTTCGGACAATGGAACCCATATAATTATAAATACTGGGACAGAGAAATCCACACTGATAAAACCATCAAAGCCAACCGACCTGATATTCTCCTCCTTGAGCGACAGAAGAAAGAAGCTGTGAAAATAATCGACATATCTGTATCACTCAACCCCAACCTTCAAACAGCCTTTGCCCAATAGGTAGGGATAGGAAAAATTCGCGATCGCGAATTTCGCGAATTTTTAAAAGAAGTCATACACTGGTGATAATGTGTTATAATAACCCTAAAAATGGCAAAAATAAATGTTTTCGAGCTCGCGAATTTTCGCGAATTTCGCATAAAACGCGAATTTTCGCGAATTTCGCATAAAACGCGAATTTTCGCTTTTTTAGTTTTTTTCCTTTATAGTGCTCTTCCGATAATTCGGGGCAATTAATGCACAAATTTCCGCGATTTTTTGAAAGCCGCGAATTATCTGCAATAATGTTTTTAAGCCAGGCAAAAAGAAAACTATTGGTTAAAATATTGAAATGTATTTTAAGAACACGCAGAAAAAAATAATTATAATACTTGATGTTCGACCCTGACTATTATATGTCAGAAAACGGTACTCTAATGAGGCTCATTATAACACTATTTTGCATTATGAAACAGTTCCTCCCACCAATCAGAGCTCAAGAAACAGTTATTTGACCAATTAGATAATTAGATGCACTTGAGTTCCACGGCCTTCTAATTTAAATGTCACTGCTTGGCCTAGTGTCATAGTAGGGTAATCGAGGAGGCCATGGTCAAATACAAGGCATTCTCTGCGTCTCATGAGCTCTGTTCAGTACATTAAACTGGTGAAATCTCTACAGATATTTATGAATATTTATGTTCGAACATGAAATAGTTATAATAATTATCGTCTAACATAAACAGTCGTATGCAACTCGCCTATAATGGTAATTAAGACACTCGTATGGAAATTATAAGACTCGCATACGCTCGTTTTATAAACTTACTCGTGTCTTAATTATTGCCATTATAGGCTCGTTGCATAATGTACTATTATAACATAGTATTGTAAGACACACTACGAAGATTAGGCCTACACCAATATTAAAAACTAAGAGAAATGACTGTAATCACTTTTTGTTTCTTAGTTTATTTTTTCTAGTTTTAGATTGTACAATTCTGAAGAAAACAATATATGAGAACGAAAATTCATCTCGATTTTCTATATAAGAGATAAGTGTGACTATAGACACACTAGCTTGACTGTGGGAACTTTCGGGATTTCCGTTGCATTACTCCTTCACTAGACATGTACTGGATCTCAGTTTACCTCACCGACAGTCAAATTCCGTACAATATCCTCATCGCTTTCATGTCTGAAACCATGATCGTCTTTATCGAAGTCTAAATACTGAATGTCACTTTCTTCTGCATCTTGGCATTCATCCAGGTTTTGCCCTAATGTCATCGTAGTGAGACCACCTTGCAGATTTAAAATATCGTCGTCACAGAAGCTGACAAAGGCTTGTTTTTGTGCGAGTGTAGTAGCGGTAATTTTCTCTCATGACTTGACTGCATGGAGAGCATCCAACAAACACGGAATGATCGGAAACTTAACGGTAGATAGCGGACCTCGCTTTCTGCATACAGCGATCTTTATCAATCTCATCCTGGTAAGTTACTAACTTATTGAGGTTTTAAGGACCAGAACAGCAAGGTCACCTCCCCTTCATGCTAGGAACTACTTGACGCGTGCCGTCATATAGTGCGCCTTTCAGACATGAATATCTAGATGGCAAGTATCCATATCCAAATGTGCCACTGTTTCCTGAACCAGTGTTAACCAGGTGGTCTTCTTGGTTTCATTCTGTAGTGTACCTGTCAGAGTACTTGAAAGATATTGTGCAATTTATGAATGAAGTAGTAGGGACTGATAACTCTGGTGTTGATTTCCTGAACAATGTTTCACATGACGAAATACTTGAGATTCAAAGAATTTGGCACAGACATCACTAAACTCATCCCAGACTTATCAGACTGTTCACCTTCTAGATGGACATCTACGGAGAATTCAGCAAGCCCTTAAACTTGCTGTTTCTGGAAATTACGGTACCAACATTAAGGAGCTGTTGGAGGGTTGTGGAAATGAGTTAAAAGGAGAAAAAATACATCCAGTTTTAGTAAACGCTGGGTCCCATGCTCTTAGAATATTAATCAGCCTGAGATCCGTTGACCCTGGCAACAAGATTTACAAATGTGTGCGTTTGATCCAGCAGAAATAGTGCCAATGAACATCAATGAGGACCTTGCAAAGAAAATTAAGAAGTTGTCATTCTGTGGAACACTGGAAAAAAGTGAGGTCATTAGAGGATACAACGAACTGCAAACATTAATCAAGAGGCAGATGCACGACAGGACCAAGACAGACATTGTTCGAGTTTTGCAAGGAATGACATTTGTATTTCCAAAGTTCTCAGAATCTGTGCTGAAAACCATTTTGATACCCTGTTCAAATGCTAACTGTGAACTTTGGTTTTTCAGCTTACACTAGCACGTTAAGTGATACGTGTTACCGTTTATCACAAGAGAATTTGGATCTCTTCACTGAAGTATACTTGAAGAATGACTGAAATGCGTTATGTTATCCATGATATTTAAAAAATACCGCCTAAAATTTAACATTTTGAAAGTACCGAAAAGTGCACTTGAAAACACCGAATTTGCCACTTTAAAATACCGCTTTCTTCACTCTGAAATCACCGCAAAATTCCTATCCCTACCAATAGGTCAATAAATACACCGAACAGGCCATTGAAGCAAAACAAATGTGGAAGCTGGTTGGTTGGTTCTTAAGTTTAGGGGGTTCGACAACGCGGTCATGTAGCCCCGTGTACTTTGGATGTGTGTAGAATCTGTCTGATAACCGGTGTTAATTGTGATGACTGTATTAGTGTGTGTTATCTGTTTTTTAATTCAAGTAAGGACTGCAGACTTTTGAATTTTTCAAATAGTTCCTACTTTTGCCGCCAAACGCCACCGTCAACGACTACTAGTTCAGAACTTAGCTACCAGACGCTACCGTAGTCGGCTCTTGGCAACGAACGTAGGAACCTAAGAGCGTTGGTTACATTCTTAACCTATACAATTTAGCTTCACACAGGTGTAATTAGTGTAAGGTTCTTTAACATGCCATAAATCTATGACATGGGACCGCCGGCTTTACTTCCCCTCCGAAGGAAGGCATACTGAGGGATTTTTAACGCTCTTAAAAAATCCGACGACTTCGGCCGGATTTGAACCCGCGATCATGGGCATAGAAGCTTAGCATGCTACCAACAACGCCAACGAAGCCGCCAATGTGGAAGCTAAAGCAGGCCTCTCATTCTGTCCGCAACTGGAAGTGTACCTTCAAGACTGGTGGACCAACTACAGGCTCTTGGAATGGCTCACAAGCTGGGACAGATCCAAAGGTCGGTGATCTTGGACACTTACCATACAGTGTGACGATTCTTAAACAGAGAATGAATTCTGAAAGTGCTTTACGTTTTTCAGTGTTGTACCATTGTAAAATGAGGAATTTATGAATCTGTGTAATAATACCGTAATAATAATAATAATAATAATAATAATAATAATAATAATAATAATAATAATAATAATAATAATAATAGATTCCAAGGATTCCACGACAAACAAAAACTGAACAGTGATTTGACAGAGAAAGAATGCGAAGATTTTGGGCGGCGAAGAAGTCTTCCAATATTGTGTAATTGTTGCCTAACGTGGTCTTTAAAGCTTTTAAACGAAAAATATAATAATAATAATAATGCAACAAGCATGTGCCTCTCGTCCTTTTCCTACATCTCTCTCCCTCTGAAGTGCTGAAATTGATAGGGATTCACCGCTCACCAGGTACGCTGCAACTGCTTGCATGACAAATGCAGATACATTTACGTGTGGACAGTCGAGTAGAATCAGCATCCAATTATTTGTACTGTAGATAAAACAAATACTATTTCACAAAATGATAAATTTTCTATCAAAACTTGTATTTTTTTTCGTGTGGCCTCCTGAGAGGCCGAGTGCAGGTCTTTCTATTCGACGCCCGTGGGCGACCTGCGGGTCGGGATGAGAGATGGAATGAATGAAGATGAATGAAACTGGGCAAGGATGTGGAAGGAAGCGGCCGTGGCCTGTCAGAAGGTACTGTCCCAGCATTTGCCTGGTTTTGAAAATGGGAAACCACGGAAAACCATTTCAAGGACAGCCGACGGTGGGGCTCGAACCCACGCGTCTACCGAGTCAGCAGAGAGCTTGGCCCCATGGCCCAACGCAGCGCTTTAGCCAGCGTAGCCACTACTGTCGGTAACTTGTAATGGAAACACTATTATTCTGGTTCGTGCAACAGAATTTGAATTGAAGAATGGTTCTAAGGGGAGCTTGTGTTCGCGAGCACCAGGTTGAGAACGCCAGTCTTAGAGACTGAATGTACTCCATTCTAAACCTCAAACTAGAATTACATTTCTTGGCTGAACCGTGAGTCAAACCCGGACCAATCGGTGACAGCCAAAACTGCAAGCCACTACTCAACGATGTGGTCAAGTTTTATGGTTGGTTGGTTCCTCAGTTGAGGGGCTGCGACAACGCGGTCATGTAGCCCCGTGCACTTTGAGTGTATGTAGAATCTGTCTGATAACCGGTGTTAATTGTGATGGCTGTATTAGTGTGTGTTTTCTGTGATTTAGGTAGAAGGACTGCAGCCGATTACTTTTTTCAGGTAGTTCCTACTTTTGCTACCAAATGCCACCGTCAACGACCAACTAGTTTTGAACTTGGTTACTAGATGCCACCGCAGTCGGCTCCCGGCGACGAACGTTGGAACCTAAGAGCATTATTTAAATTTTTAACTATAATTTAGCTTCACACAAGTGTAGTTAGTGGAAGGTTCTTTATCAAGCCATAAATCTATGACATGGTCCGCCGGCTTTACTTCCACTCTGAAGGAAGGCGTACTGAGCGATTTTTAACGCTCTTAAAATATCCGACGACTTCGACCGGGTTTGACCCCGCAACCTTGTGCATAGAAGCTCAGCATGCTACCAACTACGCCACCGAAGCAGCCCAAGTTTTATGTTTATTGCTTTATTGCAATGCATTAGTTTCCCTGGCGTCCAGCGGTTGACAGAGCCGGGTTTAGTCAAAGGACCCAGCCATCTAGCATGCTGGAAGCACGTCATCAAGATGTTCACGCGTAATGTGCCGGTACTTCATCATGCTGAAACCTGGTCCAGTAGGACCACAAAGCGTGTATTGTTATTGCTAATGTTTATGGACAGCTTGTTGATGGTTGTAAATTAGCCAATGTTACATTATACAGTGCTGTTTATATCATGCAGATTATTTTATAATAATAGGAGAACTGTTAGAATGATTGAAGTTCAACCTGTCAATTCTCCAAAAGAGATGCAATGAGACCACAATGCGTGAAGATAATCTGTTTATAAAACAAGTGACATAATGCAATGCATATTAGCCTTCAGCAAGGGCCATGACTCTTGTAGAACGGTACCAGTGATGTGAGGTCCGGGGAAATGGACATATAAAACTGAGTAATGTTTTCAGTTTATGTAAAATGTCTTTAGATCAATAATTTTGTGCGTAGCCATTAATATTTCTAATCATCTTAATAGACTATATAGTACGCTAAAGTGTATGTTTCACGAAACTCAAGCTCCTGAACTAGAGAGAGTTAGAAGGTGTGGTTTGTACCAACATCTTCCAAATCGTCTAAATGGTACAAGAAAAATCTTGCATTTCTTGAAAAGTGCTTTTAAACAAATAAGCAAGACGATAGCCCCTGTCAGAACTGTGTCGCGTACAACCCGCATAGCACTAGAGCCGGGCAGTTAGTCTGGACACATGGGGCGCACACGGGTCCGCTAGTTTATTCCAATTGCATTGATAAATAACTCCACAGGGCAGTTATTAAATAGTTTTTAAATAGCTTATGCTTACTTCAATTAAGTTTCTCATAAATATTAAAATGTCTTATAAGTAATGTCGTTTTTTAAAAGAAAACTTTATTGGGAAAGTTTTCTGACAAGAAATTTAACTATTCTTCAAAGTACAGAATATCAGATTCTATGGCCATGAACCATCTTTTAGCGTAGTTTCTTATCCCGCAACGGTGCCACTATCTGGGTATCGATGCGAAGAATTCGGCGAGACCCACTTCCACAGCTTCAATGTTTTCGAAATTTGTTTCAAGAGACAGTTGTGAGGGAATACAATAATAGCATAAAGTGAATACACGTCGCCAATGGTAATAATATCCTTGAAGATACATTCGGTCTATTGTGGATTTGTTTTGAGAGACAGGTGGGAGGAAGTACTATAATAGGCAAAGAAAATACATGTCATAATTGGTAATAATATCCTTGAAGATACATTCGGTCTATTGTGGATTTGTTTCGAGAGACATCTGTGAGGATGAACGGTAATAGCATACAGATAGTACACGTAGCAATTGGTAATAATGTCCATGAAGATGCATTTAGTCTGTAGCTGATTTCTTTCGAGAGACAGATATCAGGAAGTTCGATAATAGGATAAACAGAATACACTTTGCAATTGGTAATAATATCCTTGAAGATACATTTAGCCTGTTGTGGATTTGTTCGAAAGACTGGAGTGAGGAAGTACGATAATAACATAAAGAGAATACACGTCACTATTGATAGACTAATAATATCCTTGAAGATACATTTAGTCTATTGTGGATTTGTTTCGAGAGTTAGGTGTGAGGACGTACGATATTAGTGTAATGGGAAAACAAGTCACAATCGGTAATAATATCCTTCATTCAGTCTATTGTGGATTTGTTTCGAAATACAGGTGCGAGGAAGCTCGAATCTATACGTACTTTTCACTTATCTGTCAATATCGCACAGACACACCTGTTACGGCTCCAAATGGGAGCGTGTTTCGATCTACTTGAGGCCCAGCCTTTTTATTCCTCATGGCGGGATGGCAATATAAGTGGCAGCACATGGCAACATATATAGACTGCTGTTCCCAATCGACATCGTCGCGTCTGCTCTGACGCTAGTATGAAATGAGTGAAACACCATCTGTCACAATCTAAATGTAATACATTGCTGTAGAGAGAAAATTCAGAGACAGTGAATGAAAATTTAACGTCCTTCTATATCAATCAGAAACCCCACATTTCTTATAAATACTGTGGTACCTTGTTCATGTGATATAGCCAATACTATACAGAGTGATTTGAAATTGTTTTTCCAAAATAATACACTTGATAGAAGGGCCTATATCTCCGAAATGAATACCGATATCACCCGGAACATTTTTACGCTGGTAGAGGATACTGCTATAAGTTCAACTAAGTGGCTTTCAAAAACATATTCAGTACAAAGCCAACAAGGTGGCCAAGCGAAGTAAAAATATTCAAATGGCATTTTCTCGAGATTTAACCCCTTGAGTGCTTCTTCACCAGTCTATAAACGGTGGACAAGAACTTCTTTGGATTCATATTCCCCATTCGCTCTCGAGTGCCGACTCGATCTCTGGAATGTTCTGTCATCTGTTGGGCATTATGTAGAACTACTTGAGTTTGGATTTTTGCTTCCGGAAGTAATTAACACAGCATCTTGTAGACGTCTGTTCTCTACAGCTGGAGTTCATCTGAGATGTAAACAGATATGATGGAATAACAAGCAAATCCTTCACGTCGCGTTACGATTTCGGATTAAAGAATATAATTTTTTGTACTAGTAAAGAGTAACAAGTATTACTTGATTTCCTTACTGATTTCAGGAAATATTATTTTGGACCCCTTTCCAGGTGTGTAAATGATGCAGGCTTTGGCACAAAAATTTTAATTTCGATACGTCTCAAAATGAAAGTTAATATAAATGTAGGATTTTGAATTTGCATTTAGATTAATCAAGACCCAAAACCTATAGAAATATTAAGCCCCTGATAAATTAAAAATTACCACTACTACAATATTTTTAGCCTACTTATTCACATTTTGCAAAAAGTAGACATGAGATCGATCCGGGCAAATGTGTGTGTTTCTGTCTGCCCGCCTGTCTGTCTGGCTGGCTGTGTGTGTCTCTCTCCCCCCCCCCCCCCTCCTATCAACTCCTAAACGGCTACAGTAATCGAAACAAAATTTGGTAGGAGTAAAGATCTATACCTGAATATCTCAATGCCGTATTTGAAAATGATGTCAGTGCTACCAACTGCTGAAAATCGCAATTGAATTTTGAGCTCCATGATGGATATCTTGGAAGGTATGAATGGGAGCTATTTCATAATTGGCACACGTATAGATAATAATATTTCAGTTTAATTTCCAAGAGGCCATATATGGCTGTGTTGCCAAAATGATTATAAGCCTGCTGATAGGTCCGATTTTTAAATGCATATAACTTCTACACTATCAATTAGAATTCAACCAAATTTCGTATGTGCTATGTGTACATAAACAGATATGACTGAGCGTATTCTTAAGAGCCTCCAGGACTACCAACTGTTAATAAATGCTCTCAGTTTATTTTATCCAAATACCAATATATCAGAAAGTATGCAAGCCGACAGCTTTAAACTATGCACACGTATAGTACCTAAACTTCTATATTAATTTGGAGTAACTTATATATGTCAGTGTTACCAACATGATTCTTAGCCTGCTGAGAGGTCCAACTTTAAATTCATGTAACTTCTATACTATCACTTGTATTTCAACCAAATTTCGTATGTGCTATGTGTACCATAACAGGTATGACGATGCGTAATCTTAAGAGCAACCAGGGCTACCAACTGTTAATAAATGCTGTCTCTATTTTTGTTACCTTAATATCAATATATCAGAAAGTATGCAAGCCAATAGCTCTAAACTTTGCACACGTATAGTACCTGGCATTCTAGATTAATTTGGAGTAACTAATATACGTCAGTGCTGCTAAGCCTGCTGATAGGTTCAATTTTTAAATGCATGTAACTTCTATACCAACTAATGGATTTCATTCAAAATTGGAACAACAATAGATCATATTATTTCAGATTATTTCTGATCAATACATGCATGACATTGTTGCCAACATGATTTTGCGTGCACTGTTAGATCCAATGTTTAACTGCATGTAACGCCTGGTGTATTCTTTGGAATACACGGTAAGACAGAGTTAGCCTTCGCTGCTCTTTGCTTAACTTATTTCTTCCCTTTCTTTTCTCAAACTCCAACAGTGATTTATTACCTTTTCTTTTATGGGCGCACCTTGTTCACTCTGTTTAAAAGTTTGTTGTAGATATAACTTCAATGATCAACCTAGCGGCTTCTAGCAGCTAACTGATGAAGTTCCTCAACATCTCTATGCTCAAGAGGACTTCCTTCCCAATCCAGCCACAAGATGTCGCCGCTATCTTCAGCTAACATCTCCATGCTCAAGAGGACTTCTACAACATACCCTTCCACCAGGCTTCGCTATTGACGCCTACTATCAACTCCTTGAAGATTACTTTTAGTTTTATTGCTAAAGTTGGTATTTCATATGTATGTTCCTTTGTTTTTTCCCACCCCCTTCCCTCCTTGGTACCTCTGTGCTTCGTTGTGCGGTCCCCACTTGTGTGTTAGTCTTCAAAGCTCACAGTCGGAGCCTTACTAAGGCTCGTCTCCTGTTCATGTGAGACATGTTTTAAATATCTACGCCATGATGTGGATTTAAGGTAACGGTCGCCTGGATCGCCTACTCTTCAGAAATGAGCTAAGTACTAATCTTAAAAGTTTTTACATGGTTTTAATGGTTGTTAAATACGATTTTATAGACAATGTGCGGTATTGCTATTAACAACATAATAACCGCCTTCGGGGGACTTTTCTAGTCATGCTCCATCCATCTAAGCTGACTTTCCAACTTGGAAAATTAGTGCTTCCTGCAAAAATTAATTGGGAATGGTTTCTCACACCGTGGGAGATTTATTAAACTTACTGTCTATAAAAACTTAGCTCTTTTCCTCCGCGGGATGTTCTGCCCAATTCTACTGTTATCACAACTCTAGAACTTTCTACATCAATTTATCTTTCTACAAGTAAAACCGTCAAGTACTTTCCACCTATATATGGAAACGCTTGTTCCTCACTGAGGAATTTATGATGAAAATACTTCTAATCAGCATATAATTTGTCTTCCTTCGTTGGAAATTGTCCGCTGCATTCAACTTCCATCTATAAACGTCACATCGCAATAAACTTTCTCAAACTAAAATTCAACTAGTGATCTCCACAATTGCAATAACTTTTCGTCTGATAAACTTTCCGTGTTGCAATAGTGAACTTCTCGACGGACTACAGTGCATAACAGTGCCCATTCAACAACCATCCTTGTCGCGTTCGAACGAAAGCAATAAATATGGTCATAAACTTTCTCCTAAAGTTCCTATTTCCTTTTCCTAAACACCTTACTAACTTTATCTAATTAAGCTTTAAATTTAAGTACTGATGTACCTAGCTGTTTACAACTTATGTCAATTTCTAAGAGGCCTCGCTTGTTATCAAGTGCCCTCCCAACTTTGCTTCCCATTTAATGAATTAACCTCTGTTTATCTGTGGCAAGTCCACTTTATAATTATTTCCCTCTTTTATGAGGGAATTCAATTATTTCTACTCAAAAGTGAGTTTTCTAACTTTCCTTTTTCCAGCTTTCACGAAAGGGTAACTGGCCCCATTTTTCTCGTGATCCCTGCTTCAATACAAGAAGTTATAGAAACGTCTTCTTAATTCTCTCTTTTCTTGTTATAATTTCAAATTTAACATTTGTTCATACTTTAAGGTTTCCACATAGGAATTCTCAAAGTACATATACCGTACCTGATTTATTGTTAAACTTTAAATTTGCTAATCTCAGCGCTATTTTAAAATCTTATGCAGATTTGGTGCTTACAAGATGTTCCAAACCAAATTTTGTTAATTGCCTAGTGCAAACTTCAACAATTTTAGAGGTCTGAGACATCAAAGGTTTAAAAATCAAATTGTACATTTTATATTTGTTAAAGTTATCATATTTCTACGCATTTTTAAATAAATCAAACTATATCCTTTTGCTTCATCATTTTCTATAAAATAACGATTAGGCAGGATCCTACTTCCCCTAACTCTAACCAAAAGCTCATGCTCACTTTAAGAAAATCAAGCGTCACCTTAAAAAAGGTTCCAATATTTGTTGCATTTGAACAAAAACTCTCCACAAAAACTTTTTCAAAGTCGCTCTTAGCTTTTATAGCTAATTCTAACTAGCCAGTAAGGCAAGTATAGCTAGCTCAGCCAGCTTCCTGCTTGATGAAACTTTCTCTATAACTTATGGTTGGTTTTCCAAATTTAAGTTTTTCTTCTTGTCTAAACTTTTAGTCGGCACTTTGCTGGGTAGAAGCTTAGCCTTTCTTGAATGCAACCATTGGTGTTCTTACCAAAATTTAAAACCAAAAATTTTCAAAAACAATCGAATTGTTCCCAAATGCACTATAACTGCTTCATCGCTAACCTTCCTGGAAGCATTCGGTCGCTCATTGGAAATTCTACAATTCCAAGAACTAAAAACATCACGGCGAATTTAAATGATTTGCGCCTTTCAAAACCGTCGATTAAACCTGACTCCTTTGAAAGGATATACAATAAATCTGTTATTCTTTGTCTTGCCAGACTACCACCCTTCCCGATATTACCCAATTTTAGACTGGAAAGGGAAAGCACAAACGTCGCTTGCTTGCAAATAGCTCAAGCTCCAGCCGCATTTCCCGTTAGCTATGGCCAGGTCCATACCCACTTTAGGTTGTGACCGATATCGCATGGTTTTGAGAGCTCTGGCAACGTCGCATAGCCGGAGGAAGAAAGCAAGCGGAAGTAACCTGAGGTTGATGTTTTTACGTCATGGACATAGTCGACAGCATGACTAGGCGAAGGTTC
Organism: Meconema thalassinum; assembly: GCA_946902985.2. Taxonomy (NCBI): domain Eukaryota; kingdom Metazoa; phylum Arthropoda; class Insecta; order Orthoptera; family Tettigoniidae; genus Meconema; species Meconema thalassinum. The sequence continues at coordinate 739,370,111 of OX336390.1, forward strand.
CAGAAGCGTAGAGGGCGCTGATGAGCTCCAGGAAAAGTCAAGGTGGAAAGGTCACACCGGAGAAGCGGGTCACTTTATTTTGCATCGCCGTACAACGAAATTCACTTTCTTTTGTGTCGCCGTACGCCGGAGTTCATCTTTATTTTTGTGTCGCCGCACGCTGAAGTTCCAAACAAGTGTGTAGTAGCAGTCGTACCGTGGCCGCTTGGAACCAGTGTGGTATTCCGACAGTTTTTGGGACATAGCTGAAAGGCTCAGTATTATTTCTTGCGTGGACAGCTCTGTATTAACGAATACTAAAGCCGAATGTGGCGAGATGATATTATAACGCACATCATAATGCATTATGTTGTGGGACACTAGTCATTTGTACGACGAAGTGCGAGCAGACACACGTGGTGTCTCAAGCTTTTACTAGGTACGGGACTGTATGGGCCGTGCGCGATATAATTGACGCCCAGAACATATGAACGAAGCGATGTGCTTTTGTTTGACGAGCAGACAAATGAGTATCCAGGGTCAGTGAACTATGAGAGATAAACTGAGTGTAGTCCAAATATAGAGCGACATTCAAGGCCAAGGACGGACGTAATCTCTTATGAGTGCAGGCTGGTGTGGATGCGTACGATATAACCTGTGCCGTTATAGAGTTATTATCACGGCCATAAGTTGATATTACTTGGCATATTCGACATGAAGATTGCAGCGATGTATTGGACGGACATAAAGGCTATCAGTACAGACCAGTGCGAGTTTTGTGTCAAGAACTTTACGAGCGAAGATATGACCAGCTAAGTTTAGTAATGTGGAAGCTGTTACGATGACGTGGAAACGAAGGCGAGCCAGGACCATGGACACCCCGAGGGTCGCGAGCTGGATCCAGGACGAGAGGGGAGGATGTTCAATGGGAAGAACGTGGACCCAAACCACCAGGAAACGTGTCAGCGGAACCAAGACTGAGGTGGTCGAAAGGTACTGAAAACCATGTTAATTCTTAAGTAGTGGTTAATGAGTAGTGGTTACTAAGATTTGGACAGATGGGCTTAAATCGAAATAGAAGTTAATCATAAAGATAAAATGCGATAAAATGACATGATTATTAGGATAGTAAATTTTAAGTTTTCTTTTGAGAGATTAATGCAATCATATTTAGGGTTTAAAAATAAATATATGGATGCTTTAAAATATAATCTGAGTACAGGGTTCTTTCAGCGTGTTACGTCGCTGTGTTCTTTGAATTGGTGCAACCTGGATGACACTTTATGGTTTGAACAGGCTAAAATTACAGGGGATTCATTTACACTTAATGGGCCACTTTTTGTGCGCACATCAGATTTATACTAAACACTCACACGTCACTGAGGTTTCCCTTTACATGCTAACATGCGGAGATGCGTTTGGTAGGTGACTGATACAAGGTTGAATAAATAATGATACTGCATTGATAAAATAGCAGGGTTGCCTAATACGAAGTTATGATGAAACTAAAGGTTCTCGCTATAGCGAGGTGATTAAAATAAATGATTATAATTAATGTTACGTGATAGGTTCAAGTATATGAAATTTTGAGGCAATTGTCAGTTGAAAATAATACAGATAGGCAGAGGCCATCTACTTAAATGTTTATGGTGTAGTTATAAATATGTGAAGAGCATGCAGTGATTAACAAATAAATAAATAAATAAATAAATATCTGGAATCATAAAGATGTTACAATGTAAAGTGATAAATGCAAAAGCCAACAACCAGTCATTTTTCTGAGTGAGGTACAGCTGAACGAAAACCAGTGAAAATAATAATGAAAGTATTTAATCCATGAATAAATGGTCTGAAAATAAATTCTTTAACGCCAGTGACATTCATATATAAAAATATTTTTTTTCTATTTTGGTGATTACATTTAGTTAGAAGGAGATCGAATGAGGCAACAATTTTTTTCTTTGAATATTTTCTCAGATTTATGCACCTGCTCATTTATGGACTATTTAACGGAGAGGTGACATAGCATTTTGAAGTAATGGTTGTAATACTAGGGTGATATAGCTCTGATCTCCGTAAGTTATTTTGTATCCAAAGATTAGGACGCCCGGAGATTTTTGTCCTCATTAATTTGAATTTTGCTTCTGCGTCATTCATTTATTTGCACATCAAGAGTAATTTTGAGAAGTCTCCGAGCGAAGGTAGGCTTCTGTGTTTGATTTTATGTATTTAGTGGTGTGGTTCTCTAATAAATGGTGGATGAGTTTTATTTTAACAGCGGAGTTTTTTGTCATTCTTGTTCGTTGTCATACTTGTGTGTCCACCGGATCAATTTTGAGATTTTACCCCAGTTGTACCCATCATTATAAAGACCCCGGGATTGCTTGAATCTCGTTCCCGACACAGTTTTTTTTAAGGCCAAAATTGATTCGGACATTCAAGATTTTTTTTTCTTTTCGAGTTGTACCGAATTCTGGGTGAGGGTTGAAGTGTGTGTCGGGCCACCCAATCCAAAGCCAGATTATCGGGCACAACAAGATGGCGCCCACCGTGTAATGGCCTCGAACTGGGAATATCGTACCACGCAGTGGTATAGCCGACATTTTGAACTCGAAAAAATTGGAACACCAGAGGAGAGTGACAAAATGGTGGACGGCCATGTGGCACAAATGGAATGGAGAGAAAACCAATTGAGTGCTGGTACCCCATTTTATTGTGCGATATGTCTGTCAGTCTGTTAAAGTTCACTTGGTAGGATTTTTGTGTGTGTTTGAATGACATAGAACGAAGCGATTCAGTAACGTTAGATCGCTGTGTTTAAGCGATACCATCCACATTTATTATTTCCACATGATATTAGATTTCGAATCCACTGCCAAATTGAAGTAACCACTAGTCCTTAGTCTAAGTTAGTCACTAGTTGTAACCAGTAGCGGCTGGCGGATAATTTTTCTGGGTGTTGCATTATTTTCATTAAGGTGGTACATGGGCACCCGCAGGATTTTTTCTAGGGGTGGGGGGTGTAATTTTTTTATTTCGTTACCTAACATGTCATATTGAGACTTACATCCCCCCCCCCCCCCTTCGCAATTTCCGTTAAATTTCTTACTTGCTTTGTGACACTCATTATTTGGCTGCTCTTAAACCGTTGAGTACATAGTCTTTATGGCATAATTTTTTTTTGTTCAGAGTTTTTGCTCATAGGAGTTCGCTTTTCTTTGTGAATCATCGTCATAATGTTCATTCTTTAAAAACAGGCAAAATGTAGTGGTATCAATCACCATGTAGGCCTATCGACAAATATAAAAATCAAGCAGTTCATTAAAATAGTAATGTTAATCCAGTTCGCCGATTTTTTTAAGTAACTTAAGATATTCCCAAATAATCACAAATTACTAAGTTAATTAAAACTCAGGAATTATCCCTACATCTAAATCTGTTAACAATCAGTAACTTCACTTTATGAAATAAACTGGTGTGACAATGAACAATCGAAATATTCTCGGAATTTCAGGGGGTGGGACACGGCCCCTCCTTGCCCCACACCTCCTACGGGCGCCCATGAGGTGATAGGTTCAAAGACTGCTTGATATCGGAGAAAATTGTATTCAATTGCGCGGTAAAACGGATCTACCTCATTAATAACGAATGCCGCAGTTCAGAGACAACACAATTTCATCGGATTAAATGGAATATAAGTTAGGCTAGTCTACATAAAAACCTTCACGAGAACAAAACAACGTAAGTTAGGCTATATAATTATGAGGGTGAGAATTGCGAGTGTCACAAGTTCACGCGCAACATTGCAAGACATGGATGGCTTTGGCAGTTGACAAAGCATCTCGGATGTCTCCGGCCGCGCCTGCGCCTCAGCTCCTGGTTGCAGTCAGTGGGCAACGCCCAGCCGTGATAACTGTTGGGATAGGGCTTACCCGGTCTAGCATCTCTGCCATACCTTTCACTATTGAGATCTGGTCGGTGCTTCGGCCTGGCAGCGACCAAACGGACGAGCGCCTGTAGACGGCTGGCGCGCCTCGCTTTCTCAGTCAGTTAACAGTAACTTACTATAAGATTTCCTGAATTATTAAAGAATAGAATTATGAATTCCTATACATATAAAAGGAAACATACAACTTCTAGTACTAAAAATATTATTACGGAATTAATTGTTTTTCATGAATTAAATCTGGTCGTTGTGCAACACTGCAACCTTATTGCCGGCCGCCACTGGTTGTAACAGCTTCCATGTTTATTTGTTGTGAAATATGGGAGAATTTGATGAAATTAAGGGATTGATGGGACAGCTAGGAGAGAAGCTAAAGGAGTTAGCTAAAAGTCAAAAGAATATGGAGGAAGGTTTGAAGACTCAATGGAAAGACTATGAAGGTGGTATGAACACTAATCTAGATGGGTTGGATAGACAGATGATTAAGATGCAGGAAGGAATAAATACTAAATTTGAAGGTCTAGACACTCAATTTAAAGGTTTCAACACAAAATTGAAAGATTTAGACACTAAATTTGAAGGTTTCGACACTCAATTTAAAGGTTTCGACACTCAATTTAAAGGTTTCGACACCAAATTCAAAGATTTAGATACTAAATTCGAAGGGTTTGAAAAAATTCTTGGAATTCAGTCAGGGGACTTGCAAGGAGGATTGGAATTATTTAAGGAGCACCAATTCGATATGAAACAGTACATGGAGAAGGCTCAAGCCGAAATGACGGATTTAAAGGAACAAATTAAGAGGGATAAGGTCGAAATTGAAAGTAATATGGGGACACAGTTGAAATCATTGGAGAAAACCGTTCAAGAGAAAATGGATCGAAGCGTGGAGGCATTGACCGCCAAGATGGAAGAAAGGGATAAAGCAATCAACGCAGAGGTCTTAGTGTTAAAGGAAGAGGCGAAAGCAGTACAGCAGAGATTAGCAAAAGATACCAGGAGCATGACCGATAAAATGTCTGAATTCACCATGGAGCAGGAATGCAAGATGGAAAGTCTTAGGAGTCAGATGGGGGAAATGAAATTAGAGTTAAACGACGAAATTAAAACACAGAATGCAACAGCGGTTTCGACAGTACAAGATAAAGTGAGTATTACTCACGGAGAACAGTTAAAGAGAATTGTTGAATTGGAAGGAAAGATGGTAGAATCAAAATCGATAGATGAAAACAAGGAACCGAGTCCGACAGGAACAACATTCACACCATTCAGTTACAGCTCAACTCAACCGATTACCATCATTAGGAATCAGGAGGACCGCCCAAAAAAAAATTCAAATCTGACTGGCATTACACCCATAGAATTCTTGCGGGACCTGAAGGAATACATGGATGAACATAGGGTTCCTAAAGAGAGAGAAATGAGGGTAATAGAAAGAGCTCTTGAAGGCCAACCGCTAAACTGGATGCGAGCTTTTAGGAATCAGTTTAGAGGGTACGATGACTTTGCGAACGCTTTCCTGAAGAGATTTTGGTCCTCAGAAGATCAACAAAGTATAAGGGCTGAATTATACTCAAAGAAATACGCGACTACCAGGCCAACACAATACGCTGGGTATTTCACGAATCAGGTAGCCAGGCTACAATTTTTGGATCCACCGTTGGAGGAGCAGGATTTGGTGCATGCCATAATACAGCAATATCTGGTAGAAGTCCAGCGTGTATTAATTGCATCGGGTGCTAATAGACTCGAGGTGTGTGACGAGATTTTGAGGAAACTAGACCACACGAGCAAGATGACGGAACCTCGTAGTCCAAGGACAGAACAGAGAGAGGCAAATATGGTGGTAATGGATCGTATGGCGCAGACGGAACCTCAGCGAAGTTATGGAAGGAACGATAGAGATGGAAGGGATGAAGGAAATGGCTTAAACAGATACAGGAATCAAGGAAAGCCATATGACCGGAGGCCATATTATCAGGATAGAAGTGGACGATTTAATCAGAGGGACTACGGAAGGTCAGGATATAGAGGGAAAGAATCGTGGTCACGTGATCGGAGACCATACAATAACTACCCAAGATACGGGAATCAAGAAAGGCAAAATTATAGGCCATCATTAGAAGAACGTCACCAAGAAAGCCAGAGATACATTGAACAATTAAGGGAAAAGGAACAAGAAGAAGAATCTCAGGCAAAACAGCATGAGGAATCGAAACCAGGCACCAGTGGAGTCAAATCAGGAAAGAGAAGCTGACAGGAAGGAAATGCTGAGTTTGGACAGGGATTCACAGGCAGTAATAACGATTTTTTGCCCATTAATAATGATTTTCGCCCAGATGTCATGACAGTCCAAATTCAAGCCATTCACAGCATTACTACTGATGATAGGAGATATGAAGACCAAGACGAAGAAGAAAGTAGAATGAGTGAAGAATGGATGGAGCTACCGTTTCAGGAGGAGAATACCACAGAAGAAGATGCAACTGAGAGAGTTATAGGCAAATTCAACGCAGCTAGCCTTAAAGGTACCACACGAGACAGTAAGCATGCGATATGGAGAACTCATTGAAGAAGTAGATTGTTAACCCAACAGAATAATAATAATCGAGATGTTTCACGCTTATTATTATTCCTGGTTGAGGGGGATTTGTGACCGATATCGCATGGTTTTGAGAGCTCTGGCAACGTCGCATAGCCGGAGGAAGAAAGCAAGCGGAAGTAACCTGAGGTTGATGTTTTTACGTCATGGACATAGTCGACAGCATGACTAGGCGAAGGTTCCAGAAGTGTAGAGGGCGCTGATGAGCTCCAGGAAAATTCAAGGTGGAAAGGTCACACCGGAGAAGCGGGTCACTTTATTTTGCATCGCCGTACAACGAAGTTCACTTTCTTTTGTGTCGCCGTACGCCGAAGTTCATCTTTATTTTTGTGTCGCCGCACGCTGAAGTTCCAAACAAATGTGTAGTAGCAGTCGTACCGTGGCCGCTTGGAACCAGTGTGGTATTCCGACAGTTTTTGGGACATAGCTGAAAGGCTCAGTATTATTTCTTGCGTGGACAGCTCTGTATTAACGAATACTAAAGCCGAATGTGGCGAGGTGATATTATAACGCAGATCATAATGCATTATGTTGTGGGACACTAGTCATTTGTACGACGAAGTGCGAGCAGACACACGTGGTGTCTCAAGCTATTACTAGGTACGGGACTGTATGGGCCGTGCGCGATATAATTGACGCCCAGAACATATGAACGAAGCGATGTGCTTTTGTTTGACGAGCAGACAAATGAGTATCCAGGGTCAGTGAACTATGAGAGATAAACTGAGTGTAGTCCAAATATAGAGCGACATTCAAGGCCAAGGACGGACGTAATCTCTTATGAGTGCAGGCTGGTGTGGATGCGTACGATATAACCTGTGCCATTATAGAGTTATTATCACGGCCATAAGTTGATATTACTTGGCATATTCGACATGAAGATTGCAGCGATGTATTGGACGGACATAAAGGCTATCAGTACAGACCAGTGCGAGTTTTGTGTCAAGAACTTTACGAGCGAAGATATGACCAGCTAAGTTTAGTAATGTGGAAGCTGTTACGATGACGTGGAAACGAAGGCGAGCCAGGACCATGGACACCCCGAGGGTCGCGAGCTGGATCCAGGACGAGAGGGGAGGATGTTCAATGGGAAGAACGTGGACCCAAACCCCCAGGAAACGTGTCAACGGAACCAAGACTGAGGTGGTCGAAAGGTACTGAAAACCATGTTAATTCTTAAGTAGTGGTTAATGAGTAGTGGTTACTAAGATTTGGACAGATGGGCTTAAATCGAAATAGAAGTTAATCATAAAGATAAAATGCGATAAAATGACATGATTATTAGGATAGTAAATTTTAAGTTTTCTTTTGAGAGATTAATGCAGTCATATTTAGGGTTTAAAAATAAATATATGGATGCTTTAAAATATAATCTGAGTACAGGGTTCTTTCAGCGTGTTACGTCGCTGTGTTCTTTGAATTGGTGCAACCTGGATGACAATTTATGGTTTGAACAGGCTTAAATTACAGGGGATTCATTTACACTTAATGGGCCACTTTTTGTGCGCACATCAGATTTATACTAAACACTCACACGTCACTGAGGTTTCCCTTTACATGCTAACATGAGGAGATGCGTTTGGTAGATGACTGATACAAGGTTGTGTAAATAATGATACTGCATTGCTAAAATAGCAGGGTTGCCTAATACGAAGTTATGATGAAACTAAAGGTTCTCGCTATAGCGAGGTGATTAAAATAAATGATTATAATTAATGTTACGTGATAGGTTCAAGTATATGAAATTTTGAGGCAATTGTCAGTTGAAAATAATACAGATAGGCAGAGGCCATCTACTTAAATGTTTATGGTGTAGTTATAAATATGTGAAGAGCATGCAGTGATTAACAAATAAATAAATAAATAAATATCTGGATTCATAAAGATGTTACAATGTAAAGTGATAAATGTAAAAGCCAACAACCAGTCATTTTTCTGAGTGAGGCACAGCTGAACGAAAACCAGTGAAAATAATAATGAAAGTATTTAATCCATGAATAAATGGTCTGAAAATAAATTCTTTAACGCCAGTGACATTCATATATAAAAATATTTTTTTCTATTTTGGTGATTACATTTAGTTAGAAGGAGATCGAATGAGGCAACAATTTTTTTCTTTGAATATTTTCTCAGATTTATGCACCTGCTCATTTATGGACTATTTAACGGAGAGGTGACATAGCATTTTGAAGTAATGGTTGTAATACTAGGGTGATATAGCTCTGATCTCCGTAAGTTATTTTGTATCCAAAGATTAGGACGCCCGGAGATTTTTGTCCTCATTAATTTGAATTTTGCTTCTGCGTCATTTATTTATTTGCACATCAAGAGTAATTTTGAGAAGTCTCCGAGCAAAGGTAGGCTTCTGTGTTTGATTTTATGTATTTAGTGGTGTGGTTCTCTAATAAATGGTGGATGAGTTTTATTTTAACAGCGGAGTTTTTTGTCATTCTTGTTCGTTGTCATACTTCTGTGTCCACCGGATCAATTTTGAGATTTTACCCCAGTTGTATCCATCATTATAAAGACCCCGGGATTGCTTGAATCTCGTTCCCGACACAGTTTTTTTTAAGGCCAAAATTGATTCGGACATTCAAGATTTTTTTTTCTTTTCGAGTTGTACCGAATTCTGGGTGAGGGTTGAAGTGTGTGTCGGGCCACCCAATCCAAAGCCAGATTATCGGGCACAAGGTGTTTCACGGGCTTTGCCGTGACACTCGTCACTAACTCATTCAAATTCATTTTGTTTGCTTAGTGTTGGACTCTCGTCCTATTTACCCACACTTGTCCTTCATTCCGAAACCCATTTCCCTTTCCTTTTCTCTTCATCTTCCCTTGGGGGTAGGGTTAATTCCTAGCAAAAACCTACCCAACGCCCATGCTATCCATTGGACTTCAACCAAATTTTGTATTCTGTACCTTAAGAGATGAAACTATGAATATATTCAGATACCAGGGCTGCCAACTGTAGTGATCTATTAGGCTACATTATGCCAGTTATACAATATTTTGAACTAATTAGAAATTTCGATATTACCAAGTTAATTTCGTCATTATTCTAGATAGATCCATATAGATCAATCTTAAATTTTAAGAAAAGTAGGCTCTTAAGTTCGTCACGGAACTTCTTGTTAAAAATACAAAAGAATAAACTCAGCACTTAAAAGGTTAATCAACTGAGCGCAGTGAAACCTAACACCCTCCATGTCTATACACAATTTAATATACTGGCATCTAATTCAATTCAATGCTTCTCAAGAAAGAAAGAAAGAAAGAAAGAAAGAAAGAAAGAAAGAAATATGGTGGCTGTGAAAAAAATTAAAATTATTTTTTTATTCTTTATTTCCTAATCATGTAATCGAACTGAACGTTTGAATAATAATCTTCAACTAATATAACAAACCATCATGGCGACCATCCGAAATATTTAAACGGTTCTCAATAACTGCGAATCTATATCAATCGACACTGACATTTTGTATGTTGATAGAGGGTATTATCATAAGTTCACCTATAGAACTTTGAATTACTTGATTAACATAAATCCAACATGGCGGCGACGAGAAATTTAAATATTTATATGGATTTTGCTCGCGACTTTATCATCCGAGCACAGGGGGACATAGCACGGGAGATCTACAAACACATCTTAGTATATTGACATCTAATTTAATTCAGTTTCTATGAGAACTTAAAAATAACGGCTCTGCAAAATTTTTAAAATTACGTTTTTATTTCGTGTGTCCTAAAAAAGCGATAGAAATGTAGGTTGATGTAATGAACCACGATTATAATATTAATGTGCTGGCATATAATTCTATAGCATATTATATAAAGCAATTCAACATGGCGACCATACGATATATTTCACCGGTTCTCAATATCTCCGAAACTACTTAAGCAATCAAACTGAAATTTTGTATGGTGTTAGAGGACTGTTAAGTAAGGACAAATATGTGTTTTTCCAAAACCTGAGATACACAAAAACATCTTGGCAGCCAAGTGATTTTCAAATATAAATGACCTTTCAAGCGATCTTATCACCGGAGTGCAATGAAACTTGGAACTGCGAATCTTTATTCAGAGCTTAGCGTAGAGCAGGGGTCTCCAAACTTTATAGCCTACTAGCTACACCCGACATGCGTTGCAATGTCAAACAAAGACAGATAGAAAGAAAGGAGGATAATAATAATATTATTGGTTTTCCAAGCTTGAGTTCCGTTTAAAGAATCCCCGGCCAAAAACCGTGGCGTGAACTGTATTGGAAAAGACGGACAGCAATACCAGATAACACGGCGGGCTACCGACAGACTCCTCATGTCACCTCGCGATGAATCAGTAAGCCATTCTCACACCTGGCATTGTGGTGTGATAGGTATACAGATTGTGCAATTGGGTTACTGTGGGATTTAAGGGTTCCTGTTGAGTCCCTCACCATTTTGTGTTACATAAATAAATTGTAGCAAAAGACCTTCCTTGGAGTGCACAAAACAACTCACCCAAGTTTCATGGCAATCGGATGAATGGTATATGAACGCATAGGGGACATACATACAGACAGATAGACAAACTATCACGTAACATTGATTTTTATATACATATAGAAGGGCTATACTGACTCCTCCACTAAGTCCCAAGGGCCAAGACCTAGCTAGCTCATCATACCAACATAGGCTACTATAGTTTTGAATTACGCGCAAATTTTGATTTTGGGACTAGCCGCGCAATGCACGGGGGGGAGATGGATTCCGCTCCGTTTGCTCGTGACTTTCTTTCCGCTTTCGACACTTCTTATCCGCGTGAAAAAACTTTCTCCAGAATTCAAAATACAAAAAGTATTTACAGCTCCAAATTAACTGATGAGCATTTCAAGTCGCTGTTGATAATTTCCACAATAAACTTGATTCAAAACTGCAAACTATTGTCAAATGAAATTTACAGCTACATAAATCTCATCAATCATTATTATAATGTTTAATTTCATTATGTGAATTACGTATGTATGCCATTTGCTGTAAGTTTTGAGGATAAACCTGATATAATTAATTGCAGTTAAAATGTCCAATTTCATTATGTTTGTCAGTTATTTTGTGTTTCTTAATTGGTTAAGTAAAATTAAAACATCTGATTATTTTGTTTGTTTTACTTAACATTTTACAATGTAATCAAAATAAACCATGGCGGGCCGTATACCAGGCAAGTAGCGGTAGCGGGCCGCATTGGTGGTGCTCGTGGGCCGGTGTTGGCCCGCGGGCCATAGTTTGGAGATCCTGGGTGTACAGCCATCTAATGATGTTGAATTGCTTTCAAAACGCATCAGTTAGAAATTTTAAAACATTATATATTTTTAATTTTTTAATCTCTCGATCGAAGAGATGATTATTATCTAACGGCAATAAATTCTGTAGCTTACATTTTGTAAAACAAAGAAGCCAAACATTTCGCTTTTCTAAAAATTTGTTCCCGTAATTGGTTACAGAATGATGCCACCTCGCGGGAGATTTTGAAAGCCATATAGCCTATTCTACCACATAATTTCTCAATGTGTTGGTGAAGACATAGGTCGTGAACCGAAAGCTATTTCACAAGCCATATCACATGGAAAATCCTTTCAATAGGCAGGAGATTTTTGAAAGGAAAAGACCAGTGGAATATATGAAAATAGGCTATTTAATTCTTCATGGAACTACTTGTTAAATTGTTGAGCTTAGTATAATAATGATATGAAATAATAATAATAATAATAACAAATACTGCAACACACACCCAAGTACATGGGGCTACATGTCCACGATGTCGCACTGTCCCTAAATAATCAACAACAACAACAACATGAAATTAGATCCCGCTGGCTGGTGTAAGTTGGTGGAGAAGCTGATGAATGTTTATGTAATGTTTATGGTTTTACGTACCTTTTAACTATTCTGGATTTTAGAGACGCCGGGGTGCCGGAATTTTGCCCCGAAGGGGCTCTTTAACGTGCCAGTAATTTTACTGACACGGTTCCCTCGCATTTGCGCACCCTCAAATGCCAACTGACTGCGCCAGGATACGAACCTGCTGATGAATGTTTGTTTAATGGGGTGTACTTACATAGATGTGGTCGCGCTTGAAGCGCTGGTGTAAGTTAGCAATGAAGCTGTCTTCTGAGAGTGGGTCGAGCAGCACCGAGTCCCACGCGCCCACCTCCTGGTCCAGACTCAGTACGTCCATCCCACCCCCTGCAACATAATAATAACAAGAATAATAATAATTGAAAATATCACAGGAAGGCCATAAGGAAACGGCGGTTACAGTTTCACGGACACCTACAGGGTCTTTCATATAAAGTAAGAATGGCAAGCGGCGGTTTTGTTAACCGCTGCTGCAGCGGCGTTGGCCGAGCTCGTGGTGCGCCACGGCCCCCTGCTGTAGTATTGAAAGTGCGCGCATAGTACATACTTCACCTTGCAATAAGCGTGCAGGTGTTCATTCGCCAGTCTGAACATCAGCTGCTAACATAATGAGACAGTTATCATTGCAACATCGTATTTTTGTATGTAAAATTATTTTAAGCACAAGTCGGGAAACGAACAAGTGTATTGAACAAATCCTCACATATTGGAGGAACTGAAAAGAAACATTACGCATGCAATCAGAAACATTACTTTGGCAGAACTCACTCGCGTCAGCCAGAAAGTGTTTACCAGATACAATGCCTGTATAACCCAGGAAGGACACTTACAGCAGGGGCCGCTTGCCGTTCTTACTTTATATGAAAGACCCTGTATATAGAATACCAGCCTCACAAAGAAAATGTTCAACCTAGCCTTATCAATGAAAAATCAAAAGAAACTGGCTAAAAGAAATCAGCGAAGGCATAAATGAAATTGTCATGAAGAAACCATTCAAGACAGAACAAAATTCAGCACTTTAATTCATAAACACAAGTTTTCTGAGAAGCCCACCGGACAAACTACAGCGTGAACAGCGTAAAAGGGAACACAGCGAGAGATATTGGGAAGGGAAGAAGAGAAGGTGCTAATAAGTTCAAACGCACTTCTTAGTTCGGCACAACGAATCAAATAATATTTATAACAAGCACAATACGAATCTTGATGACAATGATTGTTGTTTTAAGGGGCCTAACATCTAGGTTATCGGTCCCACAGATATTGAATATGAGTGATTGAAGCCTGTCTGGAGAAGTAAACGGAGAAGTTGAGAGTAATTTCATTGTAAATCTCTTAACGTGTAGTTTGTAAATGTGTGTAAATTATGGTTGAACCTAATTACCGAACTTCTTGTACTGAAGCACAAACAAAAACAAAAACGAGAACACAGGATGTAACAGAAAAGCACGTCTGAACTTTTGGTAAGTATTCCTCACAATAGAGGATGAAAATGCGAGAGCATGGGCTCTGAAACACTGATTTCCATGCTTAGAATTGAGAGTGTACATCACTGCGTACAGTCTCCACTACATCACAGCACAGTATGAAGGGTCAAATGGCATGCCGCATCTTATTAACAAGTATCTAAACGCACTCATTATTTGGCATGGATAAATGCAACAACCCACAGTCCTCAGCCACTGAAATATCTCTGGAGCATCGCTACCTTCCTCACGACGGGTATGAAGATATGCACTCGGGTTCCATACACAAGTACCCTGAAATGCCCTCAATCCAGAAAGCGTGGAGACCAAGGAATGGGTCCCCCTCTACCGATCCATCTGACATGGAAACAGTGGTTGTCTCTCTGTCTGCCCGGCTATCTGTCTGTTACTAATAACTTTTGCTGGCACAGCAATACGCACTAACAAGGACAATAATAGTTCCCGGATCGAAGTTCATTTAACCATATTCTATATGTGAGGAATGTGCCGATGTTTAGACACACCGTTTTGTTACTCTCATGATGTTTAACAATTAGTTTGTGAATAATGAGCCTATTTTCATATATCCTACTTACGTTTATTGCCTCTATCAACATACAAAATTTCAGTTTGATTGCTGTAATAGATTCGTAGATATTGAGAACCGTCTAAATATTTCGGATGGTCGCCATGTTGGATTCTTTTATGTAGGCCATAGAGTCAGAGTCATGTACTATCAGATGAAGATTATTGCGTAGGTTAATTATTCAAACTTCAATCGCATTATTAGGACACAATAAATAAAAATGAGATTTTAAAATTTCGCACAGCCGCCATCATGAGGTTATGAAAATAATATTGCAATACTTTATATGTCAGTGTATTACAATTTGTATAAGCATTTACCGTACCAAGTTTCACTGCGCTCGGATGGTTACATTGCAAGAAACGTCCATTAAATATTTTAATTTTGCGTCACCACCATGTTGGATTTGTGCTCACCAGGTTATCGCAAAGTTCCATAGGTGAACGTATGTTAATAGCCTCTATTAACTTACAAAATTTGAGTTTGATTACTGTCATAGATTAGTAGATATTGAGAACCGTCTAAATATTTCGGGTGGTCGCCATGTTGGATATCTTTATATGAGGCCATAGAGGTATGTACTATTAGATGATGACTATTGCATAGGTTCATTATTCAAACGTAGACTTTAATGGCATGATTACGATCACGGAAATAAAAACTAAATGTTAATGGTTCGCAAAAGCGCCATCTTGAGGTTATGTAAACAATTGAATTAAATTAGATGTTAGTGTACATACATTTGCTGTACTATGTTTCACTGCGCTTGGATGGTTAAATCTCGCTTGCCCGCCATGTTAGTTTTGTACTTAACAGGATTTTGAAAGTCACATAGGTGAACTTCTAGTAGTGTCCTTTATCACCGTACAAACGTTTTGGGAAATATCGGTAAAAGTTTCGGAGATATAGAATACGTTTCACCAATCCAACATGGCAGCCCCACTAAATATTTCACTGGCATTCTATATCTCCGCAATAGTAACAGATATCGACCTGAAATTTTGTACGGTGATAAAGAATACTACTAGAAGATCATCTATGTAAATTCCATAAACCTGTTAGGTACAAAATGAACAGGGCGGCCAAGCGAAGTTGAAACATTTAAATAGACTTTTCTCGGGATTTAACGATTCGAGGGCAGTGAATCTTGGTACAGCAAATCTTTATATACATTGCAATGCACTGGCATCTAATTTAGTTCAATTATTTACATAACCGCAAGATGGCGACTGTGCAAAAGTTTAAAATTAAGTTGTTATTTCTTGTGTCCTAGTTATGCGAGCGAAGTGAAAGTTTGAATAATGAACCTACGCAATAAGCTTCATCTAAAAGTACATAACTCTATGGCTTACACATATAACAATCCAACATGGCAACCATCCGAAATATTTAGACGGTTCCCAATATCTACGAATCTAATACATCAATCAAACTGACATTCTGTATGTTGATAGAGGCTATTAACTTAAGTTCACCTATGGATCATTCAATAATGTAGTGAGCACAAAACCAACATGCCGGCGACGCGAAATTTAAATATTTAAATGGATATTTCTCGCGACTTTTCTTCCGAGCGCTGTGAAGCTTGGCGCGGTATATCTTCATACAAGCCTTAATATACTGATGTATAATTTAATGGAATTTTATGAGAACATAAAAATGGTGGCTGTGCAATTTTTTAAAACCTCGTTTTCATTTCTCGTGTCCTAAGTAAGACTAGTAGGATATATGAAAATAGGCTATTTAGTTCTTCACGGAACTACTTGTTATAGGAAAGGATGAAAACTCAGTCCCATTTCACTTCAATACTGATCATAACTAATGCATGTACATTTTTCTAGGGGAGTTATTTGCTCATTATTCATATCTTATATACATTGTATCCCACCCAGGCTTTGGGCAAATTCGTGTTGACCGACTGAAGAGTTACAACTGACCTGGTGCAATCGGCTATTTTATCTGCACAGATTACAAGGGGTTCTCATTCGAATCCCGATGGCCCTATTTTCCAATATACCCTTCAAAATACAGAATGTTTGTAACTATTCTGAGACATATGGTTTATAAGACATAATCACTGCTTCTAGAAGGTTAAGGACACATTTGGTACCGTGCACCATGTACTGGCTGACATATGGCATACCGGTACTGTAATTGAAAATTAGCGGTCATTTTCCCAGAAATGCAGTTTAGTGAGATAAAATGGGATAATTAGGTCTTACTGTGCACTGCAGGTTTTTTGCCATCTCTTTTCAAATACAGTATCTTTTTGTTTGTCATTTGCTGCAGGCTAGTGTAAATTGTGGCATTCCACCGATTTCTCAGAAACTTATTATTCATGGCTGTGCTTGCCACGATGGGTGAGTGGTTATCGTGTCGGACTGCCAACCCCAAGCTTGCAGGTCGCTCCTGGCCATGGTGAGTGATTTTTGAAAGGCGACAAAAATCACGGTACGCATGTCATACGATGTTTCCATGTTTAAGAACCCATTTTAATTCAGTAGGCCGTGTTCATAATGGCAGAATTAATCTTGGGATTTTCCGCCAACACAAAAAGTTCCTCCTTCCTCTACCAGAAAGCGCTATAGTGTCAAGGAGCTTAGATATCTAACCTCTTTGATTTTCATAGCTCTCCAAGGAGCGATAAAATTCGACATGCAAGCTGCCCTCTTGGAGTCAATTAACAAAGCTTGCACCCGGCATCCGAGGCCATACGATTTTATTATTATTATTATTATTCATGGCTGTGATTATATAAAAGCTACTCAGGGCTGGGTGATGCTGAGTAATCGAATTTGGGGTACACCAATTCCCTGTGAATACTGTAAAAGGTTCATTAATATTGCGAAGAAGACTAGAACCGGACTTTTACGCTTCAACTTGGATAATATATGATTATCATACCTTTTCAGTGTTCCATGGAACAATACCAATTGAAATAACCGTCCATTATGACTAGTGTACTGGAAATATGTGCTAAATTACGTAAGAAAGAAAGATGAGAGACGGATTCAGGCAGCAGAGATGAGATTTGCCAGAGCCATGGTTGGTAAGACAAGAAAAGACAGAATTCGTAATGAGCATATCAGATAATTGCTTCAGGTCGACAAACTACAGGATAAAATAACCTTGAAAATGCTCATGTGGTTTTGTCATATGCGAAGTATGGATGTTACCAGAATTCCAAAACAAATGTATGAACTGCAGCTTCATGAACGAAGACCAAGAGGACGACCAAGAATGAGATATGCAGACATTGAGAGAAATGACATCCATCAATTGGGTCAGGACTTGAACAGCATTGAAGAAGAGGAAAAAGAAGAGAAGTACAGAGACAAATTGGTGGAGGGGCCTCATTCGCCGACCCATCTAATAGATGGAACGACGTGGGATATATATGTATGTATGTATATGAGTTTGTTGCTTGTTCATTGAACGACGGCAGCCATGTTGCTCACTCGGTGAGCATTCGTCAACTACCGGTACTGTTATCTAGGCGGAGGCATTGACGAGACATGACGTCACATTGACGTCACGGTAGTGTTCCCAACATGTAAGATATAAAATTCACCACCACTAGGCAAAACTCATTGGTCTACAGAGTGATTAGCGTGACAAACACCAGGGGTGCATATATGGCCAACGCGGCCCGCAGGCTAAGACCATTGTCAAAACGAAGGTTAGAATGGTCGAGTTGAGGTGCAGCCTTGGCCGCGGGAAGCTAGCGGGGTACTGTTGACGACACGTTAGGCTGTAACCATTGTCAAAAGCCATTGACCTGGACGAGTTAGGCTGTAACCAACGTCAAAACCACCAAGGTAACTGTGCCAAATAAGGCCCACTTAACGTTTAAAGATTTTTTGTATTTCCACTAGAAGGGGGGAAAATCTGATCATTGTCCTGGATTTAACTTGAAGGCAAGCAGTAATGAAAGCATGGATTGATAATTAGAATCACTGTAAAATATTTCAGTAATAATACAATATTTAAAATGCGAGTAACGGGCTTTATTAGGAACACCCGTTCCAAATAAGTCCCACTAGCCTACTTGTTCCAAATAAGACCCATATGCAAATGAAAGGAGATAAAGAAATGCACATTAAGCGGAAAATATCAATTCAGTATATTAACCTACAAATCACATTCTTTGAAATTACAAACACCAGGTTTAGGCCTATGTAGGCTATGTTAAATTTCAAAAACATGAAGAAGGTTTATTAAAATACCTAGAAATAGTAACAAAAAGAGCTTCGGAAGCCGTTTACTACTCGACTGAATAAAACATCGCGGGATCGTTCGCTCCAACAGTTGTAGTTTCTAGTCTAGCAGGTAAAGGCCGTTAAAGGCTAGTAGCTATCAGAAACACTAAGAATCTTGTAGAATTTCGAATATTCTGCTAATAAGATCACAGATGGGCCTTATTTGGAACCAGTCCTTATTTGGCTCAAGTACCTTATTCGTTTCATTTGAACCCCTCACAGGACGCTACCTAGATCGCCTATACAATTAGTACCGTATGGGTAGGATTTGCTTGGGGTTGGCAATAATGTACTTTTGCATAATTCACGCGGATAATGATTGATACAGCTGGAATTTTACTATATAAATCATGATATAATTTGGGAAGGCGGGTGGGTTATAGACAACGCAGGAGTGAACTACATCTTTTCCAGATCATTTTTATATCATTACAAAGGTATTTATGGTTAATTTCATCAGTTAAGATATTTTTTCGTAGGTTCTCGTCTTCTACACTGGAACTAAAGGGTCCACGCACAGGGTCAGTACTGCTGTTCTGACTCACTGAGGAAAGCAATGGCAAACTACCTCATTCCTCATCTTGCTTATTGTAGTATACCTCATTATAGCACTGCGTTTTGGCGGCTTCGGTGGCATAGTTGGTAGCATGCTGAGCTTCTATGCCGAAAGTCACGGGTTCAAACCCGGCTAAAGTCGTCAGATTTTTAAGAGTGTTAAAAATCCCTCAGTATGCCTTCCCTCGGAGGGGAAGTAAAGCCGGCGGTCCCATGTCATAGATTTATGGCATGAAAAAGAACCTTTTACTAATTACACTTGTGTGAAGTCAAAATTTGTAGGTTAGAATTGATAACGCTACATTAGTTCCAACGTTCGGCGACAGGTGCTGGCTGAGATGGCATCTAGTAGCCAAGTCCGCAAGCTAGGTGTCGTGGACGGTAGCATTTAGTAGCGAAAGTAAGAACTACTTGAAATTATCGGCTGCAGTCCTTACTTGAATTAAAACAGATAAGACACACTAATACAGCCATCAAAATTAACACCGGTTATCAGACAGATTCTACATACACCCAAAGTACACGGGGTTACATGACCGCGTTGTCACAGCCCCTAAACTAAGGCACCAACCTACCAACACTGCGTTGAATATACGTGGGTTTTCCATCAGCATAGTCTACGGTGGTACTTTTGGGGGATCCGACCTGCCGCCGGGATAAGTACCCAACAGACAATGAAACAGACGGACAGTCCATTGCTGGGTTGTAATTAATCCATGGAACAATGGCATACATTAGGGAGAATCTCAACAATCACAAAGGCGCGTATCCATGGCAGTACAAAATAGGTGATCACTGGTCTTGAAGACCGGTATTTTTGACATTTCTTTTCCTAAAACGCTGTAAATCACAATGCCTATGATAAGAAAATCTCTGATTATGCAAAGGCTCAGGGACAGCCATGGCGACGAAGGGGATCCAATGGAAAACTTGCTCGCCATGTCTGGCAAGGACATCTGGAAGGACACAGAGTTCGCCAAGAAACAGATCGCGGACCATGAATTAGCTGCGAGGTTCGCTAAAGTAGAAGTGAGAGCTCCAAGACATCGACAGCGGTTCAGAGAAAGAGGCATGGAGCGCGTGGAGGAGTCGCTCAACCAACGGTACTCGCTGGGCGTTCTCGTGGGTGAGTGGGCGAGTGCCTTGGCCAACGCCGAGGCTGCAGAGGAGTATGAACAACTCAGGAAGGAGAAGAGAGAGGCTGAGGAAACGAGTTCTGACCCTACCAATAAGGCCGATGCACCCTTCTACATCACGGAGTACTATGACCAGTACTGCAAGTCGCTAGTGGAGCTGAACGGGGCCACCATCGGGATCTTACCTAAAGTACAATTGTCGGGACCGTATCTGTATGGTCTGAAAAGCAGGGACCTCGAGACCATACGGTCCAAAGTGATGTGCTGTCACATGTACGAGAAAACTATGCCACCTATCCAACTCCCAGTATGCTGCACTGAATTCGCACACAAGAGAAACCTTCAATGACTTTCTCTAGTTTCATTATGGTCTCTATCCTGAACGGTCCAAAGAGATGTGCTGTCACATGTACGAAAAAACTATGCCACCTATCGAGCTCCAGGTGTGCTGCATTAGCAAATACCAATATATTTCGATGAGTTTTTAAACATTTAATTTTGGTTTCACTTCGGGGCTTGTGGCATCGTGATTATCAGTTCTGTTTACGTGACTGTAGTCTTTATAAAAATGTGTGTTATTGTTGTGCCTATACTGTAAGCTGGGATGGGATTAGGAATAATTAAGATTAATCATGGAGTTTGCCAGAACCGGAACCAAACCAGAACGTGGTAGATTATTGAACAATTGTATAATTCAAATGCATTTCTGGAAGCCATTAGGAATTGAAAATACTGTCAAATATCACTGCTGCACATAAAAATACTGTCAAATATCACTAATATACTGTCAAATATCAGTAATATTGCATAAACGAAGGTTTTTATTTGTAGCTTGTTCAACAAAGCAGAACGACGGCAGATGTTTGTGGCCGACACATTGACGTCATAATGCGTTGCCAACATGTCCGATACAAAATACACCACACGACACACGTAACTTTGCAATTATGTGAAAAAAGAAATAATTGGCCAAACCATTGGCCTGGATAAAGATTATTGATGCGTGGCTACCTACCCCCACTGTGCGTGACAAAAACCAGGGGCCACGCTATCAAACAATTAATTATTGGTCTAGGCAAAAACCATTGGTATGGCGGATGCGATATAGTACCGAATGCGTGGGGTTGGCAATGCTGTTCATGATGCTAAAAATTGCGGTGTCAGCTGGAATTTCATCTAAATAAGTCGTGATCCTGTTTGGGATGGCTGGGTGGGTTACAGGCAGCGGGGGAGTACGCATCTATTACTCTATCATCTCCAGATACCATTACAGTACTAGTCTACAGGTATTTTGGCTAATTTCAGTAGTTTAAGAATTTTTTACTTCGGTTCAGGTAAACTCCACTCTTACCAGATTAGGGGCTTTAAGTTAGACACCGACTCAAATGGAGTAGGTTAGTTGGTTGGTTCCTCAGTTGAAGGGCTGCGACAACGCGGTCATGTAGCCCCGTGAACTTTCGGTGTGTGTAGAATCTGTCTGATAACCGGTGTTAATTGTGATGGCTATATTAGTGTGTGTTGTATGTTTTTAATTCAAGTAGGGACTGCAGACATTCAATTTTCAAGTTACCAATTTTGTTACCAAACGCCACCGTCAACGGCAACTAGTTCTGAACTTGGTTACTAGATGCCACCGCAGTCGGATCCTGGCGATGAACGTTGGAACCTAAGAGCGTTAGTCAAATCTAACCTATAATTCAGCTTCACACAAGTATAATTAGTGGAAGGTTCTTTTACAAGCCATAAATCTATGACATGAGACTGCCGGCTTTACTTCACCTCCGAAGGAAGGCTCTTAAAAAATCCGACGACTTCGGCTGGGTTTGAAACCGCGACCTTGGGCATAGAAGCTCAGCATGTTACTAACTACGCCACCGAAGCCGCCACAACTGGAGTAGAAGTTGTAAACAACGGAAAATCACATCTAGGATGATTGAGGTATAACCCAAATCTTCCTCTACGTAGTTGTTCTCTAGAGCCTGAATGGGGTTCCATTGTCAGAATTAAACTTGGGAGGGCGGGAGGGGGGAGCCGGGAATCAAATCTTGGACTTTTGGGACAGGAGCCTCAATACGAACCCCTAGAATACAGAAAGCTGTGTGTGGACAAAGATCATTACATAATCCACAGATCTTGTGAACGTTTCCAAGGTAGAGAACATTTCCTAGCAGACAAAGTAGGGGTCCCCATCTTAACAAAAACGTAAAATTAGGCAATTTCTTAATTGTGCCAAATGTTGAAAGACTAAAGGGCCTGAAAAGGTTTCAAATTGTAAGTCTTGGAGAGCTCTATAAAACTAAAATAATCAAATTTCGAAAATTACTTCCGGTCTAAATGCAGTTTCGGGAATACAGCTTAAAATCGCTTGTCTCTTAACTCGTTTTCTCTTTGATTCAAATCGTAGCCCAATTAACTTATTTACATAATTACTTCCTTAATGTGTTCCTTGGTTCAATACCCTCAGGCATTAAGCTATCTGATGTTTTGGAAAATCTTCACACCGGAGGTAGTTATAAGGGCTTAAGGGTAGTTCCAATGGCCTATATTCTTAATACTAATATTTAATAAATTCATGTTCCTATTTCATAGAAACTACTGGGTAGAATTAGATGAAATTATATTACCGTAATTAGTGATCAGTTCTTAGTACTTTAACACGGGCGTTTGGTGTTCCTACTATTGTGACCATAATAATATGTTTTTTTCTTTAATCTCAAATATTTCGTTTAAAAATCTAGATATATCCATTTTTTTCCATAATGTATTTGAGCTAGAACAAAATCCATATGTTAAAATCTCATTTACAAGCCACGCTACAGGTGGTACAAATTTGAGACTTCTGTGATAAGTAACAACTGAAAAATATGGAATATTTATGTGCAAAAAGTAAGTTCTGAGAAAATGCCTTTGTATGTTCTATATCAATGTTTTCTAATGCGCACGGCATTATTTAAATAAATGTTAGACATTTTTTGCAAATAACACATATCAAGTGTTATACATCATTTTAAATCGTATACAAATCTGAAAATTGATACTTTTTCATATTTTATCCATTGGAACTCCCCTTAAATGAAACTCTGCATTGTCCCACACTAGCGCTCGTAAGAGTAGGAAAGGGCAAACTTCTAATTTAATCGACAGAATATGGTTGAGTTTCATTGACTCACACTAACGTTTGTAGTGCTAGAAAAGGCAAACTGCTAATGTAATTGACCAGATATGGTTGAGTTTTCGGTGAAGAATCATCATTCTACCGCGTGTCATCATGCCGGAACATCGTAAGAAATGTTTAGTGTGTCCTTTAAGTTTAAAAAAGTGGAGCTTCATCTAGCGTGTTAATTTCTAACTTAGCTTTTATCTCTTCAGTACGAGTACCATTAATCCCATCTACAAGTTGACCCAGCAATCATTCGTGCTACCCTCACTGCGTTGGCTTTTCCACACCTTGCCTCTATTTCCTTCCCCATAATATCACGCTGAGAAAATATACGGCCAAAGTATTTAAAATGTTCCTCCTTCTCCAATTTAGTTACTCCTACCTGACATTCTATTTCGTTGTATTTCTTCCCTACCGACATAACCTTAGTCTTTGAAATGCATGTTCTTTCAGTGTGCTGTTGAAAAAGAGGATGACATTTTAGTGAACTGTTTTCAAGAAGAAATGTGGAATTTCAAATTGCTACCTATTTGGATGTTATGAGAAGAGGGATGCTATCTTGTACCGTAACCAGATCATCTGTTCCTGGTTTCGCTGCATATTGCCCTTGTGTTGTACTGATTAGCAATCAGTTCAAGAGACACTGAGTTCCAGACTCGTACTTTCACAGCATTATGTAGCCGCCGAGTACTCGCTTGTGTGTGCGGGGAGAAGTGGAAAAAGTGGGAAATGGGATTTTTCTGCGATGGAAATAATGAAGAAATTATGGATATTTGCGTCCTTCCTAGAATATACGTTACGTATTGATGGGAACGTTGCAAAAATGAGGGAAAAGTTAGTATTGATTTGGTGTATAATTAACATAAGTGTTTCTTAAAGTAGACTTATGAGATCAATCCGGGAAAATGTGTGTCTGTCTGTCCTGTCCTGTCTGTCTGTGTCCCCCCCTAAACGGCTGCAGCTATCGAAAACTGGTAAGTGAACACATGGGAGAGGAACAGTGTCGAACCCATATCCTTGTATTTCAGAAAAGAAAGAAGTAATGCAGGCTTTAGAACGGAGTTCTGAAGTTTGTTGAGAAGGGTAATACTGCATCATATTGCGTGACGCGTGGATAAGTTGTGTAACCACAGATTGCCAGGCCACAGCTGCAGGGTGATGTCATGAACAGTCACCGGAGACCAGGTTAAGCACTCGATAAATATGGACTTGAAAATATTCCATTGAGTTGAGAGAGATGGAGTTTCGGAAATAGCCCTGACTCGACAGTTAAATGGCATCACCGCTTCAAGGGAGGAGTCATGAAATCAGAGAAATAATTGAAATTAAGCCATTTGCGGGCATTAAACTAAAGAAAGGACTCCATCGATGTTAATTATCCAGGGAAAGAGATTTTTAGAGTGGATAAAGTCAATAGTAATTGTACAAGAAAGAAATGCACAATCAGCATTGCGTAGTTGGTGATTTCCCGAACCAGGATCTTGAGGTGGGGGACAAAATGAAGATACCGCCCACATAATTGAAGAGATCATTTGAATTAATATTAAATATGTGTACGATCGATTCTTGGAAACTTAGATATTGTTGAGACGTTTAAAACCTCAGCTTTTCAGAGATATGTTTTTAACATCGTACGGCGATTATTTTGGAAATTGGTGGTGGAGAAGATGAGAAATTTATTTATTTTTACCAGAATCAAATATATAGGCCGTGAGCCCAAGGGAAATCGTGCAGTAATCATCAGACCACGCACGGTCGTGCTGTTCATCAGCACCGGCAGTCTTATTCAGTCCGTTGGGACTCGAATCTGTATCACGACGCGGAAGTACTCTTAAGGGAAGTACTATCCAGCATTCATCAGTGTCGCCGCGCCTTAAAAACATTGAAGTTCTTTTCAAAAGGAAAGTATCGGCAAAACTTCGAACAATTAATAGTCTACAGACTTAGGCCAAGTTTT
Organism: Meconema thalassinum; assembly: GCA_946902985.2. Taxonomy (NCBI): domain Eukaryota; kingdom Metazoa; phylum Arthropoda; class Insecta; order Orthoptera; family Tettigoniidae; genus Meconema; species Meconema thalassinum. The sequence continues at coordinate 739,395,648 of OX336390.1, forward strand.
AAACTGTGAGCAACATACGTTAGCCGGCGAGGGTAATCGAAGCCCAGACACTAGTATTTGAAGTTACATACTAGTATCTCGAAAGTATACGAGACATCAGCAGAGAGTGGAAACTCTAAACGTTTTTTCTCAGTGCGTTAAATAACTACAGTAGGGTCAAACATAGCAAACACCTAATTTTCCTGAATTGAGGAGATTAGCGTGACAATTGGCGATAGAGTTAGGAGTCTACAAATAGACATCAGTAGCCACGTGGAATTACAGGGAATTATTCCATCAAGAAGAGAAAATAGTCGTCAGAATTCAGTTCAGACGCAAAGTACTAGACAATATTGTCGAGCGCAGTATAGTGACTCCAGGGATATATGTAAACCATAGACCGTTTACCATATAGACAATTGCATACCGGAAGAGACAATATTATCGTGCAGTACCGTAAGTGCCGATAAATTCAACACCAGAATTAGAAGAATATTCGTAGCCAAGGAGGAGAAATTCGTACGAGACTGTCACTATCCAAATAGGAAGTAGACGGCAGCGGTCGAAACTTGCACCCCTAGGATTTGGATCGAAAAGAATTCACGTGTGTCAGGCAGTGTTTGACGCCACAAAGTGAAATTCTGTGTGTAAATATAATTATTAGTGAAATTTCTATTTCTAGTGATGCTTGTTTTTTGTGTTGTGAAAAATGTGTGTAATCCCTCATTAAATGTGTGTAAACTAGTGGGCAATTTAATTAGTAATACTATGTGTGCCACCATGGAGTGAGAAATTTAGTGTGGGCCAAATGTCGCTCCGCTGGAATCCGGACAGTTTGGCGGGATAATTCATGTAAGTAACACCAAATTTTATTATGTGTTTTGGATTCGGGAATCTCGTGTAACAATAATAACAATGGAGAAAGTATTCTCCAACATTGAAAATCAGGGATGTAAAACTGTGTGATAATGAGAAGTGCGGGATCTAATAATTAAAGTAAAATTTACTAAAATGTAAATGTGTAATCAAAAGAAATCGTATTCAGTGGAATACCAGTAAATGAAAAAGAATAATGTTATTTAAAGGCAAGCAGGATAATAATAATATTAATGTATTGAATGAATAAGTTATTGAAATAATATTCAAGTATGAGCCGTTATCTGCTAAAAATGATAAGAATAATGTAATGAATGAACAAATTATTGAAGTAGTATTCAAGTATGAGCCGTTGTGTGCTGAAGTAATGATAAAATAATGATAATGATAATTATTGAACCAGTTGTGCTCTTGTAAATGGTAAGTCAAGATTACGTTAAGGGCAAAACTATAATTTTTGGTCGAAGAAATTAATTATGTTGGAATAAATATTGGGCTTTGAAAGGCATCACGAATGTATTGATTGTCGCCCAATGAGCGCTATATTATTAATGGTCACGCTATAAATGCGGTGAGAATAATGCCAGGAGATTATAATTACGGGGATCAGCTGGATAGAGTAAATGATTATGTATGTGTTTGTAATGACAAACTTTAAAGGGTGCTAAGTTTACTGTCAAGCGCGGAATTGCGTACGAATACCTTTCCAAAAGTCGCTATTATTATTCGGACGAGTGGTCAGATACCCTCGCTCCAGATGTTAGCCTTAAGTCCTCAAAAATGGAAATATCCTAGAGGCTGGCCAGAGAATCGAACCGGAATTCTCTCACGTTGAAAGCCCCTTAATTATTATTGGTTTCATTGAGTTCTTACTTGCCAGTGATAAAGCTCCGAAATTATAATTATACCTGAGCCACAGAAATAGGTCATTAGAACCTCAGATTGTTTTGTTAAATGAATGTGATGTGTCGCCTTTCCAAGTCTCAGAAGTCACGCTTGTTTGAAAGCTGTTGTAAAGTACCGTCCAGGAGGGAGGAAGCATTGACTTGTCCTCGCCCGTCATAAATTTAAAGCCCGAAGTGTCTTGACGTTTTCTTAATGAAGGCCACTGTTGTGGTAGGCCAGTAACAGAGCCAGACACCGTCTGCGTTCTGCTGTAATAAACCTCTTAATGGACCGGTAATCTGTACCGAGTTTTGTTATGATTATTTATCCTTGCCGCCGCATTATAGATCCGCACTTCATGAATATTAGATTGTCATTGAGACAATAATGAAAATCCCTTTGTATTGTTGCATTATAAATGTTATTGTTCCCAAGTTATTGTTGGAAATATCAGGTAGCTGGGAGTCTATTGAGTTGAGTAAATCAGTAGTTTCCAAAGCTTGTGGTGCATGAGGTTCCCGAAGACAAATACAATTTGGTAGTGTTGGAAAGAGAGATGATATAGGTGAATATCAGGTGGTACCCAAATAAATGGTAATTGCTGACACAATTTTTTTATTAACATTAACTCAAATTTATAAAATATTCAAGTTAAGAATATTTAGGGTATTTTTAAATAAAAAAATATATGTAATAATTTTTACCGAGACTTTTAGAGCTCGTTTTGAGAGAATTTTGTAGTGTTGCTAAGTGGAAGTGAGAGCAGTTTTGATAATTTTGTTTAGGGTTCAGTGGAACCTCAAATATTGATTTTTGTAGATTAATGTTGTATTTGTTCCTTGTTCATTAGAACAAGTGTGAAGCTGATTCAGTTTATTTTTGTGTATTTGTAGCGCCTAATTTTGATAATTAAATAGTTTTATAGTAGGATTTTGAATTTCATTTCATTGAAGTGTTATCCTAAGCTTGATCCTATAATGTGTGAATCACTCAGTGGGAGTACGTTCTATGCCCAGGAAAGATATAGACTGAGCAGTTGGACAGTGATTTGCATATTTCTTGCACGAAAGGGCACATAAGAGAGATATACCTGAATATCTCACGGCTATATTTGAAAATGACGTCAGTGCTACCAACTGCTGAAAAATCGCAATTGAATTTTGATCTCCATGTTGGATATCACGGAAGGTATGCATGGAAGCTATTCCAAAATTGGCACACATATATATTATATAGCCTATATTATTTCAGTAGTATAGATCCCTCCTGCGGCGCTCACAAGCGACCAATCGTGACGAATGAGCATTCAAATGAAAGAGAATATACATTACCAGTGACGCATTGCACTCTAATTCCATAAATCTCTATAATTTCTTTTAAAACTTACTTTAAAAAACGGTACGAAGTGTGCGATTTGCACATACTGTTGCTGCATGAAGATACGCTCCATAATTGCTATCCCCTTCACATTTTGGCCGCTGTGACATCATTTTAACATTCTGAGGTCTTTCCTTTATCATTTTGCATGGATTTCAGAAACAGTAATTTAAAGGAATGGGTAGCCTACTCAAATTGTATAATTTCATAAATATCGGATAACCGGTGAGTGTTACGGCTAAGCTGTCAATCAATGGACACGGCACACAAATGACATTAGCAGTGGCGAATTGCATTCTAATTTCATAAATATACATTTTTGTAAGAAGTGTGCGATTATCTAATACTGTTGCTGTAGGAAAATACGCGACATCATTGCTGTTCAGTTCGCATTTTGGCCGTAGGGACGCTTGATACGTAAATAGTGTTCTATAATCATTTGGTTCAAATAAAATCATAACAACCTTGCTCCTTAAGTCTCTCATTATAAACCTATTGGGGAAAGTGTGGCTTATGAACATGCGAGATTTCTCGCACGGGTCCGCTAGTATATATTATTTCAGTAGTATAGATCCTTCCTACGGCGCTCACAAGAGACCGATCGTGACAAATGATTATTTAAATGAAAGCGCCTCAATATAGCACTGCCTTGGGTTTTTGTGGGTATCTACCCACATAACGTAACGGCAGTGCTTTTGAGGATCCAACCAGCCTTCGGGCTGACTACCTAACAGACAGACAGACAGACAGACATTAGCAGTGACGATTTGCACTCAAATTTCAAAAATATCTTTAATTTCTTTAAAAAATGACTTAAAATGTACGAAGTGTGCGATTTGCAGATACTGTTGCTGAAGGAAAATATGCTCCATAATTTCTGTCCACTTCACATTTTGGCCTCTGTGTCGCCTGTTTCATGTCATTTCAACATTTCTGAGGTCTTTCCTTTATCATTTTTGCATGGATTTCAGATACAGTAAATCAAAGGTATGAGTACTCAAATCGTATAATTTCACAATCGAATAACCGGTGAGTGGTATGATGATCCAGTTTTCAGTGATTGCTTTCTTATGTTAGGGAACGTAGAACTTGGAATTCTAACTGAAATGTAAATAGTGTTCTATAATCATTTGGTTGAAATAAAAATATAACTTTCTCCTTAAGTCTCTCATTATAAGCCAATTGGGGAAAGTGTGGTTTATGAATATGCGAGATTTCTCGCACGGTCCGCTAGTAGATAATAATATATCAGTTTAATTTCCAGAAGGCCATACATGATAGTGTTACCAACATGATTCTACGGCTGCTAATAAATCATATCGTTATGTGCATGTAACTTCCATACTAAAATTCGATTTCAAACAAATTTCGTATGCACTATAATGTACCATAACAGTATGCATATTCTTAAGAGCAACCAGGGCTGCCATCTAATAATAAATGTTCTCTATATTTTTTATCCTAATAGCAATATATCATGAAGTATGCAAGCCAACAGCTCGAAACTTTGCACTCGTATAGTGCATGACCTTCTACAATAATTTGGAGTAACAAGTATACGTCAGTGCTGTCAACATGATTCTAAGGCTGCTGATAGGTCCCATTTTTATATGCATGTAACTTCTATACTAACAAATCGATTTCAACCAAATCTCGTATGTTCTTTGTGTACCATAACTTATATGATACGTATTCTTAAGAGCCAGCAGGGCTGCCAACTGTAAATAAATGCTCTCTCTATTTATTTACCTTAATATCTATAAATCCAAAAATATGCACACCAACAGCTCTAAATTTTGCATACGTATAGTACCTAACATTCTACATTAATTTCGAGTAATTAATATACGTCAGTGCTGCCAACATGATTTAAGCCTGCTGATAGGTCGAATTTTTAAGTACATGTAACTTCTATACTAACAAATGGATAGGGGCAGATGACCTTGTAGTTCCGCCCCTTAATACAACAATAACTAACTAACTAACTAACAAATGGATTTCATCCAAAATTGGCATACAGTAGATCATAATATTTCAGAATGATTCTAAGCAAAACATACATGACATGGTCACCAACATGATTTTTACGCACGCTGATAGATCCATTGTCTAACTGAATGTAACGTCCATATTATCCATTGGACTTCAACAAAATTTTGTATGTGAATTCTGTATCTTAACAGATGGATCTAAGGATATAACCAGAGACACCAGGGCTGCCAACTGTTGCGCTCTATTAGGCTACACTAATTCAGGTATACTTCGAGCTAATTAGAAATGTCAGTATTACCAACTTAATTTCGTCATTATTTTATTCTAGACGAAATCATTGGCATGAATCTTAAATTTTAAGAAAAGTAGGATCTATAGTTCGTCACGGAACTACTTGTTACAAAATGTGAAAAGTAGGTTAACAAGTAGTTCCGTGAAGAACTATACAGCCTATTTTCATATATCCTACTTATGTTAATTGCCTCAATCAACACAGAAAATTTCAGTTTGATTGCTGTAATAGATTCGTAGATATTGAGAACCGACTAAATATTTCGAATGGTCGCCATTTTGGATTTTATATATTGTGCCCAACCAGTCACGGCAGTCTGGCATCGAACGCAGGTCCCATCAGAGAAGACCAGGCACATGGTTATGCCTAGAGTCGAACCATTGATCTCTGCGGGGGAGCGATTCAGGGAACCCAAAGAGCAATGAGAGGTATACTGGCATATAACAAGGTAGCGTGATTTCACGATCTATAGGTGAATATCATAGCAATTTAAGGGAAGAACTGTAGCCAAATGCGAGGAAATATACATTTTCAGAGCATACGAAAATGAGAGAAGGCCAGTTTGAAGTTTTACAAATGACCCTTAGCAAGTGGGCGGAGAATCTAGGCGCCGACCGAACTATTTACGTCTGGAGCAGGAAGACAGCTCAAAATTAATGACCCGGGTATCCACCGCTTGACAACGGTGAAACTGAGGGTAGACATGATGGCTCATGGAAATTAATTAATTACAGCCAAGTGGAGCATTGAAATGCATTGAAATATACACCCAGGTGAATATATTCACGGAGAGGTAATTTAGGAGTGTTTTTTCACCTAAATTAAGGCCTTTATCTCCAAATGAATGCATTACAACCTAGCCTACGCTCGAGAGCAGTGACTTTGTGACCAGTCAACGGGGAAGTACCACGATGGCGTGCCCACGCGCTGAACTAAGGCAATTAATTGTAATTAATTGGCCGAAGCGATCGCCGGCACGCGAATGTTTTTGAAACCTCCACACCTAAATAAACCAGATGTAGATGTCATTTCGGCTGAAGAGGTGTTATTTCAAGAAAGGAGTCGCTCTCATGTGTCCAGTGGACTACTTTGTACGAGAAGCCTTTATATATGGGGAGCGAGGCAAGCCAAGCCAGTGGTTCGCCAGTTGCTCTACAGTCTTCACCAGTTGTTCTACAGTTGTTCTACAGTATACACGTAACTAAGACGCTGCTAGTAGCGCGCCAAATGTTAAAGTATCAACGCGCCGTCGTTGGAGAACAATAGAAGCAAGCTATAAAGCTTCATAAGTAATCATGAAGTGCGTCGAAAGTAAATTATTACAGATATTTACCTATTATCTGACGCAAATATAAATTCGCCACAGCGAAAAGGGAACTTATAATGTTTTTGAACAGTTCTTATACCAGGAGGTATTGTCAGAATTATATATGACATCATCATCAGGAACACTACAATGATGGGAGCTTGGAAACCATTGCCACCTAATATGGATAGTGAGCTGAACAAGATTGCAGGGAACGAGTATTGAACGTCCGTAAAACGCTGTTAGATTTTCACGGAGACCAGCGGTTGTCATAATTGCAGCGCATCTCTGAGATCAGGCGTAGGAGAAGTCCAATTTAAGGATCAACATGTGAAGTAGTGGATAAATGTATATAAATTGTGAAATAGTGATTTAAAGTGTTCATGTGTATAGTGATTAATATGCAGTGTATAGCAATGATAAAAGCCACTGATAAAAATATGTGTATCATGTGGAAAGTGTATGAATCTAAGTGTTGTGTCAAGGATAACATGATGTCTTAAGTCAAGCGTCATGGTAGCGCCAAAGCTGAGGCGCTGGCACTATCCAGCAAAGAGGAAAAAGTGAGTACCCATTTTTTATAATGTCAGTATAACTAAATAGTTCACCATGTAACGATTTATCACTTTGAGAATAAGATGTAATAGTCACTTACTGAACGAGTTTTCACCACTCGTCTTGAATAAAATATGGCTTGGAAGGTGATTTGTTTGAGGCCATTCAGGCAAAAATAGTGATGGATGTAACGGTAACGTTAAATGATAATAATAATAATAATATTATGGGGTCGGCAACAGTAAAATAATAGGCATTTTTGGCCTAAATAACGTTCAAATAGTGTCATGTCTAATGTAAAGATACTGTATTTGGTAAACAGTAAGAATATAACGTGAAATATAGAGAAATACGAGAGCTTTTCAGTGTCAGTGAAATATGAATGAATATTTGATATGGTCAATCCTTAGGATTATGTTTGAGGACCATTAAAGTAAAATAAGCCAGTAAATTTTATTACATTTTTGTTAGGAGCTATGTAAAGCTTTGGTTTAAGTGGTATGATAGAGAGAACGCGGGTGCCTTAATAATTGAGTCATATATGTGAAGTATTGTTTGAGCCGCTTGTAAGCGTGCAGAATTAACGTAGAATCCAGAGATTTACGTAATAAATATAGCGGGGACAAACTAATATAGCTTGCGCGTTAGGTGAGAAGTTGGCTAAATCTACGAGTAGTATCGCCCTTGAGCATACTGTATTATTTCGCAGCGAATTGGACAGAGCCTGTCTGTATCCAACGCTTGCTTGAATTATGCCACTATTGACGTCCGTCGAGACGCTGTGAGCATGTGTGTATTAATGACTTACCCTGAGGTAAAGATCATATTCGTCGCTTAGGAACGCAGATTTCCTTATATATTATTGACAGCTGCTGGTGAAAGTCGTGGATTTTCACTATGATGCGCGTCTAAAAGCCACTAGTAGTCACCATAGAACGGCAAGGCTATCACTAGAATTCCACCCCAGCCATTAATGTTAATTAAGGAGCCAGTTGAGCCCAAGACACTATAAGGATAGGTGTTAAATATTTAAATGACTCAATTACGTAGGAGCCACACTTAGCGTTACTCCAGTACTGCATTTTGTAAACAAACCTGACCTTGATCTTGACAGTAGAGAGAGAGGGGGATTGTAGACCACTTCTGCGGCCGCCATCTTGGCTAGCCAGCTGGAACGAATTTTATTGCCTGCTGAGGGAGAGGAAGGTCGTTCGACCGGTCCCTTGTAAATTAGAGTCACAATAGGACACTGAGGAATCTCGATATTTAAATATGCAATTAAGATATGATTATTTTGATGATGCCAAGTGAATTGAACGGTGGGTTGCAACTCACATACGTTGTTGAATCATAGAAATCAGATAATATTTGGCTCAGTTATCCTCTGAGGAGGAAAGCTGAACCAAAATAATGTAGGCATCTTCTTTTAGAGTGCATTTTGCCATTCCTGCTAATTTATGCAGACGGGTATGTGTTTTCCCAGAACATGACACATTTGTAACGATGATAAGCCCGACAAGACCCAGAAAATCGTTATATGGTGAAACTATAAAATTAAGTACCACTTTTCTTAAAGCGTTCATATGGATGGAAGGAGGGAAGATGATTCACACAACACAACAAATATTTGTTAATGATTGCAGAAAGTAATGAATTCATGTTAATCAAGGTAAATGCCATAAGAAATGGAATAATGTTTATTAGTATCATTTTTATGTGATATGTGATTTTTGTGTTATGGTACTCCCATTAACTAAAGTTGTGTCAGTTGATGAACACTATGGAAACCCATGGAAGTCTGAAAATATCATTGACAGGATGCTAGAATTAGATTTGAGTGCAGTGTAGCACTATATTAAGAAGAAAGCTCACAGAACAACCCTATTTTATTTGTGGGAATTAAATGTAATTTGTTCTTTATTTGTATTTGTTGTATAGCCATGATTTTAGACCAGTAAATGTGTTATTTTTAGGAAAATGTTGTGTATTTTCCTGTAGAGTAGATACCTGGTAGACTCAAATCCTGAGCATGTGGTCGTATAGTGGGCAGGAACGTCCCATACTTCGAAAGACCGTGAGTTAGTTGGGATACGAACACATGGTCCACATGATGACAATCGGGTACATGGGGGAGATGTCTCTGTACTAGGATTGAGTCACAGGTACTGCTAAAGTCGGCCAAGATATAAATGGTAGAAGCAAGTACAGCATAGAAATTAGGACAGAATAGGAAAGGCCGCGTCCCATTTGTTAATAAGCCATCGCGTAAAATAAATGTTGATAATCCTCCATAAAACATGTTTAAATGTAAATGTAATTTACACACAAACCCCTTTAATTATCATGGCCCAAGCAATGTGGGACGGTATTAATTCATGATGGAACCGCCTGCATCTGTGCAATATGAGCGATCTTGGCATTGCGCAAACTGGCCAGGGCAAAGCATGTCTTTACCCACTTCATTATCATGACGGCCTATATGTGGGGCATTCGGCAATAAAAACCACTCCTGGGACAGTTTTAGTAATAATTCAGAATATGGCCGATGTCTTACAATGAGGACCAGAATGATAATGGTTATCTCATCATTATCATGGCGCCCAGTACGTGAGTGGCTTATGGGATTCAGATAAACCCCATAATAATAGCATGGTTTTCATGGGGAAAACCATAAAAATAATATTTTTCCTCAAACTTTGTTTGAGCGATTGTGAGTCTTTCTAAATGATATTCAGACGTCAGACATTGTTGTCAGACGGGTACGAGGGTCTATACCCATTCCATAGTTAGTTTTGACATTTTATAATATGTTGTTGTTGTTGTCGTGGGATCGGAATCCTTTTCTTTCTAATAGAACGCGCCAGCATATTCAGCTGCGGCCTACCTATATCTCAAATTAAGAAGTACAGGATGGCTGGAACTGAAGACGTACTCAGGTGTATTGCTGAGTTAAAGGAACATTTTGATAATTCTAATGCTAAGAATAAGGAAGAATCTAAAGCATTTAAAGATGAAATAGCAGATAGATTGGCTACAATAAATGTACAATTGGAGGCTAATCAAGCCGAAGTAAACACTAGACTAGAGGCTAATCAAGCCGAAGTAAATGCTAGATTGGATGCCAATCAAGCCGAAGTAAATGCTAGATTAGAGGCTAATCAAGCTGGAATAAATACTAGACTAGAGGCTAGTCAAAATGAGGTAAGCCAGATGTTGGCTACAGTCAATACTCAATTAGAGGCTAATCAAGTTACAATAAACACGCAATTAGAGTCAAACCTAATAGAGGTTAGTAAGAAAATGGATGACGTTAAAGAGTCTGTCCAGCGTGAGGTAACTAAGAATATTGTTAGCGTGGTCTCAGAAATGCAAGGTGATAACGATAAACGTTTTGAGTCTATTGAGTTAAAATTAGAGAATAATCTGCAAGCGTGCAGAGATTCACAGCGTGAAATTAACGATAATTTAAGCAGTATGTCCTTGGAGCTTAAAGACATTCAGAGTCAGAATGAAGCTAATACTAAACGTCAATTAGAGCAGTTTAATACGTTCACTCAGACCGTGGATCAAAGGTTCGAGGATAGCGATATAAAATGGAATACGCGAATGGCAGGTTACGCCAAGGCGGTAGACGAAGCCTTAAGGAAACAGGATCAGAATATCCTTGACCAATGCAAGGAAATTCAGGAAATAAAAACTTCTGATCAAGAGAATAAGGAGATAATGTCAAATATGAAGAGACAAGTCGGGAAAGTGCAGAAAGAGTTGGAACAAACTCAGAACGACTTAGCAGTTATCCATAAAAGACAAGACGAGGACCAGGGAGAAATCACGAAAATAAGGACTGAAATCTCTCATATACAAGGTCACATTCAAAAGGAAGTTACAGGCTTACGAGAAGAATTAGAACTTCGAGAAGGCTTAAAGACTGAAGCCAGTGATAAGACTCTTGCCGAAGTAAGAGAGAGTCTAGCAGGGGAAATTATCCACCTGAAGGAAAACCTTAAGGATGATAAGGAAAAGGTATTTTCTATGGCAGAGAGAAACCGAGATCGCCTAGAGAAAATAGAACGAGAGGTATTAGCTCGTTTGGAAAGGGCAGAAAACAGACACAGCCAAATCGAGACTAGAATGATCGCGCAGGAGGAATCTATGTTGCGAAATCCTAGGTCTAGCGAAGGAAGTATAGACGAGAATAGGAGAAATAAATGGGCAGAGATAGAAATACAGCCCACTCCAAAGAATGCAGCCATGCCAAGTGACAGTCCGTATACCACACCTGGTATGCCAATTGCCATGTCAACACCGCATGAAAATGCTGTTCAAAGTCAAATAGTCACAGTTATAAGGGCTAGTGATGAGAAACCAAAGAAATACTCTGGGAGTAATTCTAACATGACACCCAAGTACTGGCTTAAAGAAGTTTCCGAGTACTTGAATGACGCGAAAGTACCGCCAGAGCGCAGGTTGAGAGCGATTGAAAAACTAAACGAGGGGGAGTGTGCCCTATGGTTTAGGAGTTTTCGGTACACGTTCGACACCGTTGAAGAATTTCGCCAAGCATTTTTAAGCAGATACTGGAACGCGAGCGTACAACAGAACCTCAGATTGGACTTGTATTCCAGGCGTTACAGTACTAGTAATCCGACTAAGTACGGAGAATTCTTTGTGAATCAATTATGCCGTTTTCGAGAGCTTGATGAAGGGCTTAGAGAGTCAGACTTGTGCATAGCAATAGCCAAGCAGCTACCGTATGAAGTACAACGTCTGCTAATCTCAGCAAACGCCAAAACTGCAACCGATATGGAGGAGGTGCTGAGACAACTCGATCTAACCACAGTGCAGCACACAAGACAAAGTCGAAATGAGGAACAGGTTAACATGACGACTACACCGATTGAGCCAACTAAGGTGCAAACAAAAAGCAAATCTACAAGCACCGAAACAGAAAAATCCGACTGGCAACGCGAAGGACGCGAAAACCAAAATTGGAGGCCAGCATATCGGGGAGGATCGAACCGTGGTAACCGAGGAAGGAAAAACTGGAATCAGCGTGGTACCAGAGACCAGCAGCTTGATAACAGAAGGAGTTACGGCCGAAATGGGAACAACCAAGGATGGAGATCCCAAGAGCAAAGTCGCGGGTTGGATGAAGAGGCGGAAGAACGTTATCACGCATCTTTAAGATACATGGAAGAGCGCGGAGATGATCCAAGACAATCGCGAGTTCATTGGGATGAAGCGATTAGGAATAGAAGGTCACCCGACATATATAAAAATGATGACGGTGCCAAGAGCCTGGAACTTCAGCAGCATGAAGACAGACAGAAGAACTCCACAAAGAATGGAGCAATTGAAAAAAAAACACCAAATTTAAATGACCAAAGAGAGATAAGTTCAGGATGGAATACAGTGAATGTTGTTAACTGGATTGCAAAACCTGAGGAGCTTATCGAAGACCTAGATGGAAGGACGGTCAATGTAAGAAGGGAACTACCCATTATTATTGTAAACATTGCGGGTATAAAGATAAGGAGTCTCATTGATACAGGGTCAACAGTGTGTTTGATAACCCAGGCATTATACAGTGAAATCCAGAGTAAAATTCACGTATTGAAAATACCTATTTCAAGCGTGAAAATAAAAGGTGTCATACCAGATAAAGTTATGATATGCAAATACCAAGTATTTTTAGATTTGCATATAGGGAACTCTACATTCTCACAGAGCTTCCTACTTGTGAATAAGCTGCCTTTTAATATCATTGTTGGGATGGATTTCATAAGAGAGTATAAAGTTATTATAGATCTCTCGCAAGACATTGTTATGTTTCGCGCAAGTGAGGGAAAGGAAGAGTTAGAACTCTCATTAAAGCATAATGAAACGAGACCAGAAGAATACGTATGGCATACATACGGAGATATGACTGGGGATGCAGTGTCGACAACAGAAGACATCGAGGAAGAGTTGGCAACACTGGCCGCAGACATTGAAAAGGATCTCGAACCAAAATTTGAAGAATGCCTGGAAGAGAAGATTGAAGAAGCTAAATTTGGTCCAGAACATAAGCAAATGCTAAGGGAACTGCTATTTGAGTATAAAGGAGTCTTCGATTCGAGACCTGGCCGGATCAAGAATTTCCAGTATGCGTTCCAAGTCAGCGATTGGACACCATTTAAACAGAAGCCGTATCCTGTAGCTGAGAAACATTATTTAAAGGTCAAAGAAGCAATACAGGAAATGCTAGAAGCAGGCGTCATTGTAAAGACAGCCACACCCTATGTCAGCCCACTGGTAGTTGTACCTAAACAGGACGGAAGGGTGAGGATATGCCTGGACCTACGAAATTTGAATTCCAAGGTCATACCGGAATTTGATAAAGTGCCGCCCATTAAGGAGGTACTCAGAAGGTTCAAAGGAAAGACTGTGTTCTCAAATCTTGACTTGACGGCAAGTTTCCACCATCTTGCTCTGGAAGAGAAAACAAGCTTGCTAACTGGATTTTTATTTGACCAGCACACGTATTCATACGTGCGTCTTCCATTTGGGTTAAAAACAGCAGGTTCGGCATTGATACGAGCGCTAGATCGGAACCTGTCCGAAGAAGTAAAAGCTACAACCATATGTTACGTAGATGATATACTACTGACATCGGAAACTGTCGAAGAACATGTCAGAGATCTACGCAAGTTGTTATATGACCTAAGTCAGGCTAACTTTAAGGTCAATATAAAGAAGTCTAACTTCGCTCAGAGAGAAGTTAAATTTCTAGGCCATGTAATAGATGCACAAGGAGTCAGACCTAATCCGGGAAAATTGGAAGTCATTAAACATTTCCCGAGACCAACGAAGGTAAAGAACGTCAGGCAATATCTAGGCGTTATTGGATTCTTTTCAAACCATTGTCCGAAGTATACCGAGACCGTAGCACCACTCCAAGACTTACTTAAGAAGGGAGGAAGGTGGCGCTGGACGGAACAATGCGAGGAAGCCTTCGTGAAATCTAAACAGATGTTGTTAGATTATGTGAAATTGGGATATCCTGACTACACTCAGAAATTTATTATCCAGACTGACGCATCATTTATAGGGATCGGAGCTATGTTATATCAGGAGAATGTGGACAGGCCAGAGGAGAAAACTTACATTGCATTTATCAGCAGAAGGTTGAAGCCCAATGAAAAGAATTATACGGTCACGGAGATCGAATTACTCGCGATACTGTATGCCTTACAGTATTGGCAAAAGCTAGTTTATGGTTTTAGAATTATATTGAGAACAAACCATAAAGCCCTAACGTTCCTGCTGAAAACTGACTTGTCGAGTCAAAGACTGACAAGATGGTCCCTGTTCATACAGCAATTTCAAGTGGAAATAGAGTATTGCCCGGGGAAGGACAATACCATACCTGACTTGCTGAGCAGATACCCTACAGCTGATGAAGAAGTTCTAGCTATCGAGATAGAAGATAGAGATCAGAAGACCTTAGATGATCTGAGGAACATCACCGTTTTTCAACGTGAAGATCCCTGGATACGGTTGATGATTAATTACTTCGAGGGAAAGCTGGATAGAGGAACTCCGATGTATGTGGAAGCCGAAGCACTATCAACGGAATATCTATGGTTTAACCAGATGTTACATAAATGGAGTGACTCAGACCACACCAAACCCAGGATAGTCATACCACCAGCATTACAGAGGAGGCTAGTATGGTTAGCACACCGAGCTTTTGGACATTCCGGTGTAGATAAGACTGTTGCCCTGCTTAAAGAAGCATTTATTTGGCCAAAACTTAGAGAGACGGTCAGAAATACTATCAGGACATGTGATATGTGCCAACGAGTAAAGCCTAACTCGTACTTAATGAGGCAGAGACCTATACCACTCTTACCAGAGAAGCCATGTCAGCTTCTGGCACTGGACAACTTTGGGCCGCTTCCTAGAGCTAGAAGAGGAAATAGACACATCCTAGTTGCACTAGACGTGTTTTCCAAAATGGTAGTCCTGTGTCCAATTCAGAAAACCAGTACAAAACAGGTACTTAAGAGACTGAAGGAAAGAATCATTCCTATGTTAGGACAGCCAGAGAACATCTTATCGGATCATGGGAGCTGTTTTACCAGCATAGAATTTCGCAGGGAGTTGGAGAATCTGGGCATAAGACAGATTTTGTCCACAGTTCGACACCCGGAGTCGAATTCCGCCGAGAGAGTTATGAGGGAACTGCAAAAGTACATGAAGATATATTGCTCTACTGAGAACTGGAAATGGATTGACGTACTTGAGATTATTGAGTATTGTATCAACAATACCGTACACGAAGCGACAGGAGAGGTGCCAGTGAGCCTACATCTCGATAGAAGACCAGAGAGGCCATGGAATAATGTCATTCGGACACCCATCGATGCACAACCTGGACGTGAGTTGAGGATCCAGAGAACGTTCGAGTATCTCAAGAAACAAGCAGATAGACGGCAGCGGAGAAACAGGAGGAAACGCTATCACAGACCGTTACTCGTAGGGGAATACGTCTTATTGAAGAAACCCGCCAGTTCAGATCCAGAGAGCAGGAAATATAAGAAATTTCAGCATGCTTATCACGGACCCTACCTGATTATAAGGGATCTGCAAAATAATGCATATCGGATCAAAGACGAAGCAACAGGTAGAGAAGTTGTAAATGCAGCGAATTTGAAGTTATATAGTCCACCAGAAGACTATGAGACAAGAGAGGAGCAATCATTGTACACCCAAGTGGACGGGGAATCATTACGTATGCACGGAAAGAATCTTGAGAAAAGCTTGCAGTCTCAAGGAGGAACGGAGCGAAGCAACCAGCTCGCAGACCCAACGGATACAAGGGAAGAATGCAGCTGTCAACTGCAGGAACTTTATGACCAGTTGAGGGAAGCCGCTGCGGAGCTAGAGGGGGTGAATGAACAATTGCGAAGGCAGAACGAGAGTCTACGAGAAAGCAGACAGAGTGGAGTGGGGAACGAGAGATCCCATTGCCGAGAGCACTGACCGCTTAAAGTAAATATTGCATGGAGTCGATGCCATCTGATAGGCCCGAAAAATGCACTTATGAAATGAGTTTTCCGAGCTTAGCAGGGAAAAGATGTGCCCAACCAGTCACGGCAGTCTGGCATCGAACTCAGGTCCCATCAGAGAAGACCAGGCACATGGTTATGCCTAGAGTCGAACCATTGATCTCTGCGGGGGAGCGATTCAGGGAACCCAAAGAGCAATGAGAGGTATACTGGCATATAACAAGGTAGCGTGATTTCACGATCTATAGGTGAATATCATAGCAATTTAAGGGAAGTGTAGCCAAATGCAAGGAAATATACATTTTCAGAGCATACGAAAATGAGAGAAGGCCAGTTTGAAGTTTTACAAATGACCCTTAGCAAGTGGGCGGAGAATCTAGGCGCCGACCGAACTATTTACGTCTGGAGCAGGAAGACAGCTCAAAATTAATGACCCGGGTATCCACCGCTTGACAACGGTGAAACTGAGGGTAGACATGATGGCTCATGGAAATTAATTAATTACAGCCAAGTGGAGCATTGAAATGCATTGAAATATACACCCAGGTGAATATAGTCACGGAGAGGTAATTTAGGAGTGGTTTTTCACCTAAATTAAGGCCTTTATCTCCAAATGAATGCATTACAACCTAGCCTACGCTCGAGAGCAGTGACTTTGTGACCAGTCAACGGGGAAGTACCACGATGGCGTGCCCACGCGCTGAACTAAGGCAATTAATTGTAATTAATTGGCCGAAGCGATCGCCGGCACGCGAATGTTTTTGAAACCTCCACACCTAAATAAACCAGATGTAGATGTCATTTCGGCTGAAGAGGTGTTATTTCAAGAAAGGAGTCGCTCTCATGTGTCCAGTGGACTACTTTGTACGAGAAGCCTTTATATATGGGGAGCGAGGCAAGCCAAGCCAGTGGTTCGCCAGTTGCTCTACAGTCTTCACCAGTTGTTCTACAGTTGTTCTACAGTATACACGTAACTAAGACGCTGCTAGTAGCGCGCCAAATGTTAAAGTATCAACGCGCCGTCGTTGGAGAACAATAGAAGCAAGCTATAAAGCTTCATAAGTAATCATGAAGTGCGTCGAAAGTAAATTATTACAGATATTTACCTATTATCTGACGCAAATATAAATTCGCCACAGCGAAAAGGGAACTTATAATGTTTTTGAACAGTTCTTATACCGGGGGGTATTGTCAGAATTATATATGGCATCATCATCAGGAACACTACAATGATGGGAGCTTGGAAACCATTGCCACCTAATATGGATAGTGAGCTGAACAAGATTGCAGGGAACGAGGATTGAACGTCCGTAAAACGCTGTTAGATTTTCACGGAGACCAGCGGTTGTCATAATTGCAGCGCATCTCTGAGATCAGGCGTAGGAGAAGTCCAATTTAAGGATCAACATGTGAAGTAGTGGATAAATGTATATAAATTGTGAAATAGTGATTTAAAGTGTTCATGTGTATAGTGATTAATATGCAGTGTATAGCAATGATAAAAGCCACTGATAAAAATATGTGTATCATGTGGAAAGTGTATGAATCTAAGTGTTGTGTCAAGGATAACATGATGTCTTAAGTCAAGCGTCATGGTAGCGCCAAAGCTGAGGCGCTGGCACTATCCAGCAAAGAGGAAAAAGTGAGTACCCATTTTTTTATAATGTCAGTATAACTAAATAGTTCACCATGTAACGATTTATCACTTTGAGAATAAGATGTAATAGTCACTTACTGAACGAGTTTTCACCACTCGTCTTGAATAAAATATGGCTTGGAAGGTGATTTGTTTGAGGCCATTCAGGCAAAAATAGTGATGGATGTAACGGTAACGTTAAATGATAATAATAATAATATTATGGGGTCGGTAACAGTAAAATAATAGGCATTTTTGGCCTAAATAATGTTCAAATAGTGTCATGTCTAATGTAAAGATACTGTATTTGGTAAACAGTAAGAATATAACGTGAAATATAGAGAAATACGAGAGCTTTTCAGTGTCAGTGAAATATGAATGAATATTTGATATGGTCAATCCTTAGGATTATGTTTGAGGACCATTAAAGTAAAATAAGCCAGTAAATTTTATTACATTTTTGTTAGGAGCTATGTAAAGCTTTGGTTTAAGTGGTATGATAGAGAGAACGCGGGTGCCTTAATAATTGAGTCATATATGTGAAGTATTGTTTGAGCCGCTTGTAAGCGTGCAGAATTAACGTAGAATCCAGTGATTTACGTAATAAATATAGCGGGGACAAACTAATATAGCTTGCGCGTTAGGTGAGAAGTTGGCTAAATCTACGTGTAGTATCGCCCTTGAGCATACTGTATTATTTCGCAGCGAATTGGACAGAGCCTGTCTGTATCCAACGCTTGCTTGAATTATGCCACTATTGACGTCCGTCGAGACGCTGTGAGCATGTGTGTATTAATGACTTACCCTGAGGTAAAGATCATATTCGTCGCTTAGGAACGCAGATTTCCTTATATATTATTGACAGCTGCTGGTGAAAGTCGTGGATTTTCACTATGATGCGCGTCTAAAAGCCACTAGTAGTCACCATAGAACGGCAAGGCTATCACTAGAATTCCACCCCAGCCATGAATGTTAATTAAGGAGCCAGTTGAGCCCAAGACACTATAAGGATAGGTGTTAAATATTTAAATGACTCAATTACGTAGGAGCCACACTTAGCGTTACTCCAGTACTGCATTTTGTAAACAAACCTGACCTTGATCTTGACAGTAGAGAGAGAGGGGGATTGTAGACCACTTCTGCGGCCGCCATCTTGGCTAGCCAGCTGGAACGAATTTTATTGCCTGCTGAGGGAGAGGAAGGTCGTTCGACCGGTCCCTTGTAAATTAGAGTCACAATAGGACACTGAGGAATCTCGATATTTAAATATGCAATTAAGATATGATTATTTTGATGATGCCAAGTGAATTGAACGGTGGGTTGCAACTCACATACGTTGTTGAATCATAGAAATAAGATAATATTTGGCTCAGTTATCCTCTGAGGAGGAAAGCTGAACCAAAATAATGTAGGCATCTTCTTTTAGAGTGCATTTTGCCATTCCTGCTAATTTATGCAGACGGGTATGTGTTTTCCCAGAACATGACACATTTGTAACGATGATAAGCCCGACAAGACCCAGAAAATCGTTATATGGTGAAACTATAAAATTAAGTACCACTTTTCTTAAAGCGTTCATATGGATGGAAGGAGGGAAGATGATTCACACAACACAACAATAGTACATTATGCAACGAGCCTATAATGGCTATAATTAAGACACGAGTATTTTTTATAAAACGAGCGTATGCGAGTTTTATAATTTCCATACGAGTGTCTTAATTACCATTATAGGCGAGTTGCATACGACTGTTTATGTTCGACGATAATTATAACTTTATTATATGTTTTAACATAAATATTCATAAATATCTGTTGAGAGTCAGCTAGTGGAATTTTGTGATCGCAGAGCGAGCGTTGGGTGTTATATTTTTGTCTTTCAAGAGCTTTGAACAACCGACGCATGCGCTCTGTGTGGTTGCAATGCCATATGCAACCATATGTTTACATCAGCCGTCCCTCAGTAATATTGTCACCGCAGTCATTTGAAGACAATGCGCTGTGTAGAAATTAGTGTTGGTGATTTTAAGGTACAGTGCTATTTCTTGTCTCATATTCGCCAGTTTATTTACGCGAACATATGGACGGTGGGTATTCCATGTCGGTAATTTATTATAGTTCGATGTTGTGTTTATGTCCGACATGTTGGATTTTGAGCGCATGCGCGAAGTTATCGTTACCTAATTGGTCAATGAACGAGCTCTGATTGGCTGGAGAAACTGTATCATAATGGAAAACAGTGTTATAATGACCATCATTATGATACAGTTATCTGACACATAATAGTGAGGGTCGAACATAAATATTTGTTAATGATTGCAGAAAGTAATGAATTCAAGTTAATCAAGGTAAATGCCATAAGAAATGGAATAATGTTTATTAGTATCATTTTTATGTGATATGTGATTTTTGTGTTATGGTACTCCCATTAACTAAAGTTGTTTCAGTTGATGAACACTATGGAAACCCATGGAAGTCTGAAAATATCATTGACAGGATGCTAGAATTAGATTTGAGTGCAGTGTAGCACTATATTAAGAAGAAAGCTCACAGAACAACCCTATTTTATTTGTGGGAATTAAATGTAATTTGTTCTTTATTTGTATTTGTTGTATAGCCATGATTTTAGACCAGTAAATGTGTTATTTTTAGGAAAATGTTGTGTATTTTCCTGTAGAGTAGATACCTGGTAGACTCAAATCCTGAGCATGTGGTCGTATAGTGGGCAGGAACGTCCCATACCTCGAAAGACCGTGAGTTAGTTGGGATACGAACACATGGTCCACATGATGACAATCGGGTACAATATGTAGGTCCTAAAGTCATGTATTGTTATATGAAGATTATTGTGTACGTGTAGCATTCAATCTTCAATCGCATGATTTGGACACAAGAAGTAAAAACGAGATTTTAAACTTTCGCACAGCTGCCATCTTGTGGTTATGGAAACAATTGAAATAAATTAGATGCCAGTGGATTAACATTCGTATAAGGATTTACTGTACCAAGTTTCACTGCACTCGGATGGTTAAATTGCGAGAAACGTTCATGTGAATATTTATATTTCGCGTCGCCGCCATGTTGGATTCGTATTCACCAGATTATTTTAAGTCCTATAGGCGAACTTAAGTTCATAGCTCCTATGAACATAAACAAATCAGTTTGATTGCTATAATAGATTCGTAGATATTCGGAGCCGTCTAAATATTTCGGATGGTCGCCATGTTGGATTGTTAAATGTATAGGCCATAGAGTCATGTACCATTAAAGGAAAATTATTGCGTAGGTTTATTATTCAAACTTTCACTTCGATCGCATGATTACAACACAAGAAATAAAAAACTTATTTTTCGAAATTCGCACAGCCGCCATCTTGAGGTTATGTAAACAATTGAACTAAATTAGATACCAGTGCATTACAATGTGTATAAACATTTCCTGTACCAGATTTCATTGCGTTTGGAACATTAAGTCGCGAGAAAGGTCTATTTAAAATTTTCAAATTCGCTTGGCCGCCATGTTCGTTTTGTAGTTAACCGGCTTTTGAAAGTCTTATAGATGAACTTCCAGTAGTGCACTTTATCTTCGTACAAAATTTCAGGGTGATACCGTTAATAGTTTCAGAGATATAGAATGCCGGTGAAATATTTCGCACATCCACCATCTTGTGGTTATGTAAACAATTGAACGAAGTTAGATGTCGGTGCATTACAATGTGTATAACCATATCCTGTACCAAGTTTCATTGCGTTTGGTTGGTTAAATCGCGAGAAACGTCTATTTAAAAGTCGCAAATTCGCGTGGCCGCCATGTTGGTTTTGTAGATACCAGTTTTTCAAAAGTTACATTGGTGAACTTCTAGTAGTTCCCTTCATCACCGTAATAAATTCCAGGGTGATATCGGTAATAGTTTCTGAGATATTGAAAGGCGGTGAAATATTTCGCACAGCCGCCATGTTGGATTTGTGAGACGTAACAAAATTTGAAGGGCACGGTCGGGGTCGCCCGGAATAGTGCTATGAACTTACCGAGTTTCATTGAAATCGCTCCAGCCGTTTAGATTTTATTAGGGGACACACACACACACCTCTCTGTCTCTCTCTCTCACACACACACACACACACACACGCACACACACACGGACAAAAGGTGATCTCATAAGCCTATTTTTTCAAAATTGAAAATAGGCTAAAAATGAGGAAAAAGTAGAATTATGAGATCGATCCGGGCAAATGTATGTCTGTCTGTCCTTCTGTCTGTCTGTCTGTGTGTGTGTATTCCCCTATCAACTACTAAACGGATGCAGCTATTAACACCAAATTTTGTATGAGTAAAGACTTCTTCTACCTGAATATCTCCCACCAATATTTGAAAATTACATCAGTTCTACCAACTACTGAAAAGTCGCAATTGAAATTTGTGCTCTATGTTGGATATCTCAGAAGGTATGCATGCGAACCATTCTAAAATTGGCACACGCAGAGATAATAACATTCCAGATTAATTTGCAGGAGCCCATATATGATAGAGTTACCAACATGATTCTACACTTTCTGATAGGTCAAATATTTAAATGATCATACTATACTTCTCTACTATAAATTGGATTTCAACCAAATTTCGTATGTGCTTTGTGTTCCATAACAGAGATGGCTGTGCGAATTCTTGAGAGCTAGCAGGGCTGCCAACTTTTAGTTAATGCTCTCTCTATTTTTTTTCATCCTAAAACCAATATATCAGAAAGTATGCAAGCCAACAGCTCTAAACTCTGCACACGTATAGTAGCTGACATTGTAGATTAATTTGAAGTGACTGATATACGTCGATGCAGCCAACATGATTCTAAGCCTGCTGATAGGTCCAAATCTAAATGCATGTAACTTCTATACTTACAAATGGATTTCAATTAATTTTCGTATGTGGTTTGTGTACCACAACAGATATGACTATGCGTATTATTAACTGCCATCAGGGCTGCCAACTGTTGAAAAGTGTTCTCTCTATTTTATTATCCTAATTCCAATATATCAGAAATTATTCAATCCAACAGCTCTAAACTTTGCACACGTACTGTATAGTACCCGACATTCTACATTAATTTGGAATAACTGATACATGTCAGTGCTGCCAACATGATTATAAGCCTGCTGATAGGCTCAATTTTTAAATACTTGTAACTTCTATACTAACAAATGGATTTCATCCAAAATTGGGAACAATAGATCAAAATATTTCATTTCAGATTAATTCTGAGCAACACATACATGACATTGCTGCCAACATGATTTTATGCGCTCTAATAGATCCAATGTAACATAAACTTATTTCTGATATATTGATTAATCATTGGCATGAATCTTTAATTTTAAGAAATGTAGGCTCTTTAGTTCGTCATTGAACTACTTGTTTCATGGCAAATGTAAGATGATTATTTACGCTAATCTCATTCAAATTATGTCATTAAGAATAGTTAACACTCTGAACTGAAAAGGGTAGGAATTCTGTCTGTATGACATTCATTTTAAACAAAGCACTTGACATACAAAGCCTAGGGGAACGATTAACTCCTCAAATGTCTAAATGTTCCGCTTTATTCTTTATGTAATTTAAATATTATTGTAATGCCAGTAGATTCGGAAAACTAACGTGCGGATACGGATTAAAGTCATGCGGATGCGGATAACGATTTGTTTATCCGCGCATGGCTCTAATGATAGGGACCTGTTACAAATTTACATGACATTTGAGGAATATTTCAACGTATTGGGTTGTAAAAACGTGTCAGTCAGTCTAAAAGACTAGACTTTGTATTATTTTAAATGCTACAAATGATGAAAAATGCTAGAAAGGCTGGAGGCTACTCGCTTAGCTCGAAGCCAAAGAATCTTGACATGTTAGAAAATTATCTGCATAATACTTATCTTGCTTATCTTGTTTCAAATTACTCGAGAACGGCAAGTGCAAACCAAGCGCAAAGCAAGGTCAAGCGCGCAGGATGCCGTTAAGCTCACCAGAGCGCGCGGAGACGTGCCCCTTCCATCCAGTCTAAAAACACTTATAGTGGGCGATGTATTGAAGATAGAGATATGCTCTCGCGGACTTTTTTGTAGAACTTTTCATGCTGACCAATTCTTACGCTCATAGTATATTGATATTTTTAACGGTTTGCCCAACGTAAGCTTAAGAAGCGCACGGACGCCAAGTTTGTTTTCGACTTTTTCACTGAAATCGTTACTGCTTGGCTTCCTTTGATCATACATAAATTATTTTCTACAGAATCTTTCCTCGAGATATCCTTTACAGAATGGTGAAAACCGCATCAAAATCCATCCAGTTCTCGAGATTACCCGTGACATCCAAGAATCGGGGATTCTTGTCTTATACTAACGAAGTAGAGATTGTCGGGGAACACATGCACCAAGCAGTACTAAGACGTCACACACCTCAGTGCATCTGGGTACATTTCGTCCCGTCACCGTAACGTAACGACGCCAGACACCAGCGTAACGACGAAGTCGATAAGATAATTTTAAATTATAAAAGAAATCACCGAGAGGATTTATTGAACTTACATGGGGACCGCGCATACTCGTCATCACCAATTTCGTCCAAATGTATGCAATATTTGTGCCATACACGACCTAATAGCAAAAAGCCTTCGTTTCTATCATTGCGGTCGTGAAACCAAATTCTTGTATTTATTATTCTTCTGCTTCTTTCTTTCTTTCTTTCTTTCATTCTTTCTTTCATCGTTATGCTTATTCACAGATCGCGTTGGAACTTGTTAGAAAGTTTGATGATTTTGCATTCTTCTTCTCCCAAAATCTCTTCATGAACTCACTGTGTTGCTTCTTGCGTTCTTCTGCCCATCTTGTACCAGTCCTGCTGCTAGATTCCACCCTAAACGTGTGCTTATTTACAGTGGTTCTGAAGATTTATCGGTTTTTATTATGTTCCCCCTGATGTTCATCTCATTCCAGGTCCCCCCTTGTTTCCTTCAGCCAATTTTTCCTCGAATTGTTTGTATTAATTATTCTGAATAGTCATTTTGTTAGCCTATTGTTGTCCATTCTAAATATGAGTCCAACTTCACCTGCGTACAGAGTTCGTCTCTTGATCAAAAATCCATTTTCTTCTGTAGGGCCGAATATTTTTCTAAGAATTTTGAGGTCTGTAATTTCTAAATGGTTGGTTGGTTCCTCAGTTTAGGGGCTGCGACAACGCGCTCATGTAGCCCCGTGTAATTTGGGTTTGTGTAGAATTTGGCTGATAACCGGTATTAATTGTGATGACTGTATTAGTGTGTTATCTGTTTTTAATTCAAGTAAGGACTGCAGACATTCGATTTTCAAGTAATTCCAAATTTTGCTACCAAACGCCACCGTCAACCACCTACTAGTTCTGGACATGGTTCCTAGATGCCACCGCAGTCGGCTCCTGGTGACGAACGTTGAAACCTAAGAGTTTCACACAAATGTAATTAGTAGAAGGTTCTTTATCATGCCATAAATCTATAACATGGGACCGACGGCTTTGCTTTCCCTCCAAAGGAAGGGAGGGATTTTCAACGCTTTTAAAAAATCCGGCGACTTCGGCTGGGTTTGAACCCGCCACCTTGGACATAGAAGCTCAGCGTTCTACCAACTACGCCATCGAAGCCGCCATTTTAAATGGGTCCCTAAAGTTATGGTTAATATAATTATTATTTTTGTTATTATACAGCCTGCTTCCAGTCTCCGACCGGGTCAGGAATGGAATGAATGAAGCCCCCATCTAGCGGCAAGGATATGAACTGTGCCGGCTGCCGAGGCCTGACGCACTCCTCTCGGGCAATGATTAAATGAATGACAAATGAAATGAAAAGATAGTGGCGAGTGTCGCTGGAATGAAATTTTGATAGGGAAAACCGGAGAACCCGGAGAAAAACCTGTCTGCCTCCATTTTGTCCAGCACAGATCTCACATGGAGTGACCGGGATTTGAACCACGGACCCAGTGGTGAGAGGCCGGCGTGCTGCCGCCTAAGCCACGGAGGCTTCAAAACGTGCAAACACTCAAATTATCCACGTACTAAACATTCTTACAGCCACCAACCTCGTGATATAACAAATATCACCTGTGAATGTCACTCCGGAGGTCAGAGTTCGATTCCCGGCTCTGACAAGAAATTTAATTCTGGTTTGAGGGCTGGAAGGGGGTAGACTCAACTTTGTGAGGCAAAACTGAGAAGAAGTGGGTTCTCCGCATCTACTCCAGGCAAATGTCGAGAGGATTCCTAACTTTAGGCCACGGCCGACTCCTTCCCAGTACATGGTACTGAATGACCACGATATCAAAGCCCTTAAAATGAACCAACAACTAATTTAGCCATAACAATAACACAGGTTGTCCGAAAAAACCACGCACACTTAAGTACAACGGGGCTAAATGACCAATATGACCAATCCGCTCAAATGAACCAACAACTAATTCAGCATCACAGTAACACAGGTTATCAGACAAAACTACAGACACACCCGCGTACACGGGACTAAATGACCAATATCTCCAATCCGCTCAAATGAACCAACAACTAATTCAGCATCACAATAACACAGGTTATCAGACAAAACTACACACACCCCAGTACACAGGGCTAACTGACCAAGATGTCCAAGCCCTACATATGAACCAACAAGTAATTCAGCCACCACCATAACACAGGTTATCAGATGATACAACACACATCCAATTGCACGGGACTAAATGACCACGCTGTCCAAGCCCCTCAAATAAACCAACAACTAATTCAGCTATCACAATAACACAGGTTATCATACAAAACTGTCGGCTTCGTTGGTAGCATGCTGAGCTTCTATACCCGAGGTCGCGGGTTCAAACCCGGCCGAAGTCGTCGGATTTTAAGAGCGTTAAAAATCCTTCAGTATGCCTTCCTTCTGAGGGGAAGTAAAGCCGGCGGTCCTATGTCATAGATTTATGGCATGTAAAAGAACCTTCCACTAACTAAACTTGTGCGAAGCAAAATTTTTTTTGGTTAGGTTTGATAATGCTCTTAAGTTCCAACGTTAGTCACCAAGCGATGGTTGAGATGGCATCTAGTAGTAGCCAAGTTCACAGCTAGGTGTCGTGGACGGTAGCATTTGGTAGCGAAAGTAAAAACTACTTGAAATTATCGTCAGCAGTCCTTACTTGAATTAAAAACATACAACACACACGATTACAGTCATATCACACACACACACAATTACACGGGGCTAAATGACCACAATTTACAATGCTCTCACATTAACCAACAAGTAATTCAGCCATCACAATAACACAGGTTGAAAATCACAGCCTGCTTCCAGTCGACCGACCGGGTCAGGGAATGGAATGAATGAAGCCCTCATCTAGCGGCGAGGATATGAACCGTGCCGGCTGCCGAAGACTGTCACACTCCCCTGGGGCAATGATTAAATAAATGACAGATGAAATGAAATGATAGTGGAGAGTGTTGCTAGAAGGAAATTGTGACAGGGAAAACCGGGGTACCCGGAGAAGAGCCTGCCTGCCTCCACTTTGCCCAGCACAAATCTCACATGAAGTGACCGTGATTTGAACCACGGACCCAGCGGTGAGAGGCCGGCATGCTACCGCCTAAGCCACGAAGACTTCAATAACGCAGGTTATCAGATAAAACTATACACACAACCAATTACACGGGGCTAAATGATCAAGATGCGCTTACCTGTGATACATATTGAGAGCAAGCAGGAAGAAGCATGCTACACCGTTAGAACACACACTGTGGCACTACGTACCAGCTGCATAGCGTCGCACGGCACAACTCAGTCGAGAGGTGTCTGGGGGCTGCCTGGTGCGCCGGAACGGGACGCGACGCGTCGCCTAGCGAGGGTAGGAGTAGGAGGCGCTCCGCCCACCGCACGGTAAGGAAGAAGCGATAAATCAGCGTTACGACGTTGACAGGTAGGTCAAGCAAATGGCAGCACTGATAAAAAGTACTTAAATAGAGACCTTAGTACTAACATTCCGACAAGTGGTTCAAGGTGAATGATTTAGTCCCATCTGGGCGCGTGTTGACAGCCCTATAACTCTCTACTGCAATAGATTTCTGTTCTAACACAACTGACTTTAATGGCAAGTCGTGTGTGTGATTTACAGCCTGCTCAATAGCCTATTTACCTATATAGTCGGCAGGTCTCCATGTAGTCCACGTGGTAGTTCGTTGTTGTTGATTTATTTGAGGGGCTTGGGACATCTTAGTCATCAGCCCCGTGCAGTTGAGTGTGTGTTGAAGTTATCCGCATCCGCCCCGCATTCGCACAACTGTTTTATCCGCATCCACCCCGCATCCGCATGACTATTTTCCGCATTCCCACGTTTGTTATCTGAATCTACTGGCATTACAATAATAATAATAATAATAATAATAATAATAATAATCAAGGAGGCTGTGACTCAGTAGGTCAGCTCGGAACGATGCTCCCGAATTTGTACATTTTATATGGTTATTTTGCGCTACTAAGGTTATTTTACAGTTTAGATATTAATTTTGGATGATTTACTACCGGTATACATGACTTCGGAATGTTTGAGAGTGTTTTTATGATCATATTTGACATATTTGAACAGCATGACATTTTGTTTACCCGGTTGCTTAGAAATAAGAAGGTCTACAACCAGGTTAGGTTATGCAAGTTGTCAAAAGTACGTCGCTGTCGCTGTTAGATTTGAACCATACGTTGCGTGTTTATAACTTCTTTCATCCAGTCTCTAACTGAATTTGGCACAGATATTGCTGCAAAATAAATTGTTGAATGGAGTTATGCTACATACCGCAGGTTGTGCAAATTAAGTGTCGGCTGGTGTGACATCAATGAAACCCAGGATCTACGAGTATAAATTGTAACCTTAGTTTACTAGCACAGCTAGTTGCTTTCGCCCCTCCTGTCACAGTGAGTATTTATGCATTTCTATACTGCTGGCATGTGCTCAACTTGGGTGAATTGCGTAAGTATTTAACACGAAGAGGTCGATTCCAATGCAGGTTACGGATAACTCGTCTCATACTCTTTCGATATCAGCTTCAAAAGCGTCGGCAAAATTTACAAGAAACGATTACTAGACTATTAATCATTTAGGGTAGGTAGGACTCTTCAGCCGTAGTGAAGGCAACCTGCCTAGGGGATGAAAACCCCGAAATCAAACTCATTGCAGCAGCGTCTGTCCCGCAGCGGGCGGCTGCTAACGACGTCTGTTCCCCATGTTAGGGGCGGTCGAAATCATATCCTGGCCGTAGGTATAAAAGGCACACCATCATCATGATGAGATCAAATAAGAAAAGTGGAAATAAAAGGCCGCTTCCCGAGGAGCGTCGGGGCACCCTTGGAGCCATCGCTGGGGGTGACAGCATACAAGCCGGTGGTGATCAGGAACTGAACAGGCGGGCCCTGATCGGGGAACACCCCGAACATGTTACAGCCGATGTTGATAGTAGCATCCTAACAGCATTCAACGCTACACCTGCTCCTAGTGTTTCTTCTGATACTCAGGAGACCACAAGAGCAGGCAAACCGAGAAAGCGCATGAAATGGACAAATGAAATGAATATGTACATCATGCGTTCATATTATCAGATAACGAATATGGAAACTGACACTACTGCATATAGACAGAAGTTGCACGCTGCATTCTGCCAGAAATTCCCTGATATTAATGTTACGGAACAGAGAATAGCAGATCAGCGCCGTGCTATAGTTTTGAAGAAACTTATCCCAGAACATCACCTCAAGCTGCTAATGGTTGACGTAGCTGCCGACAATACTCATACCTCTGTAGACGAATCCATAGATCAGGAGAGTACACGCTTGGTCAATGAACAAAGGCACACCGATCATCGTTCTGATGACAAAGATGTAAGAATATCGCCGGAAGCACTCGGAGATCCAGTGCGGAAACAACTCGAAGATGAATTTGGGAAGGCTCTCATAGAATTTGAAGGGACTGATCCAATAGAGCGGCCCATTATCACGAACCAACATTGCTCTAAGAAACTTGCTACCGCTGTTGTAACAATGAACGACATTCTCTCTCAGCATCTGTCCCAGAAATCATATTGTTTCAACCATGTTCAGACTGCAATTTACGCTGGAGCGATAGCTGTGATACGAGTGACAGGAGGTAGATTATGGCGACCTAAATATACGTCAGGTCGACAGAAGAAGATGCCAGCTTGGGAGATACGTTTACGAAAGTCTGTTGATGAACTGAGAGTAAATATCGGAAGAATGCATCAGTAAGTTGCAGGCAAGAGAAGTAAGAAGGTTGTTCAATGTGTTAAAATGTTGAGCCATACGAAGAGTAAACATGCAAAGTATAATCCTCCGAACTGTAGCCCCCTTGAGATCCTAGACACATTAAAGCAACAACTTGAGGCAAAGGCACAGAGATTACGTCGATATAAAGAATCGAACGAACGAAATCAACAGAACAAGCTATTTGTTACCAATGAGAAACGGTTCTATAGGAATCTTGACGATCCTGGAACTCAAATGGGCAGTTCACCGCAAAAAGAAGAGGTAGAGAATTTCTGGTCATCCCTATGGTCGAATGCTGGAGATTATAACAGCAGCGCTAAATGGATTACGGAGGAGGAGGAGAGAATGTCAGAAATTGACACGATGAGTGACTCTTCGGTATCAACTGAAGATGTGACCCGTGTGGTTAAGGAGACCCAAAATTGGAAAGCGGCAGGACCAGACAACCTCCACAACTTTTGGATCAAACGTTTCACTTGTACTCATGAGCATCTTGCCCACTGCTACACAGATTTCATCCAAAATCCACAGCTTATCCCCTCTTACTTGATGCGAGGTAAAACATACCTTCTGCCAAAAGGTGATAGAACCAATGATCCTTCCAAATATCGACCTATCACCTGTCTGTGCACCCTGTATAAGATATTTACATCTTGCATTGCACGTAAGATTTGTGAACACATAAATCTTAATAACATCCTGGCTGAAGAGCAGAAGGGGTGCATGAAGAAGTCTCAAGGTTGCAAAGAGCAACTTGTAATCGATGCAGTTACTATGGAACAAGCAGGAAAGATGATGCGTAACCTCTACATGACCTTTATTGATTACAAGAAAGCTTTTGATTCAGTGCCACATTCCTGGTTAATCCAAACCCTGAAGATATATAAAATTGATCCTGCCATCATTATAAGTCTGCAACATATTATGTCCCATTGGGGGACCAATTTATTAATGTCTAATGGAGACACATGTATGGAATCGGGATTTATTCAAATCAAAAGAGGTATATTTCAGGGTGACAGCTTGAGCCCTCTATGGTTCTGTTTGGCACTCAATCCACTATCTCATTGCTGAACAATGCAAAGTGTGGTTTTCCAATTAAGCACCATGGTATAATCAAATACAAAATTTCTCATTTGATGTATATGGATGACATTAAACTATATGCATCCTCTGAGAAACACATCGACAATCTCATTGCAATTACTGCTTCATTTTCTTCTGATATTGGAATGTCCTTCGGATTAGATAAGTGTCGCACCCTCACCATTCGGCGTGGAAAATTAGAGGCCCGAGCATTTCAACTTGATGACGGTTGTTTCATAAAGCCTATGGAAGGTAATGAGACCTACAAATATCTTGGTCTCCTGCAATCTAATCGAATTGATCATAAAGGTATTAAAGATATAACCGTCGCTATCTACAATCAACGCCTTAACAAGATTTTAAAATCAAAGTTGAATGGAAAGAACACCTTTAAGGCTATTAATACCTATGCTATTCCTGCTCAGACATATACTTTCGGTATTATCAAATGGACGCAGACTGACTTGGAGAACATCCTAATTAGGACACGTACCATCTTAACAAAACACAGATGTCTCCACCCTAAGTCAGCTGTTGAGCGATTGACAATCCCGCGTCAAAGAGGTGGACGAGGGCTCACGGACATTATCCAATTGCATGCAAGGCAAGTGAGGAACCTTCAGAGATATTTTCTGGGAAGACATGACTCTCCCATACATCAAGCCGCTGTGAAGGCAGATGACAAGTGCACACCGCTGGATCTTCTTCACGTAAGGGATATACAGTTAGCCACTGATGAGGAATGTTCAGCCATCAAGCTTCAGCAGTGGACGCAGAAAGCTCTGCACGGTCGTCATCCGTATGATCTCAACCAGAAACATGTCGACATTGATGCGTCGAACAGCTGGTTGACTCATGCGGACCTATTCACTGAGACTGAAGGATTCATGGTTGCAATCCAGGATCAAGTTGTGGCTACCAAAAACTATCTTAAATATATAGTTAAGGCAAATATTCCGGATGATAAATGCAGAAGATGCCAACTAGAACCGGAAACAATTCAACATATCACAGGAGGCTGCCAAGCAATCTCCTGTACTGATTACATGAAAAGGCACAAACAAGTGGCCAAAATAATGCACCAACACCTTGCTCAAAAGCATTTATTATCTGATAATATTTTGCCTTACTATCAGTATGTTCCTGACGCCGTTTTGGAAAATCCCAGTCACAAGTTGTTATGGGACCGATCAGTTATTACTGATAAAACCATACCAGCAAACCGGCCAGATATCGTTCTTGTGGACAAGGTGCAGAAGAGAACCTTCCTAATTGATATTGCAGTGCCCAATTCCCATAATCTGCAACAAACCTGCTGTGATAAGATCACCAAATATCTGCCTTTGGCTGAGGAAATACGGCAAATGTGGAGACAGGAAAGTGTAGTGGTTCTGCCCATAGTAATTTCTTCTACCGGCATCATCCCCAAATTATTGGCTCGCAATCTACAAATATTGGGAATACATCCTGGTCTACATATCACCATGCAGAAGGCCGTCATCTTGGAGACCTGTTCCATTGTTCGCTCGTTTCTCAATGTGCCACCTTAAGAGAATTAGCCATACCGTCTTGCAAACAAGCCGACGATATGTTGATATGTCCCACTTATGTGGTGAAATGAATGTAGAAATAATAATAATAATAATAATAATAATAATAATAATAATAATAATAATAATAATATCGTACTGCCTCGGATGCCGGGTGCAAGCTTTGTTATTTGGCACCCAGAGGGTAGCTTGCATGCCGAATTTCGTTGTTCCTTGAAGCTCTATGAAAGTCAAGGAGGTTAGAAATCTAAGCTCCTTGGACACTATAGCGCTATCTAGTAGAGAAATGAGGAACTTTGTGTTGGCGGAAACTCCCGAGATTAATTTTGCCATTATGAACACAGCCTACTGAATTCAAATGGGTTCTTTGACATACCAACATCGTACGACATGCGTGTCGTAAATTTTTGCGGCCTTTCAAAAATCACTTACCACGGCCGGGAGCGAACCTGCAAGCTTGCGGTTAGTAGACCGACACATTAACCACTCACCCACAGTGGCAAGCATTGCAATAATATTTTTAATTAGATAAAGCATACATTACTAAAGCAACATACACACATCAAAAAAAGTTTTGCATCACCTCGGTTCCCAGATCTCCGGCATATAGACGTTGACTGTGTATATTGTAACCAAGATACAGTCCCTTTGACTGTTCATAGATGTCACTAAAACTGCTCAAAGATGTAAACAACCATGCATGAGCAGGGCCTATTAGACGGAGGGGGTACGACAGCCGATCAGTTCCAGTCATTCCACCAGGACGAAGGTACGCTGCTCATGTTGTCTGTAGTTCTACCATGCCTAGAAGGTCAATACCGCAGTTCAATCGCGTCCGCATTGTTACTTTGTGTCAAGAAGGGCTCACAACAAGGGAAGTTTCCAGGCGTCTCAGAGTGAACCAAAGCGATGTTGTTCGGACATGGAGGAGGTACAGAGATACAGGAACTGTCGATGACAGGCCTCGCTCAGGCCGCCCAAGGGCTACTACTGTAGTGGATGACCGCTACTTACGGATTGCCGCTCGGAGGAACCCTGACAGCAATGCCACCATGTTGAATAATGCGTTTCGTTCAGCCACAGGACGTCGTGTTTCAACTCAAACTGTGCGCAATAGGCTGCATGATGCGCAACTTCACTCCCGACGTCCATGGCGAGGTCCAGCTTTGCAACCACGACACCATGCAGCGCGGTACAGATGGGCCCAACAACATGCTGAATGGACCCCACGGAATTGGCATCACGTTCTCTTCACCGATGAGTGTCGCATATGCCTTCAACCAGACAATCGTCGGAGACGTGTTTGGAGGCACCCTGGTCAGGCTGAACGTCTTAGACACACTGTCCAGCGAGTGCAGCAAGGTGGTGGTTCCCTGATGTTTTGGGGTGGCATTATGTGGGGCCGACGTACGCCACTGGTGGTCATGGAAGGCTCCGAAACGGCTTTACGATACCTGAATGACATCCTCCGACCCATAGTGCAACCATATCGGCAGAATATTGGAGAGGCATTTGTCTTCATGGACGACAATTCTCGACCTCATCGTGCACATCTTGTGAATGCGTTCCTTCAAGATAACGACATCGCTCGACTACAGTGGCCAGCATGTTCGCCAGACATGAACCCTATCGAACATGCCTGGGATATGTTGAAAAGGGCTGTTTATGGACGTCTTGACCCACCAACCACTCTGAGAGATTTACGCCGAATTGTCGT
This sequence comes from Meconema thalassinum, assembly GCA_946902985.2. NCBI lineage: Eukaryota > Metazoa > Arthropoda > Insecta > Orthoptera > Tettigoniidae > Meconema > Meconema thalassinum. The sequence goes on from OX336390.1 coordinate 739,430,268, forward strand.
TGAGGAGTGGGACAATTTGGACCAACAGTGTCTTGATGAACTTGTGGATAGTATGCCACGGCGAATACAGGCATGCATCAATGCAAGAGGACGTGCTACTGGGTATTAGAGGTAGTGGTGTGTACTGCAATCTGGACCACAAATGCTGAAAGTCTAGCTGTATGATGGTACAACATGCAATGTGTGGGTCTCATGAGCAATAAAACGAGCTGAAATGTTGTTTGTGTTGATCTCTATTCCCTTTGTATTTAACGGTTCCGGAACTCTTGGAACCGAGGTGATGCAAAACTTTTTTTGATGTGTGTATTTAGACATGTGAGGAAAAAGTCGTTCCCTTAGTCTTTGTATGTCAAGTGCTATGTTTAAAATGAATGTTATACAACCAGAATTGCAACCCTTTCCTGTTCGGAATGTTAATTATGCTTAATGACATAATTTGAATGAGATTAGCTTAAATCATCTTGCATTTGTCATGAGAAAAACATAACGGAAAATTATGTTACCGGTATGTCATAAACATCCGGTTCCTAATAATGATATTCAACAAGTTCGGATTGTACTCTAAAAACTATCCGCAAATTTTCTCGAAACATTATCCGCAGCTTATCCGCTATCCGCACAGGCCTGTACTTATGTGACGACTGTTGTAGTGTGTGTAACTATACAGTGACAGCCTTCCCTATAGAACGGAGCTTCACCTGCGCGTTGCGTCAGCGCCTGTTGACTAGCATCTACCGTTACACAACAGCGCGTTGGGAAGTCCCGAATGCTAGCATTGCATTTATTACATACGGAGCTGACAAGACGCCTTAGTTAAGATAATTACAACTTGTGGTGAAGTACTGTAGGCTAACTCGTTTCCCGTGAACATGGTTGGGTATAGAACAAAACATCGAATTTTCCTGGAGGAAACTCATTTTCTCTAGAAGAATTCTTCCAGTATCAACACCGTGCGATTTTTACTTGTGAGGAATCTCAAACAAAATGTATACAAATACAATCCGTACACTGTGGAGGCTCTCGAGAACGAAATAACTGCACTGATGCGAAATATCAGTGAGGATGAATTACAGAGAGTGCACTAAAACATTCTACGTTGGAGTAATTTGTGTTTAGAAAATGATGGACAGCATTTCCAGCAACTACTCTGAAATGCATGTAAGTAATGATTGTTATGCGGGTTCAAACCCGGTCGAAGTCGTCGGAATATTTAAGAGCGTTAAAAATCCCTCAGTATGCCTTTCTTCGGCGGGGAAGTAAAGCCGGCGGTCTCATGTCAAACATTTATGGCATGAAAAAGAACCTTCCACTAACTACACTTGTGTGAAGCCAAAATTTGATGGTTAGAATTGATAACGCTCTATTAGTTCCAACGTTCGCCACCAGGTGCTGACTGCGATGCCATCTAGTAGCCAACTCCGCAAGCTAGGTGTCGTGGACGGTAGCATTTGGTAGCAAAAGTAGGAACTACTTGAAATTGTTGTCTGCATTCGTTACTTGAATTAAAACAGATAACACACACTAATACAGCCATCACAATTAACACCGGTTATCAAACAGATTCTACACACACCCAAAGTACACGGGGCTACATGACCGCGTTGCCGCAGCCCCTAAACTAAGGAACCAATCAACCAATGATTATTAAATACGCTAAAATGTGTAAATGTGTTGAACTAGTTGGGCGCTACGCAGTTCTTAGCGCCTTGCTCGGCAGACCACTAACCAGGGTGCCCCGGTCATCACGCGGTGCATCTGCGGCTCCATGGAGGGACAGGGACGAAGTACAGATACCGGCAGCTAGCTCTGCTCTTGATCATCCCCCTCTTCCAGCATACATTCGTCAGCTCTCAAGGTCGAGTGCGCAGCTAGTCGCTGGGATTCGTACTATCCCGGCATTTGCCTGCAGGTAGTCTTGGAAAACCCCGGGGAAAACTACACTCAGGATAGCCGTTGCTAGCGCCGAGATTCGAACCTCCGATAGCCGGACTTGTTGCAGTTACCCTCGCAGCCATGGTGCACGATTTAATGAGCACGCCTACGACACAGAACACGCGTTAGTTCATTCGACAGAGCAGATGCATACCTAGAGGCACACTTCATGATTGGAGTGAGTGGCTGCTTCTTCAGAGAACCGACGTTCGAATCCTGACACTGATAGTGGCTATTCTTAGCGTGCATCCATCCGGGTTTTACCACACTCACTGCAAGAAAATGTCGGAATGGTACCTTATGGTGAGCCTAAGGCACTTACCTCAAAACTTGATTCTGATAGTTACAGATATACAAACTACTGCAGCCAGCACAGTAACATAATTATATTTATTATTGGAGGAATCCAACACATTTCCAAGTACACTGGGCTGACGAACCTGACGTTTAAGCTCTGTAATAATGAATTTATTTCAGCCATAATGATGTTACCTATGAGATAACAAAATTACATACTGTATACAGAATTTACAATTTTCCATATATCGTGCTTATAAGTAAAGATGAACCGCATACAAATTAGCATTAGGGCTTACAATATTCCAATAATAATAATAATAATAATAATAATAATAAATGAATGAAAGAATATACAAATAATAAATAATAAATAATAAACAATAAACAATAAACAATAAACAATAAACAATCAACAATAAACAATAAACAATAAACATTCAACAATAAACAATAAACAATAAGCAATAAACAATAAATAATAAATAATGAATAATAAATAATAAATAATAAATAATTAATAATTAATAATTAATAATTCATCATCTTATCTTATATATAAATAAAGAAGAATGTTTGTCTGTTAGTCTTTTATGCGTTCATAAACCATTCATCCGATTTCGATCAAATTTTGGTGAGTTGTTGTGCACACTCCCGTGAAAGTTATAGGCATAGTAAATAGAATTTACAATAGATAGCGCGCGAGTAGCTTCAACAAAATGGTGGACGATTCGTTTCAACCAAGTCACACATGCGTTCATATACCATTCATCTCATTGCGATGAAACTTGGGTGAGATGTTGTGTACACTCCAGGGAAGGTTTCTGGCTTAGTAAAGCCATTGTACAATAGGTAGCGCACGAGTAGATTCAACAAATGATCGACTACACGTAAAGGGTTTCAAAAAAAGTCACCTATGCGTTCATATACCATTCGTCCGATAGCGATGAAACTTGGGTGAAATGTTTTGTACACTCCAGGGAAGGTTTCTGGCGTAGTAAATCCATTTTGCAGTAGGTAGCGGATGAGTAGATTCAACAAATGAGCGACGACGCGCGAAGCGTTTCAACAAAGTCAGGTATGCGTTCATATACCATTCGTCCGATAGCGATGAAACTTAGGTGAGATGTTTTGTACACTCCAGGGAAGATTTCTGGCTTAGTACATGCATTTTACAACAGTTAGCGCAGGAGTAGATTCAACAGATGAGCGACGGCACGCCAATAGTTTCAACAAAGTCCCGTATGCGTTCATATACCATTCATCCGATTGCGATGAAACTTTGGTGAGTTAATGTGCACGCTCCCACGAATGTTTCTAAATTAGTTATTCCATTTTACGAAAGTTTAGAGGCAGTTAACGGAATTTGAAAAAATAATATTGTGTATCCAAAAGCACTTTAAGAATCAAAATTACAACACCAACGCATTCTTTGATTGGCATTGCAACGCATGCCGGGTACAGCTTGTAAATAATAAATAACTAATAATAAATAATTAGATAGAATGATAGATGGAAAAATACCGTAGATAAATAAATAAATAAATAAATAAATAAATAAATAAATGGCTTATTTAAGAGCTATTCATGACAGACAGGAATATTGAATGCCAGATCCATCTCTGGTCTCCGTGTCACCAATCAGTCCAGGATAATAAATCCTTGTTCATATAATTTCTTGTACAAAGTCTCTTTATATTTATGCTAGATTTTGTGCTGCTAGTCTTCGATTACTTTTGAAGCTTTTGCTGGCATGGTCTGTTCAATATTGCCATTTCTGTACTTCCTGAGGAAACAAGGACATTAAGTTACTGCAGAGTTGTGTTGGGCTTAATTGCCTCTCAATTGTTGTGGCGCGAGTCTCGTTAGTGAATCTAATAGAGGAGATTTACCGGCGGGGTGCAATGTTGACTGAGTGACACCACAGTGAAAGCCGACACCTCGTGAAAACACTGCCCACCGCACTCTCAAGTCCTGAGCAAACGGATTACTGTGTGTGCTGATAGCGCCTGTCAAACGTGTGTCCACCACCCGCAATACTGTGCTGTATGGAGCCTTGCAACTCACCACATTAGCCAGTACAAGTCATGTGTGCGCTCCATTAGAAACCACCCTACTATTTGTTTGAAACCAAATTTTGACTGGACTGTTATAATAGTAATACTATTATTATTGTTATGAATGTATATAGTTTTTACGAGGGAATGTGGAAAATCTTGTCGGAGAAGCTTATGGGGGTCCACACTCCACACGGGTGTGGGATTCTTACCGACTAACACGTATTTTCGTGAAGAACTATACAGCCTATTTTCATATATCCTACTTATGTTAATTGCCACTATCAACATACAAAATTTCAGTTTGATTGCTGTAATAGATTCGTAGATATTGAGAACCAACTAAATATTTAGGATGGTAGCCATGTTGGATTTTATATATGTAGGTCCTAGAGTTATGTACTGTTACATGAAGATTATTGTGTACGTGTAGCATTCAAACTTCAATCGCATGATTAGGACACAAGAAGTAACGAGGAGATTTTAAAATTTCGCACAGCTGCCATCTTGTGGTTATGGAAACAATTGAAATAAATTAGATGCCAGTGGATTAACATTCGTATAAGGATTTACTGTACCAAGTTTCACTGCACTCGGATGGTTAAATTGCGAGAAACGTCCATGTGAATATTCATAATTCGCGCTGCCGCCATGTTGGATTTGTGATCACCAGGTTATTTCAAGTCCTATAGGTGAACTTAAGTTCATAGCCCCTATGAACATTAAAAAATTCAGTTTGATTGCTATAATAGATTCGTAGATATTCAGAGCCGTCTAAATATTTCGGATGGTCGCCATGTTGGATTGTTAAATGTACAGGCCATAGAGTCATGTACCATTAAAGGAAAATTATTGCGTAGGTTCATTATTCAAACTTTCACTTCGATCGCATGAATACAACACAAGAAATAAAAACTTAATTTTAAAATTCGCACAGCCGCCATCTTGAGGTTATGTAAACAATTGAACTAAATTAGATACCAGTGCATTATAATGTGTATAAACATTTCCTGTAACAGATTTAATTGCGTTTGGAACATTAAATCGCGAGAAAGATCTATTTAAAATTTTCAAATTCGCTTGGCGGCCATGTTCGTTTTGTAGTTAACCAGTTTTTGAAAGTCTTATAGATGTACTTCCAGTAGTGCCGTTTATCTCCGTACAATATTTCAGGGTGATACCACTAATAGTTTCAGAGATATAGAATGCCGGTGAAATATTTCGCACATCCGCCATCTTGTGGTTATGTAAACAATTGAATGAAGTTAGAAGTCAGTGCAGTACAATGTGTATGAACATATACTGTACCAAGTTTTATTGCGTTTTGTTGGTTAAATCTCGCGAAACGTCTATTTAAAAGTCGCAAATTCGCGTGGCCGCCATGTTGGTTTTGTAGTTACCAATTTTTCAAAAGTCACATAGGTGAACTTTTAGTAAATCCTTTTATCACCGTAAGAAATTTCAGGGTGATATCGGGAATAGTTTCGGAGATATTGAATGCTGGTGAAATATTTCGCACAGCCGCCATGTTGGATTGGTGAGACGTAACAAAATTTGAAGGGCACGGTCGGGGTCATCAGGAATAGTGTTATGAACTTACCGAGTTTCAATGAAATCGCTCCAGCCGTTTAGAAGTTATTAGGGACACACACCACACACACACACACACACACACACACACACACACACACACACACACACACACGCACACACACACGGACAAAAGGTGATCTAATAAGCCTATTTTTTCAAAATTGAAAATAGGCTAAAAACCACATACCCTTCTCCCACGCCGTGTATCTCCGCCCCGGAACCGCTCTCGCACTGTTTGTCTGCCCTTTATTGTTCCCGTTTTCCAACGGGGTCAGGGATGAGATGCGATGAAAGTATTTGGGCGGATGGGTTTTATGGCCGTATGCCCTTCCTGGCACAAACCTCATTAGAGGAGTTAATGAGAGATGAAATTAAAATGAAAATGAAACTTGGCAAAAATCTGGAAGGAAGCGGCCTATCAGAAGGAAATGTCCCAGCATTTGCCTGGAGTTGAAAATGAGGAAACCACGAAAAGCCATTTCAAGGACGGCCGACGGTGGGGCTCAAACCCACGTCTACCGAGTCCGGAGGTAACTTGGGCCCCATGGCCTAGCGCTGTGCTTTAGCGAGCGTAGCTAGCGCTGTCGGTGGAACCGCTCTCGCACTACTTCTTCAAAATAGTCACAAGACTCCGCTTGTGGTTAAGTGTTAACAATAATTGAGACATCCATATTGTCAAAAGTTTCCTTAAATTTGAATGTCCAAAAAAAAGTATTAACACACGTTCACCTAAGATATGTCGGCCCCGTGATGTTCGGGTAGCGCGCCTGCCTCTCATCTGGAGGCCCCGGGTTCGATTCCCGGCTACGTCAGGGAATCTAGAAACTGACGTGAGGGCTGCAACGGGGTGCACTCAGCCTCGTGAGAACAATTGAGTAGCTGTCTGACTGTGAGGCAGCGCCTCGATCACGATAACCAAGATTAACGGCCGAGGGGACCTGATGCGCTGATCACGTGGCAGCCCTATATCTGCAGGCCAATTGGCTGGGCAGCGGTCGCTTGGTAGGCCTAGGCTCTCCAGTGCTGTAGTGCCACGGGGTTATTAGCCTACTTTCGATTTTTGCAAAAAATGAAAGTAGACTTATGAGATCACTACAGGGCGAAAAAAAGTGTGGCTGTCTCTGTGTGTTTGTGTATGTGTGTGTGTGAGTCTGTGTGTGTGTGTGTGTGTATGTGTGTGTGTGTGTGAGTGTGTGTACTCTGAATGTCTGTCCCCCCCTATCAATTCGAACACGGTGAGCGCAAATTGAACGAAATCTGGTACAAAGGTAGCACTAGCAAAGGATACCTCAGTGTCATGTATTATATCGCCGCCATCTTGACGAAAACGTAATGGCGGCCACACAAATGTTCAAAGCTTAAATCAAATTACGACTAACCTAATCATCCGATCTCTACCAAATTTTGCAACAACATATCCTTATGGGGGCAGCATCCTTTGACCAAACTAATAGATCATCAGCCTAATAGTTTGCGGATGGCGGCCATCTTTGTGTGAAAATCGATTGTCCCTATTAATTCGAAACGGTGAAACCGAATGGAACGAAATTTGGTACAGAGGTAGTAGGCCTACTAGCAAAGGGCACCCCAGTGTCATGTTTTATATCGCCGCCATCTTGACGGAAATGTACAGATGGCGGCCACACAAATGTTCAAAGCTTAAATCAAATTACGACTAACCTAATCATCCGATCTCTACCAAATTTTGCAACAACATACCTTTATGGAGGGAGCATCCTTTGACAAATCTAATAGGTCATTAGCCTAATAGTTTGCGGATGGCGGCCATCTTTGTGTCAAAATCGATTACCCCTATTAATTCGAACACGGTGAAACCGAATGGAATGAAATTTGGTACAGAGGTAGCACTAGCAAAGGGCACCCCAGTGTCATGTTTTATATCGCCGCCATCTTGACGGAAACGTAATGGCGGCCACACAAATGTTCAAAGCTTAAATCAAATTACGACTAACCTAATCATCCGATCTCTACCAAATTTTGCAACAACATATCCTTATGGGGGCAGCATCCTTTGACCAAACTAATAGATCATCAGCCTAATAGTTTGCGGATGGCGGCCATCTTTGTGTGAAAATCGATTGTCCCTATTAATTCGAACACGGTGAAACTGAATGGAACGAAATTTGGTACAGAGGTAGTACTAGCAAAGGGCACCCCAGTGTCATGTTTTATATCGCCGCCATCTTGACGGAAATGTACAGATGGCGGCCACACAAATGTTCAAAGCTTAAATCAAATTACGACTAACCTAATCATCCGATCTCTACCAAATTTTGCAACAACATACCTTTATGGAGGGAGCATCCTTTGACAAATCTAATAGGTCATTAGCCTAATAGTTTGCGGATGGCGGCCATCTTTGTGTCAAAATCGATTACCCCTATTAATTCGAACACGGTGAAACCGAATGGAATGAAATTTGGTACAGAGGTAGCACTAGCAAAGGGCACCCCAGTGTCATGTTTTATATCGCCGCCATCTTGACGGAAACGTAATGGCGGCCACCCAAATGTTCAAAGCTTAAATCAAATTACGACTAACCTAATCATCCGATCTCTACCAAATTTTGCAAAAACATACCTTTATAAAGGGAGCATCCTTTGACAAATCTAATAGGTCATTAGCCTAATAGTTTGAGGATGGCGGCCATCTTTGTGTCAAAATCGATTACCCCTATTAATTCGAACACGGTGAAACCGAATGGAATGAAATTTGGTACAGAGGTAGCACTAGCAAAGGGCACCTCAGTGTCATGTTTTATATCACCGCCATCTTGACGGAAACGTAATGGCGGCCACACAAATATTCAAAGCTTAAATCAAATTACGACTAACCTAATCATCCGATCTCTACCAAATTTTGCAACAACATACCTGTATGGAGGAAGCATCCTTTGACAAATCTAATAGGTCATTAGCCTAATAGTTTGCGGATGGCGGCCATCTTTGTGTCAAAATCGATTACCCCTATTAATTCGAGCACGGTGAAACCGAATGGAATTAAATTTGTTACAGAGGTAGCACTAGCAAAGGGCACCTCAGTGTCATGTTTTATATCGCCGCCATCTTGACGGAAACGTAATGGCGGCCACACAAATATTCAAAGCTTAAATCAAATTACGATTAACCTAATCATCCGATCTCTACCAAATTTTGCATCAACATACCATTATGGAGGGAGTATCCTTTGACCAAACTAATAGGTCATTAGCCTAATATTTTGCGGATGGCGGCCATCTTTGTGTGAAAATCGATTCCCCCTATTAATTCGAACACGGTGAAACCGAATGGAACGAAATTTGGTACAGAGGTAGCACTAGAAAAGGCCACCTCAGTGTCATGTTTTATATCACCGCCATCTTGACGGAAACGTAATCGCGGCCACCCAAATGTTAAAGGCTAAAATGTAATTACGACCAACCTAATAATCTAGTCTCTACCAAATTTTGCAACAACAAATCTGTATGTGGGAAGCATATTCTGACCAAACTGCTAGATCATCAGCCCAATAGTTTGCAGATGGTGGCCAAGTATGTGTGCAAATCGATTCCCCCTATCAATTCAAACACGGTGAAACCGAATTGAACGAAATTTGGTACAGAGGTAGCACTAGAAAAAGGCACCTCAGTGTCATGTTTTATATCGCCGCCATCTTGACGGAAACGGAATGACGGCCACCCAAATGTTAAAAGCTTAAATCAAATTTCGACCATCCTAATAATTTGATCTCTACCGGATTTTGCAACAACATGCCTTTTTGTGGAAAGCATCTTATGACTGACTACAAGGTCATCAGCCCAATAGTTTGCAAATAGCGGCCATGTATGTGTGCAAATCCATTCCCCGGATCAATTCAAACACGGTGAAACCGAATTGAATGAATTTTTTTACAGAGGTAGCACTAGCAAAGGGCACCTCATATTCATGTTTAATATCCCTATAGCACGTTGTATTTCAACAAGCTACTACAACCAACATTCAATTATACTCCTTGAAAAGGACAAAGAGTTATAACAATACCCATGCATTTAGGAGAAGGTAGGCTATATGTTCTTTACTGAACATCTTGTTTTATTATCACCTAAGATATAGTAGTATTTACTATGTGAGACCACCTCGTGTTGTAGTATTCAGCATTTGTGACTGTCACTCGTACGGTCCGGGTTCGATTCCTGTTTCTGCCAAGAAACTGAATTCTGGTCTAAGGGCTGGAACGGGGCACAATAGTGAGAAGAGGGGGGTTCGATTTCGACTTCAACCATCCTAGAAACAGCTTCACGCGTTTCCCTCCTCTTGAACAGGAAAATTTGGGGTTGGTTCCCAATGGCCACCTCCTTCCCAAAACCTTGTCACAATTACAAACACTGTACACACACGGCTACAGACATCACAATAACACAGACTATCAGGCAAATCCTACGCACACATGGGGCTAAATGACCATGATGGTGTCGCAAAGCCCCTTAACGAATCAACAACAACATATTTACCATATGAGTATAGACAAAACAGCAATTCTAAAAAAAGGGTTTGTAGTCTTGCGATCATGTGCCAAGGGACCTCCATTTTACATGGAATCGTAGCCGCAGAATGTGTGCATTTCACTTCAAAAAGAAATCAGTAATGGATTAACCGGGAGTCCAGTTTGGTGACAGGCAAGCAGTTTGACCACTATGCCATCTCGCCCTGACACCATTTCTCCTTCATTTTTAATAATAATAATAATAATCCTGCTAAAATTATTTTAAGTAAGCTATCACTTTATTAATCAATTTTATGATTCTTCTTCTCCTTCTTCGCGAATGGGTCGCTTAGGACCACGCGAAATCAACACTTTGTAGCCTTCCTGTTCGCCCAGTATTCCTTCATTCGCAACGAGTGGGTCTGTTTCCGCTGCTCTGACCACCGATGTGGTGTAGTCTTCTTCTCTTCTTCCTCGAAACCCCGCGTCTGAGTGATTTTCCTGATTTCCTTCCGGTCATGTAAGTTTGGTGATCCTAATTCCTTTAAGTCTCTCTCTGCAAATTTATACCAATTCGGTCTAGTAGCCTTGTTCTTTAAGAAAGTATGTATTTTGTGTGTCAGTCTGTTCGGGTCCATTCTTTCTATGTGTCCCATAAATTGGATTATTCGCATTCGCATTGTGTCTGTGATTTTGGAAACTTTTTTGTATATTTCTGTATTAGGCTTCAGATAATGTACACCATCCTTTGTTCTCGGTCCAAGGATTTTTCTCATTATTTTACGTTCTTTCACTTCTATTTGGTGTTTTAGTGTTTTGTGTTGGAGATTGAGTGTCACTGAAGCATAGAGAGCTTCAGGTTTGATTACAGTTGTATAGTGGCGAATTTTGCAGTTCCAGGAGAGACTCTTTTTGTTATAAATATTTTTTGTTGATTGAAAAGCAGTTTCCATTTTCTGAAGCCTCGTTTCAATTGCTTTCCTTTCGTTACAGTTTGCTGTAATCCATTCACCTAAATATTTAAATTCGTTTACTCGAAAGATTTTGTTGTTGCCAATTTGAAGTTCATTTGATGCGGTTTTGATGTCAGTCACAAATTTTGTTTTTTCAAACGAGATTTGTAATCCAATTTTCGCCGCTTGTTCTTGTAGTAGTTCAATTTGCTTTTGCGCGTCAGAGATATCTTGGGCAATTAGTGCCATGTCATCAGAAAATGCTAAGCAGTCCAATTCTATGCCTGTCAGTTTTGGCCCCAGTCGGTGTGTTGGTGCACCAGCTTTTCTCTATTCCCGTACATTCATTTATGTACAATAGATTGTTTGATTTATTTATTTATTTATATTTATATATATTTGATGATTGATTTATTTACATATTAATTTATTTGTTTATTTATTAATTCATAAATTTATATAGTTATTTACTTATTTATTTATTTATTTATTTATTCATTTTATCGGAAGATCCCAAAGTTACGATGCTTCTGAAAAGGTTTCGGTAGTGCGCGTCTTCTTATCGTATACAGTAAATCATTGTAAAGTAACGCCTCCAAGGCAGACATACTTCGAAACTTAAACGTTGACAGTGAGACCACCATCGAGACTCAAACCAAATCGCCTGCATTCAGGGCAGGTAAGCTAACCCACTAATCCACAGCTTTATTATTATATTTATTAATGGTCATATCTAATTCGTTACGTCATCGGCATCCATGTTTTAGGAGCAGTAACCTTGCCTCTTACCGGCTTCACCCTAAGTTTGAAGGCTAACGCGAGGGCTGGAAAAGTGTACACTCAGCCTCGAGTGGACAACTGAGTAGCTGCTGATATGAAAAGTAGAACTCCATGGTATAAAAGCAAGGTAATGCAGTTTTAGTGTAGTCGCGTCGGTCACGCGTTTCCCATATTACGTAGGCTGTGAGCTGGACGGCAGTCCTTCTTGGATATGTGCGGCACTCTGGGGCCAATCGCCAGTTAGTATGTATTTTAAATTTTTTGCAAGTAGAGAATGAAAGGAAGCCCTAATGGAAAAATCTAACTTATGATCCCGAGATTACTGCCACATGGTGGAGCCTCTAAAGTCCATAGAAATCTAGCTTGAAGAGGTGTTATATATGACCCTTAATCCAAGCTGGTCAGTATAAAGTGCTAAAACGAGGCTGTCCCTAATCCTGTGAAAGCCTAGCTCGCGAGGGAACGTGTTTTTGCCGAGGTGTGTATGAGTGTGCCATCTTAATGACACGGCAAGTGATCGATACGCAGCTCGCCCTCTACGAAACCAATTAACACTGTGCCTAGCAGGAAGCGTCAACATTACAACTACATATCAGCAAACATATTGCTGTCTCTAAATGCACTGAGGCAAGAGAGGAAATCGTCATTGCAGAAATAAGACCGCCTATGTTATAAAGTTAACTTATCGTGGCCTAGTGTTTCTTCCAAGCATGGAAGGTTGTTTGGTTCCTCAGTTTAGGGGCTGCGACAACGGGGTCATGTAGCCCCGTGTACTTTGGGTGTGTGTAGAATCTGTCTAATAACCGGTGTTGATTGTGATGGTTGTATTAGTCTGTAATTCAGGTGAGGACTGCAGACGATCAATTACAAGTAGTTCCTACTTTTGCTACCAAATGCTACCATAAACGACACCTAGCCGTGAACTTGCCTACTATATGCTACTACAACCGGCACCTGGCGGCAAACGCTGGTACTTAATAGAGCGCTAATCAAATCTAAGCTACAAATTTAACTTCATACAATTGTAGTTATTTGAAGGTTCTTTTACATGCTTTTAAAAAGTCTGACGACTTCGGCGGGATTTGAACCCGCGATCTTGGGCATAGAAGCTCAGCATGCTACCAACTACGGCACCGAAGCCGCCTGAAGCATGTTAGTGCCCTCCAGAGGTTCCCTATTGCCCCATTCCTGCGAACATTTCATGAAAAGTTTAGAAAGATCAGCAGGGGTACTAACATCCAGTATGATTGTTAGGTGGTACCGTAATCAGTGGTTTTTAATCCACTAAGAAAATGAAAAGGTCATCCTATGTATTCCATTGTTTAAATTAAGTACAATTTACTAACATTGTTATATTGTATATTATGTATTGTAGAAAATATGTACTTTTATTTTCATATGTTTTCATTTTGGCTATCATATTTTAATTATTATGTCTTGTGTAATGGGAGCTAAGCTCTGTAATAGGAAAAAATAAATAAATAAATACATAAATAAATAAATAAGTAAATAAATAAATAAATAAATAAATAAATAATGTCAGAATGGACAACAAGAGATTGACCTCAAGAATCATCAACGTCATTTCGAGAGGGAAGGAGACAAATGCCAAATGGACGAGACTTGTTTGAAAAGACTTCGAATTTTTAGAAATTGATCTCAAGGATATACTCAACAGGGATAAATTTAGAATGCTGATCAGAAACATCCGATACTCTCAAGTCATTGACAACTAAAACACTGCGTCCTGGAGTGGGAGTGAAGTGGACTCAGGAAAGGAAGGCAACCCACAGTGCAAGGATGATGGAATACTGGGCTAAGAAGAAGCTCGCCATAGTTAGGAACCACGTGGTCCAAGGGGGCTCAACAAACCAAGAATGAAATAATAAATAAATAAATAAATAAAGAAAGAAAGAAAGAAAGAAAGAAAGAAATTAAATAACCCATTTGTCATGCTTTGTATCCGAAAACAGCCGAAATACTTTCTCATAATAGTCATCGACTGTGGAAATGCTAATTCCTTTGAACTAACCGACTGTCGTACAGCGATATTCTTAACTGAGGCTCGATAACAGCTTTAATAACTGTTCAGTAAGTTGATATAAATTTCCAATACGCTACTTACAAATGAGTTAAATAGGCTATAACAGATCACTTCTCAATGATTCGCTAAACAGTGTAGCACCAATAAACGGACAAATGAGAAATAGTGTACAGCCAATTAAATTCACTCATTAGCAGGCTGAAGCGCAACATTTAATCTAAATAAATAAATAAATAAATAAAACTTTCTCACCAGTACATTTAAAAGTTATAATATTATTATGAATCCTCTAGCGGCAGTTCGTGCTTCTCTGTCACTCCATCTGTATTCTCCCCGCTCCTAAGCACCGCGTGGTGCACCCACACACTGACAAGATAGTGACATAAAGAAACTCATCAGTGCGTCACAAGGGTATCTGTTAAGGTGGCTGGAGAAAGGCCAAGGGCAGTTTTCACCAACGTCAAATATCTCTCAATTCACCATTAAAGGTCATTTAAATTTGCACGATCTTTTCATCAAACATAAACGCTCGTTAATTTACCACTAACAAGCAATTACTTTAAATGGCCAAATCTGGCCACTCAACTCTCTAAAGCAGTGGTTCCCAACCTTTGTCAGCTGACGCCCCCTTTTCAGATACGGGAGTTCATCCCCCCCCCCCCCTACTCCCCCCTCCCCCTCCCCTCCCCCCTCCACTCATAACTTCTATAACCTCTTCGATTGACGCGGAGGATATAGACCTAACCTAATAACACTAAATAATGAATAGGCCTATCTATTACATAGTCTACCAACTTCATTTTAGCACAATACAAAGAACACACTTTTACAACAAATCATTAAATTAGTCAACACATGTCAGTGAGAGGGTTGACACTGTTTTCTCTTGGTAAGATTCAGTATGTTTGGTTTGAAATTTGACAGAGCACAGCGGAGATCACTTGCAACATCAAGCCGACAGCGCTGGTATGTTTCTATGACACTCAGTGTTGAAAATCCTGACTCGCATAAATATGTCTTTGAAAATGGGACTATGACACGCAGTGCAAATTTGGCTATTACAGGATACACTCCAAGACAGTTTACCTAAAAGTCACCCAGAATCATCTTTTAGCTTGGATTCACACTTCAAATCTATGGCTTCTTCTTGAAGCTGTGCTGGCAGTGCTTCATTGTCAATGGCAAACGAATTTCTTGTTAACATCCAGGACCATTCTTCCGACGAGATATCAGGAAAGTAGAAGTTGAATTATTGTACCAGGGAATCCAAATGTGACTGAATTTGCACCTAAGTGTATTACGATCACGTTCATTTTCCGGCAAACTTTCATTAAGGCGGTGGAAGGATGAGAAATGGTTCAACTGAAGACGGCGTTTCCATAACTGTATTTTTTCAGGAATGCATAATATTGGAGTTTTTGCCTTGGAGCTTTAAGTTCAAACTGTTCAAAGCTTCAAAGAAATCACAAAAATATGCCAACGAGACGATAAAATTGGCATGATTTTGCTCCTTACAACACAGCAAATTCCTTATTTCACCTCCAACCTCGCAGCTCCGCAGAGGTTTGTGCCGACAGTTGGCAATTACCAGTGCTTTTGAACGATAGACTTGGTGCGACAATCACTTGGAGTGATTCGAAAAATGTTTATTTTAAAAAATTGTAATATTCGAGTTTAAAAAAACTTAATTCGGAAATCACTTCACGCCCCCTCGATAAAGCCCCACGCCCCCCTAGGGGGGCGCCCCCCCCCCCCCCCAGGTTAGGAACCCCTGCTCTAAAGCATCCTTAAAGTGGAGGGAGACAGCTGAACTCTACCTTGTGTTTCTCGCAATGGCGGTTTGTTTCTGAGTTTATTATGTATTCCAATTCCCCCACAATACTAATTTCTGTATAACAGACAAAACTCCAGAAATATCAGCGTTTTGACCTTAGTTTATGATCACCCCTCGTATATACACCGTTTGGCCAGAAATGGAAGTGACAGAAGTAGGAGCTCCAGATGGCCAATCGTTTAGAGAAAATTGCATTTTTTTGGCATCGGCCGGGCGAGGCATGAGCCAGGCAGCGGTTGGCGCAGTGTATATAGTACAGAATGGTAATCGGAGGGTCGTGGGGTTAAGCCCCTACGCGGAAACGTTTTTATCTTGTTTTTATTTGTACGTTACTTACACTGCAAATAAACTGAAATAACCCTCAATATATTGTATCTATTGGAGTCTCCACGGCTTAGACGGCAGCACGCCGGCCTCTCACCACTGGGTCCGTGGTTCAAATCCCGGTCACTCCATGTGAGATATGTGCTGGACAAAGTGGAGGCCGACAGGGTTTTCTCCGGGTCCTCCGGTTTTCCCTGTCACAATTTCATTCCAGCAACACTCTCCACTATCATTTCATCTGTCATTCATTTCATCATTGTCCCAGGTGAGTGCGACTGGCTTCGGCAGCCGGCACAATTCATATCCTCGCCGCTAGATGGGGGCTTCATTCGTTCCATTCCCTGACCCGGTCGGTCGACTGGAAGCAGGCTGTGGATTTTCATATTGTATCTATTAATACTTGCATAAAAGTTATGAAACGGGAGGCAAAGGAAAACTTGGGAAGTCATATACATTTCCAGGAAGACACGAGAACTTCGTATATTACATTAGATACATTTATGATTTTACAGTTGATGATTTACACATGCTAGAGTGATATTCATCGTATAAAAATGGGTAGCGGTAATTTTATCCGCATCTTGGACACTCTATAAATGCTACATTTTTAGCCTATTTTCAATTTTGAAAAAATAGGCTTATGAGATCACCTTTTGTCCGTGTGTGTGTGCGTGTGTGTGTGTGTGTGTGTGTGTGTGTGTGTGTGTGTGTGTGTGTGCGTGTGTGTGTGATTCGTGTGTGTGTCCCCCCCCTAATAAAATCGAAACGGCTGGAGCGATTTCAATGAAACTCGGGAAGTTCATAGCACTATTCCCGGCGACCTCGACCGTGCCCTTCAAATTTTGTTACGTCTCTCCAATCCAACATGGCGGCTGTGCGAGATACTTCACTAGCATTCAATATCTCCGAAACTATTACCGATATCGCCCTGAAATTGTGTACGGTGATAAAGGGCACTACTAGAAGTTCACCTATGAGACTTTCAAAAACCTGGTGACTACAAAACCAACATGGCGGCCAAGCGAAGTTGAGACATTTAAATAGACTTTTCTCGCGATTTAACTATCTAAATGTAATGAAACTTGGTACAGCAAATGTTTATACACATTGTAATGCACTGGAGTCTAATTTAGTTCAATTGTTTACATAACCTCAAAATGGCGGCTGTGCGAAATATTTCACTGACATTCTATATCTCCGAAACTATTACAGATATCACCCTGCAATTTTGTACGGTGATAAAAGGTACTGATACAGGTATACCTATGTATATTTCATAAACCTGTAAAGTACGAAACGAACATGGCGACCAAGCGAATTTAAAATATTTTAATAGACTTTTCTCGTGATTTAACTCTCTGAGCGCAGTGAAATGTGGTACAGTAATTGATTTTGCAGATTGTAATGCACTGCCATCTAATTTAATTCAATTGCTTACATAACCTCAAGATGGCGGCTGTGCGAAATTTTAAAATTAAGTTTTAATTTCTTGTGTCGTAATCATGCGATCGAAGTGAATGTTTGAATAATGAACCTAGGCAATAATTGTCCTTGAATGGTACATAACTCTATGGCCTATACACATAACACTCCTAAATAGTGAGCTCCCGAAATATTTAGACGGTTCTCAATATCTATGAATCTTTTACAGCAACTAAACTGAATTTTTTTATGTTCATAGAGACTATGAACATATGTTCACCTATAGGACTTTCAGTAACCTGGTGAGCACAAATCCAACATGGCGGCGACGCGAAGTATAAATATTTAAATGGACATTTCTCGCGAATTAACTATCCGAGTGCCGTGAAACGTTGCACGTTAAATGCTTATACAAATGTTGATCCACTGGCATCTAATTTATTTCAATGGTTTGCATTATCACAAGATGGCTGCTGTGCGTAATTTTAAAATCTCGTTTTTACTTCTTGTTGTCTAATCATGCGATTGAAGTTTGAATACCACACGTACACAATAATCTTAATGTAATAGTACAAAAATAAAAATCCAACCTGGCGACCATCTGAAATATTTAGACGGTTCTCAATATCTACGCATCTGTTACAGCAATTAAACTGAAATTTGGTATGTTGATTGTGGCAGTTAACATAAGTAGGATATATGAAAATAGGCTGTATAGTTCTTCACGGAACTACTTGTTAGAATTAAATTGGGCCTTTAAAGTTTCTATAGAAAAAATACTTGGCTCATGCCTCGCCCGAACCACGCCAAAATTGCTATTTTTAGCCTTTTTTTAGCCTATTTTCATTTTATGAAAAAAAAAAGGCTTATGAGATCACCTTTTGTCCGTGTGTGTGTGCGTGTGTGTGAGGTGTGAGTGTGAGTGCCCCCTTAATAACTTCTAAACGGCTGGAGCGATTACAATGAAACTTGGTAAGATCATAGCACCATTCTGGCCGACCCCGACCGTGCCCTTCACATTTTATTGTGTCTCTGTGCGAAATATTTCACCAGCATTCACTATCTCCGAAACTATTACCGATATCGCTCTGAAATTGTGTACGATGATAAAGGGCACTACTAGAAGTTCGCCTATGAGACTTTCAAAAACCTGGTGACTACAAAACCAACATGGCGGCAAAGCGATGTTGAGACATTTAAATAGACTTTTCTCGCGATTTAACTATCCAAACGTAATGAAACTTGGTACAGCAAATGTTTATACACATTGTAATGCACTGGAGTCTAATTTAGTTCAATTTTTTATTATTTTTTATTTAATAAAAGATCGTACAATGTACATAGATTATTCAATTTCTTTGCTCCACCGAGCAAATTACTCTCTGGTACAGTTGTCTGTAAGGGATATTTGTCTTTTCTCGCACACCTTTATGTGGTAAAGATCACAATGCATTTGGCATAGTTCACAAACACACTGTTCTCCTGGGTCATGGTGCTTCTTGTTGCTGCAGCATTTGAAATGAAATCCATGTACAGCGAACCTTGTCATCATGTGTCGAAGGTCGTAGTCGGATTGTTTCCATTCTGTCGTGACCATTGCGTCGGTGGAATAGAATTCGTCCCATATTTCTTCTTTCTTCATACGAAGTTCCTTGATTGCCTCATTGTATGCATCTGTGGTGGTTAATAACAGCTGAACATGTAGCTCTTCGATGTAGAATTGTTCTCTTGTACTTTCGTAGACAAGACGTGAGCGAGTGTACTTCAATTGTTTACATAACCTCAAAATGGCGGCTGTGCGAAATATTTCACCAGCATTCACTATCTCCGAAATTATTACCGATATCGCCCTGACATTGTGTACGGTGATAAAGGGCACTACTAGAAGTTCACCTATGAGACTTTCAAAAACCTGGTGACTACAAAACCAACATGGCGGCCAAGCGAAGTTGAGACATTTAAATAGACTTTTCTCGCGATTTAACTATCCAAACGTAATGAAACTTGGAACAGCAAATGTTTATACACATTGTAATGCACTGGAGTCTAAATTAGTTCAATTGTTTACATAACCTCAAAATGGCGGCTGTGCAAAATATTTCACTGACATTCTATATCTCCGAAACTATTACAGATATCACCCTGAAATTTTGTACGGTGATAAAGGGTACTGATACAAGTTTATCTATCTAACATTCATAAACCTGTAAAGTACAAAACGAACATGGCGGCCAAGCGAAGTTGAAACATTTTAATAGACTTTTCTCGTGATTTAACCCTCTGAGCGCAGTGAAATGTGTTACAGTAAATGATTTTACATACTGTAATGCAGTGGCATCTAATTTAGTTCAATTGATTACATAACCTCAAGATAGCGGCTGTGCGAAATTTTTAAAATTAAGTTTTTATTTCTTGTGTCGTAATCATGCGATCGAAGTGAAAATTTGAATAATGAACCTAGGCAATAATTGTCCTTGAATGGTACATAACTCTATGGCCTATACATATAACAATCCAACATGGCGATCATCCGAAATATTTAGACGGTTCTCAATATCTATGCATCTTTTACAGCAATCAACCTGAATTTTTTTATGTTCATAGAGACTATGAACATATGTTCACCTATAGGACTTTCAGTAACCTGGTGAGAACAAATCCAACATGGCGGCGACGCGAAGTATAAATATTTAAATGGACGTTTCTCGCAAATAAACTATCCGAGTGCTGTAAAACGTTGCACGTTAAATGCTTACACAAATGTTAATCCACTGGCATCTAATTTATTTCAATTGTTTGCATAATCACAAGATGGGAGCTGTGCGAAATTTTAAAATCTCGTTTTTACTTCTTATGTTCTAATCATGCGATTGAAGTTTGAATACCACACGTACACAATAATCTTAATATAATAGTACAAAAATAAAAATCCAACCTGGCGACCATCTGAAATATTTAGACGGTTCTCAATATCTACGAATCTATCACAACCTTCAAACTGAAATTTTGTATGTTGATAGAGGCAATTGACATGAGTAGGATATATGAAAATAGGATGTATTGTTCTTAACGGAACTACTTGTTCATTTATGTGTGTGTCTGTGTGTGTGTCCCCCTAATAAAATCTAAACAGCTGGAGCGATTTCGATGAAACTCGGTGAGGTCATAGTATTATTTTGTCCAACCCCGACCAAGCCCTTCACATTTTATTACGTCTCACCAATCTAATATGCCGGCTGTGCAAAATATTTCACCGGCATTCTATATCTCCGAAACTATTACTGATATCAACCTGAAATCTGGTACGGTGACAGAGTGCACTACTAGAAGTTCACTTATGTGACTTTAAAAAATCTGTTAAGTACAAAACTTTTCTCGCGATTTAACTATCCGAGCGCAGTGAAACACAGCACAGCAAATGTTCATACACATTATAATGCACTGACATTTTATTTAGTTCAATTGTTTACATAACCTCAAGATAGCGGCTGAGCGAAATTTTAAAAATTAAGTTTTTATTTCTTGTGTCCTAATCATGCTATCGAAGTTTGAATAAATCACCGACGAAACAATCTTCATGTAATAGTACATAACTCTATGGCCGACATTTATAAATCCAACATGGCGACCATCCGAAATATTATACGGTTCTCAATATATACGAACCCATTACAGCAATCAAACTGACATTTTGTATGTTGATGGAGGAAATTAACATAAGTAGGATCAACCATTAGAAGTAGTGGCTCATGCAGTCAAGAGATTCGCCGAAGACTTGCCCTAGGAAGAGCAGCTTTTAAAGGCCTGGATAAGATCTTCAAGTATTCCGATGTTTCTTTGCCCACTAAAATTAGAATCGTTAAGACACTAGTCTTTCCCAGAGCTACATATGGTTGGGAAAGCTGGACCATAAGGAAACGAGATAGGAAGTATATTGATGCGTTTGAGCTCTGGTGTTGGAGAAGGATGCTGCGTATTCCTTGGACAACCAAGAAGACAAATGTATGGGTGATTCAAAATATCAAACCAGATCTCTCTCTCTTGAAGCATTGATAACACGATTACAGCTGTCATATTTTGGACACATTATGAGGCGTTCTGATTCGTTGGAAAAGACAATTATGCTTGGAAAGATGGAAGGGTCTCGGAGACGGAGGGCGGCCAGCATTGAGATGGATCGACTCCATCAAATCCAACATGAATACGTCACTGAAGGATCTGAAGTATATGGCTGAAGACCAAATCATATGGAGACAGTCCACCCATTCATTCGCTAGGGGTCGACGCCGACTTGATGGCACCTCATCATCATCATCATCATCATTATCAGGATATATGAAAATAGGCTATTTAGTTCTTCACGGAACTACTTGTTTTCTAAACGCTTGGCCGTCTTGAGCTCCCACTTC
Source organism: Meconema thalassinum (assembly GCA_946902985.2). Classification (NCBI taxonomy): domain Eukaryota; kingdom Metazoa; phylum Arthropoda; class Insecta; order Orthoptera; family Tettigoniidae; genus Meconema; species Meconema thalassinum. Next base: position 739,452,395 of record OX336390.1, read on the forward strand.
TGTTACTTCATTTCTGGCCAAGCCCGACAAATAGCCTACCATGAATTAGGATGAAATTGGTGATGACGAGTAGGCGCGGTCCCCTTGTAAGTAACAGTGACTGATATGGAAATGATTTGCACAACCCAAAAGGAGCTCCCAGAGGGATCGTTCATCTTGTCAGGACACAGAAACACAAAGTTTATCTTTCCAATCATATAATGTATTTTATTCCAGATATAAGTTATAAAACTTAAAAAAAAAAAAATAATTGGTAAACAGAGTTAAAATCTTTAAACACCCTATACGGAACGTTTTTAAACTGTGACTTAGTTCCTTCTTTCCCCGTGCGCTAAAAATATTAGACTTCAATCTTTGTATGTTTTTTAAGAATGGTATTGAATTTTTTCGTCTCCCATGTGGTCTGAGGACGATGTTGCCAAACTGCTCTTTCATTGCCGTGCTTGTATCCTCACCACTTTTGGTGCAACCTGGATAGTGCCACACCCTCAAGGGTTCACGGCTGGTGAGCACGGGTGTTGGCAACCCCGAGGGATTTCTGAGGTGTGTCTGTTTTTCCTTTCTTCCACTGACTTCTCCTCTTTCCCTTTCCAAGCTAATTTCACGTGTTCAAAGCACTTTAGGCAACACATGAACACGAGGCTGATACCAAGGTTATCATATCTCCATCATGTAAGTTATGATGACTTTTCTCGTTTTTGTTGGGTTGAATGACACTGTCGGTTAAGTCTTGGTCTTTAAACCCCAAGGTAGCGGGTTCTAAACCGGCTCAGTTCGATAACATTAAAGAATGTTTAAATGTGATAGCTTTGTGTCATATTTACCGCCACGTTAAAAATCCCCTCCAAACGGAAACTTTTAAAACCCCAGCGTCTTATAGCCACAATACATAAGTTAAGATGGACGTTAAACTCATAGGTTAATGTTATTATTAAAAAATCTTCTCTTTCCATTGTTGAAAATTTACCAACAATCCAGACTAAGACAGACGTTAAACACATAGGCTAATGTAATTATTAAGACATCTTCCCTCCCCATAGTTGAAATTTATCAATAATACAGAATTTAAGACGGACGCTAAACTCATAAGCTAATGATATTATTAAGAAATATTATCTCCCTATTGTTGAAAATTTGCCAGCAATACAGAAAGTAAGACGGACGTTAAACCTATAGGCCAATATATTATTAAGAAATCTTCTCTCCCCATATTGAAATGTATCGATAATACAGAAGTTAAGACGGACGATAAACTCATAAGCTAATGTTATTATTAAGAAATATTCTCTCCCTATTGTTGAAAATTTACCAGCAATACAGAAATTAAGACGGACGTTAAACCTATAGGCTAATACTATTATTAAGAAATCTACTGTCCCTATAGTTGAACATTTATGGACAATAGTTGCAAAGCAACGCAAATATCTTGAAATAATACTGAAGGATGAAGGAATAAAAACCCGCCTACCTGTTAGTTACAGCAGGTTGGAGCGCTCTGTTAGTCATTGTTTTCCAGTCAGAAGTGACGAGAGAGTGAGTACATCTGCTTTCAACGTAACATTCCACGAGCAGGAAGAGGTCAAGTGCTTTACTGAAGTTCCGAGTGGAATTGATTTCTATTTATTACCTGAAGTTCTCGCTGCTGCTGGGTATCGACCCATCATTTAAAGAGATAAATTAGCAAGAGACGTCATCTGGGGATGAAAATCATTTAAAAAGTCCATCGGTTGAATAACAGAATCAGTGGTAAACTTACATTCTGATTTAAATATACATCAGTAAAGAATGATGTCTTTGACATCGGAAAAATGGGGCTTTCTTCGACCCCTTTATAACTTACCTGATCCCCAGGCAACACGGAAAGAATAAAGTGAGGGTTATCCAACAGAAAAAGAAGCAAAACTGGATGATGTGTGCGATGCAACAACAAATCACGCAGAATACTCAGTACGTGAAGATTGTGAGAGTTATATTTAATGTTTTCAGATTCACAATCTGCATCAGGTAATTTTGTGGCATATTCCAGTAAGTGTTGACCGATTGAATAATGTACAATATCAATACAGCAAGGCAAACATTATCGTACATGTAGGCTATTAGGTTGCTCTTACGCATACCGTCTCTATTGTCTTGTCAATGTCTCTGAAAATTGTTTATAAATAGCTTAGTTGTAAATTTAAAGATTTAAGAATTTAAAGTAGGTCTATGGTTGGTTGGTTCCTTAGTTTTGGCTGCAACAACGCGGTCATGTAGCCCCGTGTACTTGGGGTGTGTGTAGAATCTGTCTGATAACCGGTGTTAATTGTAATGGCTGTATTAGTGTGTGTTTTCTGTTTTAATTTAAGTAAGGACTGCAGACGAGCAATTTTTCAATTAGTTCCTACTTTTGCTACCAAATGCTACCGTCCACGACACCTAGCTGTGGGCTTGGCTACTAGATGACATCGCAGCCAACACCTGGCGCTGAACGTTGGAACTAATACTGTATAGCGTTATCAAACTAACCTACAAATTTTAGCTTCCACAAGTGTAGTTAGTGGAAGGTTCTTTTACATGCCATAAATCTATGACATGGGACCGCCGGTTTTAGCTCCCGTCCGAAGGAGGGATTTTTAACGCTCTTAAAAAATCCGACGACTTCGGCCGGGTTTGAACCCGCGATCTTGGGCATAGAATTTAAAGTATTATGAGACTTAGATTAAAGCTCCCAAAATGAGAGTGAAGCAAATGTTGAACCATTCGGTTGTGCGGGGGTGGCCCAGTCCTCATTATGTCGCTCCACCTCTGATCCCAACTAATGGTGGACTCTAATTTATCACATTCATATGTGCGTACGTTCCGTTTGGGACAAAGCGCTTCGGCAATCGTTAATAATAAGCGTCTGTTTTTTTAATATTATCACATGGAATACAAAGAGAGATTCGGCGATAACCAGTTTCTAGTTCCCATTTCCATAGGACATATTATATTCACACGAGTTGAGTACTGTTCCACTTCTCCCCAGTTTTCAATCGGAACGAGAGGCTAACGCAATTTAGATTTTTTTTCTAATAAGAGCGTTGATACCTCAATTTTGAAAATTCTTCTAATAAGAGCGTTGATCCCTCAATTTTGAAAATGCTTCTAATAAGAGCGTTGATCCCTTAATTTGGAAAATGCGGGAATTCGATTGTAAAAATAGTGTTATTCCTTCAATTTGGAATTTGATTACAATAAGAGCGTTAATACCTCATTTTTAGCCTATTTTCATTTATGGAAAAAAAATAGGCTTATGAGATCAACTTTTATCTGTGTGCGTATTTGTGTACGTGTCTCCCCAATAAAATCTAAACGGCTGGAGCGATTTCAATGAGACTCGGTGAGGTCATAGTACTATTTTGTCCAACACCAACCGTGCCCTTTAAACTTTAATACAACTAACCAATCCAACGTGGCGGCTGTGCGAAATATTTCACCGGCATTCTATATCTCTAGAAGTTTACATATGTGACTTTCAAAAACCTGTTAACTACAAAACTAACATGGCGGCCAAGCGAAATTGAAGCATTTATCTTGACGTTCCCCGCAATTTAACCATCCGAACGCAGTGAAACATAGTAGGCCTACATCAAATGTTTGTACAAATTTTAATGCACTGATAACCAATTTAGTTCAATCGTTTATGTTCGACCCTCACAATTATGTGTTAGAAAACTGTATCATAATGATGGTCATTATAACACCGTTTTTCATTATGATACAGTTTCTCCAGCCAATCAGAGCTCGTTCATTGACCAATTAGGTAACGATACCTTCGCGCATGCACTCAAAATCCAACATGTCGGACATAAACACAACATCGAACTATAATAAATTACCGACATGGAATACGCACCGTCCATATGTTCGCGTAAATAAACTGGCGAATATGAGACAAGAAATAGCACTGTACCGGTACCTTGATATCCCCAAAACCAATTTCTACACAGCGCGTGGTTTTCACACGACTTCAGTGACAGTTTTACTGAATACTGGTGCGCAATCTGAACATATGGTATTGAAGCACACAGAGCGCATGCGTCGATTGTCCAGAGAGCTTGGACAAGAGAGATATACTACCCACCGCAGCACCCGATCACAACATTCTACTGTAGTGACTGAACAGATATTTATGAATATTTATGTTAAAACATATAATAAAGTTATAATTATCGTCGAACATAAACAGTCGTATGCAACTCGCCTATAATGGTAATTAAGACACTCGTATGGAAATTATAAAACTCGCATACGCTCGTTTTATAAAAATACTCGCGTCTTAATTATAGCCATTATAGGCTCGTTGCATAATGTACTATTACATAACCACTAGATGGTGGCTGTGCAAAATTTTAAAATGAAGTTTTCATTTCTTGTGCCCTAATCATGCGATAGAAGTCAACGTTGGAATAATGAACCTACGCGATGATGGTCATCTAATAGTACATAATTATATGGCCTACATATATAAAAATCGAACATGGCGACCATCCGAAATATTTAGACGGTTCTCAATATCTACTAATCTATGACAGAAATCAAACGGAAATTTTGTACTGTATGTTGATAAAGGCCATTAACATTAGTTCATCTATGGGACTTTCAATAACCTAATGAGCACAAATCCAACATGGCGGCGCCACGAAATTTAATAATTTAAATGGACGTTTCTCGCGATTTAACCATCGGAGCGCAGTGAAACTTGGTACGGGTAATGCTTATACAAATTTTAATCCACAGACATCCAATTTATTTAAATTTTTTTCATAACCACGCTTTTATATCTTGTGTCCTAAACTTGCGATTGAAGTTTGAATAATACACCTACGCAATAATTTACAAGTAATAGTACATAACTCTAAGGTCTACATATATAAAAATCTAACATGGCGACCACCCGATATATTTTGATAGTTCTCAATATATACGAATCTATTACAGCAATCAAACTGAAATTATGTATATTGAAAGAGGCAATTAACATAAGTAGGATATGAAAATAGACTATTTAGATCTTCACGGAACTACTTGTTATTGCTTATAATAACAACGTCCTTCAATCTTGTAATTGCTTATAATAACAGCGTTAATCTTACAATTTTAAAATTGATTATAATAAAAATTATAAATCTTCAATTTTGATTTTTCTTATACCGGTAATAAGAGTGACATTATCTCATCGTTGAAATTTCTATAAGTAAGAGCGTTAATCCCTTCAATTTTCCATTCCTTTGCACACGTGATATATTACATCAAGAACGTGATACGCATCGTGGCGTAGTGGCTAGCATTCTTGATGGTCACTGTGGAAGTCCGAGTTCAATTCTCGACTCTGGCAATAAATTCTAAACTGGTTTGAGGTTTGGAACGGGTACATTCAGCCTCGTGAGGCAAATCTAAGAAGAAGTGCACACCATTCTCTACCTCAGTCATTTTGAAGTGCTATTCCGTGGATTTCTACTGCAATGTCCGGCAAATACCGGTACGTGACCTAAATGAAGACCTCGGTCGCTTCCTACCCAAATCCTAGCTCCTTACAAATACACACACTATAATACATCCAGCACAACAACACAGGTTATTATAAGGATTCTACACTCAGCCAAGTACATGGTATACATGACCACTATGTCTAAAATCTCCTAAATGAATCAACAACAACAACATCAATGATTGTAGTACACTCAACACTCCAAGCTAAGAACAAAATATAATCATACATTGACGGGTAAGTAAAAGACTGTAACTAGTAGAACGTATAAATAAAAGAACTGCCATGTGTGTTTTGGGGTAACTATTGAGATCAAGCATTGCCTCTCACCGAGGTGGACCGGGTTCGATTCACGGTCAATACATGTGAGATTTACGAAATTAAATATCACGTCCTATGGTTCGGGTTCCACGTAAAACGGAGATCCCGTGACTCATGATCGCGAGATAAAGGTTCACGTAAAACTACATGCATCCTTCCTTAAGTATTGAGACTCCAGATCCATAAGTCATGGGTACGATTCTTGGCTCTTTCAAGAAATTTAATTCTGGTCTGAAGGATACACCAAGCCACGTGACGCAGAGCTGAAAAGAGCTGGGTTCGATTCCCATCTCAGCCACCTAACTTAAGGCCACAGGCGCCTTCTTCTAAATTCTATCCTCAATTACTAAGTTATTTACCTATTGGAGTTTTAAGGGGTGGAACAGCGAGGTCATCTGCCCGTAGCCTCAACTACCAATACACACACAAATACAGACATCACAATAACACGGTATCAGGCGGATTCCACACGCACCCAAGTACACGGGGTTAAATGACCATGATGTCACTAAGCACCTCTATGAATCAACAACTGTAAATGTTTTTGTTTTGTATATTTCATTTCATTTGAGGGGTCTGGGTATCGTAGCCCCGTGTACTTGGGTGTTGTATAATTTGTCTGATATCCTGTGTTATTGTTGTCTCTGTAGTAGTGTGTGTATTTTGTAATACAGGTGAGGATTTGGAAGGAGGTGGCCGTGGCCATGCGTCAGAAACAATCCCGGCATTTTCCTGGAGTAAAGGTGGGATACCACGGAAAACCACTTCCAGCATGGGCTGGCTGCGTGGCTCAGGGGTAACGTTCTCGCTTGCTGGGCCCGAGGTTGCAGGTTCGTATCCTGGCGCAGTCAGCTGGCATTTGAGGGTGCGCAAATGCGAGGGAGCCGTGTCCGTAGATTTACTGGCACGTTAAAGATCCCCTTCGGGGCAAAATTCCGGCACCCCGGCGTCTCTAAAAGCCAGTGTAGTTAAAAGGGACGTAAAACCAATAACAATAATATTATTACTTCCAGCATGGCTGAGGTGGAAATTGAACCCAACTTCTTCTAATTTTTTCCTCACGAGGCTAAGTTTATCTCGTTCCAGTCATCAGCCGAGAATTAAATTTCTTAGCAGAGCCGGTAATCAAACCGGGACCTCCGGGACGACAGCCATGAGTGCTAGCCACTGCACCATGAGAGTGTTAACTATAGGGGATACTCAGCTAAATCCGAAGTTTTAAGGAATTGATGGTAAACATGATAAATTAAGGGAAAGGGCTTCATAAAATTAAAATAACAAATTACTACATATTTGTGACATAGGTACAAACAATTCTTAAAATGTCATCGGACAAGGTTTGTCTAAATTCTTAAAATAATACTTTCGAAGAAATATGAATTTAGTGACATTTTAGGGATTTTTGATCGATACTAGTGGTATTAGGGCCAAATCCGTGGTACCATGTGTAAATCCGCAATCTCTCTCTATATAAAGATGAAAGGTTTTTTTTCTGAATATCTACGGAAATTTGCGTTATTAACGCGTTTCAGACTCTGTTATGACGGATGCGCGCGAAAATAATGTTTTGTCTGTCTGTATGTCTGTCTGTGGACAACTTTGTGTCCTTATAACACCAGAACAGCTGGGTGGATCAACGTAAAATTTGGTACAGATATCCCTCAGAGGTACGACACCAATCATTGGTGTAACACTTCTCCGTACCTCTCATAGAAGAGGGCCCACCCCATTAAAGTGCATGCTAAAATAGGCGTAGGAGGGCGAGACAAAGCTCACTTTCAACCCCTCAATGTGAGAAACCCACATTTTAAGGCCCTAAACAAATACCGTCAGCTTACACACTTTTAATGTGTTTCTTAAATTTTATTTGTCGTGATAGGTTGTTAAATTGATTGAGACATGTTTTTGTAATCCTTAAGGGTACTTACAAAAGAACATAACGTCACCGTGAGTGCAAACTATCTCTCAGACACTTTTAAAAATGAATGAACACGTGTGTAAAGTTACCCCACCCTTGGGGTTACCTTACACAGACATGCACTTATCATGGCGTTTGGCTATACAGCCTCACAAGGGGTTACTTGACACATGCCTGGAACTTTTCATTGGAAAGATAACACTCATTTGAAGGAAAGAAGATACTTTCATAGCTTAATTGAATTGTCTGAATACATTATAAAATAAATTAAACGTGTGTCAAACGTTTAATTTTATGTTTGTAGAAAATAAAAAGGAAAACAATGCTGCTGAAGTGTTAGTCGTAGAAAGGTACCAAACTTTGTTTTTACAGGAGCCTAAGGTATCATTAACAGAAATGTCACGTTAATAGACTCTATATTTACATTAGTGACTGCAGGTAGCTGGTTTAGGAAATTTTGAGTAAAATGCCTGTTAATACAAGATGCTGCGAGCTGTACGAGCAAAAGCCCGTATTTGTGTTCTTTCTATTTCTCTCCTTTGGATATTAACTGCAGCTATAAATGCACTGTACATTGTTAAGTTGTATAGAAACTTTCATTTCTATGACATGGTCATATTTTACTAGATGTTCTAATTTGTGACAAATAAATTTCCCTAAAGTCTAGAGAGGCGGGAGATGGATGTGGAACATGTTTCCTTGTTGAGTCACATTACTAGGCTCTTACGAATCCGCAGCACCCAAATACTCTGGGATTCCAATATGAAATAGTAAACACTGGCTTTTGTGTCAAATAGCCTGTGTAAAGTTACCCCCTCCAAAGGGCGAGTCGTGCACCTTCGGTTATTTTAGGCTTCCTAGTAATGTGACTGAACAAGTAAACATGTTCCACATCCAATTTCCGCCGTCTCTAGTCTTTTGGGAAACTGATTTGTCACAAATTAGAACATCTGTAAAATAATATGACTGTCATAGAAATGAATGTTTCTATACCACTTACCAAATGTACAGCTACCCAAGTGCACTAAGTTGCAATTATTATCCAAAGGAGTGAAGTACAAATTACACAAACACGGTTTTCTTACTCGTACAGCCCACAGCGTCTTGTATAAACAGGCATTTTACTCAAAACTTCCAAAACCAACCACGTACAGTGCTCAAAAGATTTTAGCGAAAAGTGTGTAAAATTACCCGGTCTGTGTAAAGTAACCCCAGTTGACGGTAGTTTTGAAGATATTCCCAGAAAACTAGCATTTCGGTATGGTTTTTTGACGGATGCAAGTAAAAGGTGGATTTGTCTGTCTGTCTTCCTGTGTATCTTTATGTACGCCTATAACTCGTGATTTAAGGCCCTTAAATTAACAGTGTGTGTGCTATTCCCCGAAAACTAACTTCGCTCTGATAAACTTATGAAGGAATGACCAACGCCTAACCATTGCAACAGTAGCTCAATTGATAACGTCTGGTTATTCATACCAAAGACCGTTCGAAGAACGGGTACTTTGCTAGTATAAGTATATAAGTATGCTTCATCCACTATGACATAATTGGATCACCAAAATACTGCACATGGGATTTTATAAATAATAATAATAATAATAATAATAATATCGTATAGCCTTGGATGCCGGGTGCAAGCTTTATTATTTGACACCCAAAGGGTAGCTTGCATGTCGAATTTCGTTGTTCCTTGAAGCACTATGAAAGTCAAGGAGGTTAGATATCTAAGCTCCTTGAACACTATAGCGCTTTCTAGTAGAGAAATTAGGAACTTTGTGTTGGCGGAAACTCCCGAGATTAATTTTCCATTATGAACACGGCCTACTGAATTCAAATGGGTTCTTTGACATGCCAACATCGTATGACTTGGTTTCGTAATTTTTGCCGCCTTTCGAAAATCACTTACCATGGCTAGGAGCGAACCTGCAAGCTTGGGGTTAGTAGACCGACACGTTGACCACTCACCCACCGTGGCAAGCTATTTTATAAATAGTGTACAAGCATATAATACAGTACAAGTTTTCACGATTTTATCACCAAGCGGTAGCATTTCTCGTTTTCGAAATGTCAGCGTCAGCGCCCAAGCAAGCGTTTGTAGCCTATCGGCCCGAGGGCCTTGAGAGCTTTGTCCAATATACACGACCGACTACAATTGAATGAGGGGGTTTGCGTGATTACCGTGAATCAAGCTGGCCAGAATATGACCTGATGTACAATGACATTTAGAAATACAGAAATTAAAGGGATAGTAGAAGTGAGTTGATCTTAGAAAGAGTCAGAAAGAGAAGAAAGAGTGAAGATATCTGTTTTGAAGAAGTAATAGTGCTATAGTAGCATGGTTTGGAAAATATTTATTCTATAATGATGCGGGGGCGCTTATGGCGATTTCCCCGCGCACGGTAATCACCCAAGGTGTTTATATGCATAGCCAAAGGAAATTAAATACAGTCGAACTTTGATATCTCGAAGTGCTTTTGGAGATGGAAATTAATTACTTCGAGTTATCGAAAATTTGTGATAAAGAAATACATGATCAAAGTGTTCTATTATCATAAATATATAAATATTCAACAGTTGGTACTGTTGTTAGCTGACTTTACCCACTCACTCTCACTGTCTGTTCTCCAGCCTTAAATAGCATTTTTTTCTTAGCGTATGGCTTTTAGTGCCGGGAGTGTCCGAGGATATGTTCAACTCGTCATGGTTTGTAGCTGCTTCTATGCGGACACCCATGGGGGGATCTACAAGTACCGTCATGTGTGTCTGGGGAGGAAAGTGTGAATGTAAGGACGAAGAATTGGAAGGTAGTGGCTGTGGCCTATAGTTACAGACCAACCCCGGCATTTGTCTGGAAGGAAGATGGGAAACCACAGAAGACTATCTTCAAGGTTCCCGGCGGGGGGAATCGAACCTCCTCGCCTCCCGGATGTGAGCGACGGCCTGCAGCCACGCCGTAACGACCACGGCTAACATAATGAGCTACTGACAGAAATACACAGTCCAGGTACCCTACACAACTGAATCGATATTGTAATTCCCGTGTGACACCTAAAGAACGTAATTCAACAGCATTTTCACCCCAACTTTGAGTTAAGACACATATTTTATATCTGGGGAACAAAATATCATTCAAGTTATCGAAATTATTTTTTTATTGTCGGTTTATTCTCGAGGTTGGCTATTCCCTCGGGCTCAGCGAACTGGTTAGGGGATAGAACTGGGGAGATGGGACCAGCACCTCGCCCAGGTAGCCTCACCTGCAAAGCGAACGGTGGCCTCATTGAGGATGGAAAGGGAGGGGAAGTTGGGGACAGGGTAGGCAGGAAATGAAGAGGGAAGGAGGCGGCCGTGGCCTTACGGTAGGTACTGTACCGTTATTTTATAGTCCTGGGTTCAGAATATTTTCGAGCGCTGCACTACAACTCTGAGAGATGGGAGGCAGCCAGGCATCTGTTACGACACTCGCAGCTGAGATTGTAGCAAGTGGGATCGCCGAACCCCGATGGACGTTTCAAGGTCCCGGCGGACATGCACGAAGGGAGACGAAGCTTATAGCGCTGGTCAACAGCATTCGATAATCTGATTATTCATATCGAACCGCTCACCTGAGACATGATTATACTGATTATAATACAATTGTATTTTCGTTGAAATGAAAGCTGTGTGAGGCGTAAGCTGTATTAATCAGTGTGCTTATGTGATTAACATCGACTTCCGATGCACCGGAGTGGGGGAAACAGTGTTTACTTATAATCTTCAGTATCAGAAGAAGAATTAGACCTTAACGTGTCTCGATTCGATTCACATCTTCCTCGGGAGTGAACGGTACATTTCTAAAACATGTGCCGGCGATGATGATCGCTATGTTGGTTCCATGTGGCGAAGGAACTTAGTATGGTATTTTCAGACTTGTGAATATTAAGAAAGTACGGCGAGATAGGACTTTGAAATGTTTTAATCAATCTTGTGAAGATTGCGTGTATGAACACTTACAATGGAACTTCGTAAACGCGCATTGATACAAATAAGACACAACGTTTGCTGATGCTACACTACAAAGGACTTGTAATTTCATGTTTCATGCTGATAATATCAGCTGTGATAGTAACTTTGAACACAGTCTGCAACGAAAGAACGTCTACCATAAATACAGTACATTTCTCAAATTATACGTCATGTTCACGCATAAGACGTCGGGAGGAATAGTTACAATGAGAATGGAATTAATAGCCATGTCAGGCTAACCTATAACATGGACACTACATACCGAGCATAAACATGAATATTTCGTGAGTAACTACTGCTGCCTACAAACTTGAGAAGTGCTTATGAAGCAGGTCAAAACATTTCGAACAGGAATCTTAGAATTCTTGAAACCACAAAGAAGATGGTGATATTCGAGTGCCGAAACGCTACTACAAGATGACGAACTTCATACAAGCGAGACGGGGTCTACAACCCAATGTTGGAGGCCATTACTGTTGTTGTGTGGCAGTCCAGTTTCGAGGTTGGAGCCAGCAGAAGGCGAGAGGTTCCCAAGTTCGAGTCCTGGAAGGCTGGATGAACATACTGTACCACAGTATGATATTCGAGACCAGGGAATGTATTCTCATTATATGCCACCTTCGAGAATCGTCGAAAGGCAGAATCAAGTCAATCTTTCTAGTAGTAGAATAAGGTATTCTAAAGTAACAATGATTTCCATTTTTTCTTTTCGATTAGTATGTTTGAGGTGGGGTTCAGGTTCGATGTCTGTTTCGTGACTGGCCTCATTTTCAAACGGATTTTAATTCGAATAACGAATACACCTATTTTCCAGTTTTGATTTTTGAATTTACTTTAAGATTAATATTTCACGATTTGAAATTCAATGAAATGATTTGAATATTTTGAAATGTTAAGAAGAGGATCGTTAGGTTGATGAAATGCGTATTTGCCATGAAGATTAATTAAACATGTAATTATTTTTGAACACTGTCAGGAATTCGATGAACTTTTCAAGTGTTATCTCGAAATCGAGGTTTTCATCTGCGATGACGCCGAAAGTTATTTGTTCTGGAATTATCAGTGAATATCACTCTCATGAATTTAGTTGTTGAAATTTAGCTTTGGAGAGAAGTTTTAATCTTTCTCAATTTTTGAGAGCATTCTTTATTCTCATGAATGACTTGTATTAACAGTGATTTCTAATGGATCAACAGTCGCCTAACCTTAAATGTTTCCTGGATTCATGGTGTACAAATCATTGTTGATATTTTACGAGTTCATTTGAGTGAAGGAGGGCCTCATTTAGTCTGATCATTTTCACTTCTTATGGATCCCACGTATATTGTGTGCATGGATGATTTATTGATTTAGAGTTGATTTATTTCCATCGTTGGAGTATTTTTGAAATGAGAATTTATTTCCGATGAACATTCAGTTTTTTCGACATGATTCCCAAGGAAGAATTTTAGAGTGGAAGAGTATTTTTTATTAAAATATGTGACAAAGAGCATTCTTGTAAGGCAAAGCTATTCTACTTCAATGGAATTTATTTGTAATCCATATTTAATGATTTAGACAGTGTGCAAAGGTATTAAATATTTTTGATCGGCACGATATTATGTGCGATTGTTGTTAAGATACTCGATACGTTTATTGGTCATCATGAAGGTGTTAATTGATTATGAATATTTGTGGATATCTGTTGGTATTTATGAATACAGTGCTAGTTGAGTACGTGTCAAATTGAGCTATTGAGAGCTAATTGTGTGAAGAATGTCAGTGGACTATTCAAAGCAAATGTCTGTGGTATAAATCCATTTGCGAATGGAATGTGAATGTCAAGTATGACATTAAGTATTGTTGAACCGTATAATAGTGGAGTTACGCAGTAATAACATGTTTGTAAATGATAATATTCGAAGCACAGGTTGGAAGCTGTTGATTGGAAAATATTTATTGATTCCAAATTGAAAATTTTAATAGCGATACCAGAAAGGATATTTTAGTCATCCGTATATAATATATTTGTAATGATTTTTGGATGAATATTTCGTCTTAGCTTCAGTGCTTGGTCGAATTACACTAATAATTACTAAAATAAACTCAACGAAATTAAATACAGAATGATGCAAATCTGGATGATGATAGTGTTAAGTCAATTGCGAAAACACTCAAGGGTGTACGAATGAAAATGTACATTGGTAAATATGAAAATTATAATTAACATGCGGTTACTTCAACCATGAAATGTCTATGTTAATGATCCATTAGGGTTTTCTTTTTCTCGGATCATTATTGTTGTACATATTTCTGTATTATATAAGTGACTAGGGTATCAGCACCGGCAGGTCCGAAGGGACGGTGTGCTGAATTTAATTAATCCATTTTCTCGATGCTTTTCAGTGAGGATTTTTCTTTGATTGACATTGCTTCTCATGTTATGTCGTTTTGTGAATAAATGTTGTTATCTGATTTTAATCCTTATGGTATGATGTTTTCTAAAGGTGATGGAAGGTCGCATTGAGAAGGCCATCGCTGGGTGTTTTCTGGAGTTTCCCACACTCCTGAGATATTTATTTTACTGGAATCGTGTGTTCTCAGCGTTTTTAGTTTTTATTCGCTATGGTCTTTCATAATGCCAACTTGTTAGGAATGACTTGTGCCCTATTATCCCTTCTACTTGTTGGTAGGATCTGGGGATTCTTCTAGCCGGGGATTTTCAGGTTATACGATCCAACCGCCATCGTGGTATTTCAACAGGTATTGGTAAGTAATACGGGTACAGTACCATCCCGGCATTTGCCCGGAGACGAAGTAGGAAACCGTGGAAAACCACTTCGAGGATGGCTGAGGTGGGAATCGAACCTCCTATACTCATTTGGACCACGCGAGGCTGAGTAGACCGCGTTTCAGTCCTCAAACCACTTTTCTAATTTCGTGGCAGAGCCGGGAATCGAACCGCGGACCTCCGCGGTGGCAGCTAAGCATGCTGACCACTACACCAGGGAGGCGACTCATCGAAATAATAAAACTTCGAATTATAGAAAGAAAAAAACATAAATTGTGTAGAACTTTGCCGGGTAATTAAAATTACTTTGAGATATTGAAGTTCGACAGAAGTTGATTCAACACAACCAGTGAGATGAACTCGGATCTTGAAGAAAATTTATTATTATTATGATGATGATAATTGTAGTTTTAAGGGGCCTAAAAGCTAGGTTATCGGCCCCTAATGGTGTGGGTGATAGTAAAAGTTGAGATGAGAATGAAAACTACAGTACCCACATATAACTAATATTAACTACCAACTTACATACTACAAGGAGAAATAGTAACCAAATATAGGATAAGGCAAATAAAGGACAGGAAAAAAGAAGGAAGAAAGGAGAGCCATGAAAGGCAGATAGGAGAGGGGAAAGAGGAGAGGGCCCGCCCCAAAGTCAGTGGAAAGAAGGTAAAAACGGACCCAGCTCAGGAATCCCTCGGGATCGCCAAGTCCCGAACTCACCAGCTGTGAGCCCCTTAGGGTGTAGCAATATACAGGAAGCACCAGAAGTGGTGGGGCTACACTCACCCTGCCTCCTTGAGGGCCTTGAGCAGAAGGCAGGAGATAACATGAAAAGAAAAAGAAAGCTGACCCCTCGCAGAAGGAGGGTATCAGGAAAGATGAGACTAGGGCCAATTAAGGTGAAAAAGGAAGAGACTCCCTAGCCCTCGGATACTCTAATACCGTCGGAATCGGAAGAAAAAGGAAGGAAGATTGTAGTTTTAGGTGACCGTGAATCTTGCGATTATGAGCCACGGGACCCCCTTTTTACGTGGAATCCGAACCACAGGACATGGCATTTCACTTCGAAAATCTCACATGCATTGACCGGGAATCGAACCCGGACGGAATCGGATGAGAACAAGAGTTGACCAAGAGATGTCGACAGGAAAGAAGACGGAGAGGAGCTCGGAACAAGTAATTGGAAGCAATGCCGGACTCAGCTGGGGTCCCGTGGTCGCCACCCACGTCCCACTAGATGTGAGCTCCTGGGGCCAAAAATTTACGTTTCAAGTGCTGCGGAAATAGCAAAGTCTCTCCTACATGAAAGGCGTGCATATGAGTTACATTTTAATGGAGAAATCTGAAAATGTTAGATTACGTGTAAGTGCGACAAACGTATAATTGGGTGACGGCGCGGCTGGTTGATTCTCCGACCTTCTCCCTCCTCACGCTGCATATTCGGGCGCTCATTGACTGCGCTGTGCTGTTTTCCGACTAAACTTGCAAGGTATCGCCAATGGGCAGTGTGAGGACTTATCGATCCCAACAAAGCGGGACTCTAACCCAGTTGACTCCCCACGATAGCGTGGAGAATTTGATTAGGCCTCAATAGGTAGCCCACGCCACCTTGCTGGCAAGTGATCCCTTGTGGTTGGCGGTACTTGGCAATCTCGTCCCTATCAACACTGTTCATATATCTCAGACACTCTCTCGCCTCAACTCCAATTACTGCTATTGGTTCAGTAGGTTTGACATGCTGTTGTTGATTCATTTAGGACAAGGTTACTCAACCGTTTGAGACTGTGAACACCACCCTCATTACATACCTAGTACCCAAGCATTATTTGTGATAATGTAATCTATTTTTCTCCAGGAGTGTGGTTACATATTTATATATTGTACCTCGCCCATTCATTGGGCACAATCGTGTTGACCGACTGAAAAGCTACAAATTAACAATTAATAATTTTTATCATGAATTCTTTCCTCAAGACACAATCCATGCCATTTTAAAAATCATTCAAATCTCAGAGTTGAAATTATTTTTCCTTGAATCTTTGCTTCGGTGGCGTAGTTGGTAGCATGCTGAGTTTCTGTACCCTAGAACGCGGGTTCAAACCCGGCCGAGGTCGTCGGATTTTTTAAGAGTGTTAAAAATCCCTCAGTGTGCCTTCCTTCGGAGGGGAAGTAAAGCCGACGGTCCCATGTCATACATTTATGGCATGTAAAAGATCCTTCCACTAATTACACTTGTGAGAAGCAAAATTATAGGTTATATCTGACCAACGCTCTTAGGTTCCAACGTTCGTCGCCAGTAGCCGACTGCGGTTGCATCTAGTATCAAAATTGTTCGTTGACGGTGGCGTTTGGTAGCAAAAGTTGGAACTACTTGAAAATTGAATGTCAGCAGTCCTTACTTGAATTAAAAACAGATAACACACACTAATACAGCCATCACAATTTACACCGGTTATCAGACAGATTCTACACACACCCAAAGTACACGTGGCTACATGACCGCGTTGTCGCAGCCCCTCTAAACTGAGGAACCAACCAACTATTTTGAAGTTTTCCCCAATTTCCTTCATTGCTTGTTCAATGTATAGATTGAAAAGTACAGATGATAAGTTGCAGCCTTGCCTTTCTGAATACCAGCTTCTCTCATGTGCTTCGGCTCGAATAACTGCTGTTTGGTTTCTGTATAGATTGTAGAGTACCCTCCTATCCAATCGTTTTCAAAATGTCAAACAACTTACTCCAATCAAAGTTATCAAAAGCGTACACTGGAACAATCCAGACCCGATTTCCTGACATTTCCAAATCTATCCACATTAATCGTTCATTTACGTACCTCACAGGAACTAGGCTACGCTCTCATAACATGCAGCCTTACTTCCCATTTTGCCCTGCCTTGTTTTACACCTGACAGGCAAGTTTTACCTTGTATTCTCCTACTTCCTCCTATCCCCCTTTATCTGAACTTGACTAATCCCTATAATACCCAATCTCATCCTACTTGCTGACTCAGCTAGCTCTATTTTCTTCCTTCCATAACCACCCTCATATTAGTTGCACCCCATCGAATACCAGTTTGATTGCATGTTCGTTTCCAAGGAGTCCCTGATCTGTCAGAAGGGAGTGGGACTAGCTCATGACATTCATAGCAGGTTTAGAAAGTACAAGTGAAGCATGTTGCTAGCCTTACACACACAGGGCCTTAAAAGAACAAACCAGTGAGTTGGGTAGGCCTAGTCGCCTGAGCACAATGAGGGCCACGACTCAGAATACTGTATGTCCAAGATGCCCACTCCTATTCCATAGTAACTGGTATCCCGACTGTCAGGACCACCTACTAGGCCAGTCAGGGCGTGACTACACTATGAACCATACAATAATAATAATAATAATAATAACAATAAATGAATACAATTGAAGTAACCTATCATCCATGAATACATATCTATAATAAAAGAGCTATGTCATTGAATGAAAAAATCAAAAATTGCTGCACTGTCATCTGGCCAGAAGCTTTATATGCAGCGGAATGTCTCGCCATGAACAAGAAAGGAATGATGGAGATATTGAAGAAAAGGGAGATTTTAAGGAAAATCCTAGGTCCGGTTAAACCAAAGAGAATAACCAGTATGTATGTAGCTACACATGAGGAGAAAATTACTGACACGATGCGAAAACGGCGGATTGCGTTTCATGGGCACGTGACCCCCACGACACCAACACGATTAACCTATCGCATATTTATTTTTCTCCAAGAGAAAAGGACTAAGGGAGCCTGGTTCTGTGAGATACAAAACGATCAGCAAAATTGGAATCTCATGTGAAGATATCCTGGAGCGTGACCAGCTAAGAGAAAACTCTTGGAACATCGGAGTTTCCAACCAAAGTCGACGCTGAAAACTGTAAAGGCGTGGACAAACGAGAGAAAAGAACAACACCGTCTACGAATGAAGGAATACTGGACTAATTTTGAAGCTGAAAGGAAACAGTTGAAATGGCGTGGTCCTTAGTTGACCGAATTGAAACAAGTAATAACAATAATAGTAACTTAGTATTAATACATTTTCTTTACACGAATGTTAAAGCGCTGTTTATATCGTGCAAGTACTAGAATTGTTCTCGAGAACCTCCTTCTGCTTCTAGTACGGTATGAATTTCTTGTCTCTCTTCACGTACACTTTCTTCGTGTTTGGGGAGAAAGCGTTCTTTAACATCGTGAGTGTAAATCTTTGTCATTCTACTGAGTTTAATGCAGGGGAATGCTGAGTTACATTTGTCCGCAGCAACATGACAGATATTTATTGCGTCATTTCGTTTCATGACAGAACAAAAAGAGAATCATTTACCCAGTTTCTCGTTGTAAATTGAGAACATTAGGGCACTAACAGCGCTATAAACGTTACTGCCGAGTTAACTCTCTAAACCACCAGAGGTCGCTATAAGACTTTCTCTCATATTGGTTTTATTTCTTAAATCATTCCAAAGGGCTGTTCCTGCATAGCTGAATATTACTGTTGTTAGTGAATTGATTAACTAATGGTGCAGAACAATTCCAATCCTAGCCATAACAAGGATTCCCATGTATCCACGTGTGGGAGATACATTCCTTATGCGACTTGAGTAGGGTAAAGTCGGGAGAGATGGCGCATGAGGAGAGATGGCACACCCCTTGCCGAGACGACTTTGGTGGGGGTAGGTAGTTTAAAGGTTGTTAAATAAAAGCGTTACTGACTGAGATTTGTACCAGTAGTTTTACGGCGTGTTTTGTTCCATATATTCCTTCAGTGACGTAGTTTTCATGAGAGAGAAAAAGAGAGTTGGTGGGTGCAAAAATGTTATGTATTCTTCGAATAACATACTGATCACCCTGGCATTTCTTATGCACGTTAATGTAGCATTACATTGGGTAAGTTATCCCTTCACCAGCACAGTTTCAAATGCTATTATCCATATTGCGAGGGACTAGGTAGGTACGCCATTTCTCCCACCGGTTGGGGATAGTTTATTTATCTATTTATTGGTGCCTTTATTGTGGCGAAGTAAGGGCTCTAGACCCTCTCTTACACTTAACCACACACAGTGCAACTTACATGAATACTCAAATATGATATACTTAACCTACCAAACTTAAATACTAGGAAAAACTTAAGTACAAGAATGAATTTAAATTAAATTAAATTGGCGACTGCGTGATATTAACTAAGCTCAACAATTTAAATGACATAAATTTTTAACAAAATTATACTATGGTCACTCACACATTCATACACAAATTGTTCTAGTTGGCCTACGAATTCAAGAGGAAATCTTTACATGCACGTTTGAAAGTTGTTAGGGATGTACAATTTCTGACGTCACGAGGACAGTTATTCCAAATGGTCAGCGCGTCGGGTCCTCTCGGCCATTAATCTTGGTTTCCATAACTGGGGCGCTGCCTCACTGTCAGACAGCTACTCAATTGTCCTCACGAGGGAGAGTGCACCCCGTTCCAGCACTCATGTCAGTTTCTAAGATCCCCGACGGAGCCTGAAAATGAACCCGAACCTACACAACAGGGTAGTCAAAATGTGTTCAACATGAAGGCAAATTCAAGACAAGAAAGAAAGAACACGCTTTAAGTTGAGAAAGTAGAGTACCAGTGAATGTTTTAACATTAATCATCTCTCCCTCACATTGCGTCATCTAACCTACCCCAGTGTGACAGATGAAGAAAACACAATCTTTCCTAAAACACTGTTTTAATTTTGAAAACATTGTTTGTATGACACTAAGAGCACTCTATAGGGGTCCAGTTTAGTAAAACCATAAAGTTAAGAACAAGGGTTGTTTATTTTTCAAGTTCCGATGGACTGTATAAAAATAACCGATTGACATACCAAACTGATGTTACTACTAAATGTTTGCTTGTTTTATTCTTATGTCTCAACATAATCGCCAGAACGATTGGAACATTTGTCGTATCGTTACACCAGCTTTCCAATACCCT
The DNA here is from genome assembly GCA_946902985.2 of Meconema thalassinum. NCBI lineage: Eukaryota > Metazoa > Arthropoda > Insecta > Orthoptera > Tettigoniidae > Meconema > Meconema thalassinum. Next base: position 739,472,901 of record OX336390.1, read on the forward strand.
CGGCAAAAAATTCTGCCGCCACTGAGGTGGGTACGGCTGGACAGTCTCTCGAAGGTTTTCCTTTTTGGCGAGGCGTTGCCGCCCAACCATACATTCAATTCTCAAAAGAGGTGAAAATCATTCACAATCGCACTGTGCCAACGTTACGATAGACTTTTTCAAAGAATTCAAGTGTGAAGTTTTGGACCATCTGCCGTTTAGTCGAAACTAGCACTGAATGATTTTCACTTTTTCGAGAATTGAAGGTATGGTTGGGCGACGACGAGTCGCCAAAAAGGAAACACTTCAGGAGACTGTCCAGACCTCAGTGGCGGCAGAATTTTTTGCCGAGGACATTGCAAAGCTGGTGTGACGATACGACAAATGTTTCAATCGTTTTGGCGATTATGTTGAGACATAAGAATAAAACAGTCCATCGGAACTTGAAAAGAAAGCAGCCCTCGTATTATGACAATTGTACCAAAAGTTGAATAGCTACAAGACCCAGAAATGTGTCAAAATGCGTGTTTTGAAAAGCTCTATCATATTTCAAAATAAAAATTACTTCCGGCTTAAATGACATTTTGAAATAACATGCTAAAAATGCCTGTTTTGAAAATGGAACTTGTTTTGCAAATTTAATTGAAATTAAAGTTTGATTGCTTTAATCTATTCTTCGACTCTTTATCTTCAATTTGGGGAAAGCAGATTTTTGAATTTCTCAAAACAGAAGTAGATATTTCGATTTTGATTTGACTATGTATGGGTCGGCACTAGCGCTCGTAGTGAGAGATTTAGTGAACTACATACGACAAAGGATGTGGTCTAACACTTGGTGTCCATGACTTGTCAGTTCAGTGTGTGTCGCCATACAGCCAACACGTAAGAGGCGTTTGGTTAATACACAAAATGTTCAAAAGTGAAATAATAAAATTAATAAGCATAAAGTAGTCAGATTCAGCGACGAAACTGGAACGAGTCAGCAACAAGATGAAGACATTGAACGATCAACAACTACAAATGAAATTACTTCAAAGAAAAGCAAATTTCGCCAACAGAAGACGAAGACAGACAATACTTTGTTCAAACAATACATGGACACCAAGCATTAGACCACATCCATTGTCGCATGTAGTTCATTAAATCTATCACTGTGAGCGCTAGTGTTGACCCATACATGATCTAGTCAAAATTGAAATATCTACATCCGTTTTGACTGATAAGTCATGAACACCAACAGTTAGACCATATCCTTTGTCGTATGCACTTCACTAAATTGATGTAAGGTTTATTATTATTATTTTCTTTTTTGTTATCCTAAAATCTTAATTCCAACTCATGATTTCAACTTAAATTTCCCAGCCTGAAGAGCTAGAACTGTGGACTTTTTGTTCTGTACCTAAACATGTTCACGGGATACGAGTTAGGCTACAGTACTTCATCACAAGTCTTAACTCTCTCAAATAAGGTATCTTGCCACCTGTGTATATAATCAATGCTATGACAGCACTCCCGACATGCAGCTTTTTAATCGGTAGGCTATATGCTAGTTATCTGGCCACAACCCATCGCGATTCGCCGCCACGCGGCCACTGCGATGTACCGTCATTTAGAGAAGGGCCTCACTGTACTGTATAACACATGTATTGGCTTTAATATTTGAGCAACACTGGACTTATGATGGATAAGGCAAACTGGGTAGCTGAACTTTTCTGTTACATGAAATTACATTAATATAGAAGACATATAACAGGCAGCAGGTGGATGCTGACCGTCCCTTCAGCATGACCACAGCGGAATGTGTCACGGGACGAAAGTAACTTGCGGCGGTACGACAGAATGTTGCGCTATTCATTTTGGTGAAACCGCCAGTGACAAGTGACAATCAATGTCAGCATACCCAACTCTTCCCTTAGAAACTAAACACATTCAGTTGGCAAGAACGCAGTAATTAATCTGCAGTTAGCATAAATGGTGCCATAATTAAAACCAGTTTGTTTCGAGTTCAGGTTATGTATGTTATTAATAATCCTAATGTCAGTTTCAAGGAGGTTTATTGAGTGAAATCACTATTAGAGAGCCTAGTGTGTATTTACCTCTCAAGATACGAGTGCCGGTGGCCGAAGTGATCACTGCTGCATAGGCTAGCTCTACGAGATAATGGCGAGAATAAGGAAGAAAAAGTGCGTTTTTGTGTTTATCCTGTGAACATTCAAAGATATAAGAGTTTTCAAAACCCTCCACGTGACCTACGAGAAGACAAAACATGTTTTTTTTATTATTATATATGTTCGACCATGCCGAAATATAAATATTATATGCTAGAAAACTGCATCTTAAGAGGCCCATTATAGTTCAAGTTTCATTATGATACAGGTTCTCCACCACAGAGGTCAAGATTTTCTTTACGATACAGCTGTTTGACCAATTAGGTAAGGATAGCTTCGGACCTGAGCACAACACACTTGTTTCCAAAATCAAACATGTCGGACACAAGTTACAACATTGAACTTACACCACTGGAAATTTCCGCAAATGTAAAGGATATAGGATCAACCATTGTAGTTACAATCCCAAACACAAAGACAAAATCAGCACGAACCTTTGCGGCACAATGAAAATACTATGAAATATGCAGGAAATTTATGAATCTACGTCGATCAGTTTGCAATACTCCATCCTTCTTTGTAAATTACCGACATGAAAAGTGTACCGTCCAAGATGTTGGCATAAATAAACTGGGGAATATGGGAAAATAAATAGCACTGTACCTTAATCTCCCCAACTCCAATTTGTACACAGGGCATTGCTATCGTAAAAGTTCGGCGACAATTTTAGTGATTGCTGGTGGTGGTATAACGACACATATGACATTGTGAAGGTCTTTGATCCACAGAAAATGAATAACCCAGCGCATGCGCTCTGTTCAGTAAACGAAACTGGGAACCCAGCGCATACGCTCTGTTCAGTAAACAACTGGGAAACCAGCGCATGCGCTCTGTTCAGTAGACAACTGGGAACCCAGTGCATGCTCTCTGTTCAGTAAACGCAACTGGCAGAATCTCGACAGATATTTATGAATATTTACTGTACAGTATGTGCCAACATAAAATAAAGTTATATTTAACGTCGAACATAAACAGTCGTATGCAACTCGCCTATAATGGTAATTAAGGCACTCGCATGGAAATTATAAAACTCGCTTCACTCGTTTTATGAACATACCCGTTATAGGCTTGCTGCATAATGTACTATTGTAGCACAGAGAACTCACGTGCAAGACAATGCTATGTCCACTGTTTTATCACTAGGCCCTTCACTCCTACATTATAAATTAATAATGAATTAATGAATGCATTAATAAATAATAAATAAATAACAAAATAAAAAATAAAGAACCAATTAAATAAACAATTAAAGAGTAAACCAGATTAACAAATGAAATATTGTCAATTTACTTAATGAAAAGTCTCGCAAGAAAGTAATGTTCCATTACTGAATTCCTAGTAGTGCATTAACGCACAAGAACACGAAGTACTAAATTGTCATTTGTAGCTCCTCAGTCGGTCAACATGATTATGCCCAATGCCCAGTGAAAAAATACATGTATTAATTAATTGTCACTATTAATAGTGACAATTAACTAATACGTGTATATTTTTCCAGCCTATTTTCATTTATGAAAAAATAGGCTTATGAGATCACCTTTTATCCGTGCGCGCGCGTGTGTGTGTATGTGTATATGTGCTTATGTGTGTCCCCCAAATAAAATCTAAACGGCTGGAGCGATTTCAATGAAACTTGGTAAGGTCATAGCACCATTTTGGCCAACTCCGACCGTGCCCTTCAAATTTTATTACGTCACACCAATCCAACATGGCGGCTGTGCGAAATATTTCACCAGCATTCAATATCTCCGAAATTATTAGCGATATCACCCTAAAATTTGGTACGGTGATAAAAGGCACTACTAAAAGTTTATGTATGTATTTTTCAAAAACCTGTGAAGTACAAAACGAACATGGCGGACAAGCGAACTTGAAACATTTTAATAGACTTTTCTCGCGATTTAACCATCTGAGCGCACTGAAATACGGTACAGTAAATGATTATACATATTGTAATACACTGGCATCTAATTAAGTTCAATTGTTTACATAACCTCAAGATAGCGCTGTGCGAAATTATAAAATTAAGTTCTTACTTCTTGTGTCGTAATCATGCGATCGAAGTGAAAGTTTGAATAATGAATCTACGCAATAATTTTCATTTAATAGTGCATAACTCTATGGCCCATACATATAACATACAAAATGGCGACCATCCGAAATATTTAGACGGTTCTCAATATCTACGAATCTTTCAGAGCATTCATACTGAAATCCTTTATGTGCATAGAGGCTATGAACATAACTTCACCTATAGGACTTTCAATAACCTGGTGAGCACAAATCCAACATAGCGGCGACGCAAATTATAAATATTTAAATGGACGTTTCTCGTGATTTAACCATCCGAGTGCAGTGACACTTGGTACGGTAAATGCTTATACAAATGATAATCCACTGGCATCTAATTTATTTCAATTGTTTTCATAACCACAAGATGGCAGCAGTGCAAAAATTTAAAAATCTCGATTTTGTTTCTTGTGTTCTTATCATGCGATTGAAGTTTGAATACTACACGTACACAATAATCTTCATGTAATAGTACATAACTCTAAGACCTACATATATAAAAATCCAAGATGGCAACCATCCGTAATATTAGACGCTCAATATCTACGAATCTATTATAGCAATCAAACTGACATTTTGTATGTTGATAGAGGCAATTAACATAACTAGGATATATGAAAATAGGCTTTAGTTCTTCAAGGAACTACTTGTTATATTTATTTTTATATTTTTATATTCATTGAGCATAAGCGTTTTTAGAGACTGAAGAGCTACAGGTAACACTGAAAGTATGGCTTCAAATCTCTAAAGCAACTACTAAATTAATATCAAGCACGCATGTTCTCAAATTTTAAGAAATGCGGTATAAATAACATAAACTGATAGCAATTAAGTGTGTCAGAAAACGACATTATTTTGAGATTACTTTCGTGCCAGTGTAAACAAAAGCAGGTGAAAAGTCGGGCGAGATTGTGTTCTAGTTAGCTCGTGGGAAATTGCATGGCGTAATGGCAGTACCTCGGGGACTCGAACACAGGACAAGAGAGAAACAATAGCATCAGAGTGTCATTAATAAGGGGGGTCGACCTCATTCTGTCAGTTGCCAAGTGTAACATTTGAGGCTCTCTTCTGAGTCAGGGGGCGGACGAAGATTAATCTAAATACTGTGTCAATACTGGCCTATTAATATGCTATGCCAATAACATCCATCACGCGCACTACGATAAGGTTAGCACATAGCCATGCAAAAAGTGTGGGATGTGTCTACTCGGTCGCGGTGATGGATAGTAACGATAAATATTCTAACTCCCAATATTGATCTCTAAAACACGTACCATATATGATTTTAATCTTTAACGTGGCTCAGGGGTCATGAACATAGTACGTAATCACAAAGAGTGGGGAAGATCGAAGCTTATTATTACGTTGATGACATTTTAGGATGGAGGTAAAGGAAAAGATTACGTAAACACTTAAATACAACAAAAATCAACTCATTTTTCGCTCTTGAGTGTAAAGGTCATCTCTGGTTTTACTCATAATATTAGCAGAAGCCTTACCTTGTAAGTTGAATGTAAAGGTCATTTTTGTTTCACTCATAAAATTAGCAGAAGCCTTACCTTGTAAGATGAGTGTAAAGATCATTTTTGTTTCATTCATAAAATTAGCAGAAGCCTTACCTTGTAAGTTGAATATAAAGGTCATTTTTGTTTCACTCATAAAATTAGCAGAAGCCTTACCTTGTAAGTTGAGTGTAAATATCATTTTTGTTTCATTCATAAAATTAGCAGAAGCCTTACCTTGTAAGTTGAGTGTAAATATCATTTTTGTTTCATTCATAAAATTAGCAGAAGCCTTACCTTGTAAGTTGAATATAAAAGTCATTTTTGCTTTACTCATAAAGTTAGCAGAAGCATTACATTGTAAGTTGAATATAAAGGTCATTTTTGCTTTACTTATAAAATTAGCAGAAGCCTTGCCTTGTAAGTTTAGTGTAAAGGTCATTTTTGTTTTACTCATAAAATTAGCAGAAGCCTTGCCTTGTAAGTTGAATGTAGAGGTCATTTTTGTTTCACTCATAAAATTAGCAGAAGCATTATATTGTAAGTTGAATGTAAAGGTCATTTTTGCTTTACCCATAAAGTTAGCAGAAGCCTTGCCTTGTAAGTTGAGTGTAAAGGTCATTTTTGTTTTACTCATTAAGTTAGCAGAAGCCTTGCCTTGTAAGTTGAGTGTAAGGTCATTTTGGTTTTACTCATAAAGTTAGCAGAAACCTTGCCTTGTAAGTTGAGTGTAAGGTCATTTTTGTTTCATTCATAAAATTAGCAGAAGCCTTACTTTGTAAGTTGAGTGTAAAGGTCATTTTTGTTTCACTCATAAAGTTAGCAGAAGCCTTGCCTTGTAAGTTGAGTGTAAGGTCATTTTGGTTTTACTCATAAAGTTAGCAGAAGCCTTGCCTTGTAAGTTGAGTGTAAGGTCATTTTTGTTTCATTCATAAAGTTAGCAGAAGCCTTACTTTGTAAGTTGAATGTAAAGGTCATTTTTGCTTTACTTATAAAATTAGCAGAAGTCTTACTTTGTACGTTGAGTGTAAGGTCATTTTTGTTTCATTCATAAAGTTAGCAGAAGCCTTGCCTTGTAAGTTGAGTGTAAGGTCATTTTTGTTTCATTCATAAAGTTAGCAGAAGCCTTACTTTGTAAGTTGAGTGTAAAGGTCATTTTTGCTTTACTCATAAAGTTAGCAGAAGCATTACATTGTAAGTTGAATGTAAAGGTCATTTTTGCTTTACTTATAAAATTAGCAGAAGTCTTGCCTTGTACGTTGAGTGTAAGGTCATTTTTGCTTTACTCATAAAATTAGCAGAAGCATTACATTGTAAGTTGAATGTAAGGCCATTTTTGTTTCACTCACAAAATTAGCAGAAGCCTTACCTTGTAAGTTGAATGTAAGGCCATTTTTGTTTCACTCATAAAATTAGCAGAAGCCTTGCCTTGTAAGTTGAGTGTAAAGGTCATTTTTGCTTTACTTATAAAATTAGCAGTGGCCTTACATTGTAAGTTGAGTGCAAAGGTCATTTTTGCTTTACTCATAAAGTTAGCAGAAGCATTACATTGTAAGTTGAATGTAAAGGTCATTTTCGTTTTACTCATAAAGTTAGCAGGAACCTTACCTTGTAAGTCGAATGTAAAGGTCATTTTTGTTTTACTCATAAAGTTAGCAGATGCCTTAGATTGTAAGTTGAGTGTAAAGGTCATTTTTGCTTTACTTATAAAATTAGCAGAAGCCTTACCTTGTATGTTGAATGTAAAGGTTATTTTTGCTTTACTCATAAAATTAGCAGAAGCCTTGCTTTGTAAGTTGAGTGTAAAGGTCATTTTTGCTTTACTCATAAAGTTAGCAGAAGCCTTACCTTGTAAATTGAATGTAAAGGCCATTTTTGCTTCACTTATAAAATTAGCCGAAGCCTTACCTTGTATGTTGAGTGTAAAGGTAATTTTTGCTTTACTCATAAAGTTAGCAGATGCCTTACATTGTAAGTTGAGTGTAAAGGTCATTTTTGCTTTACTCATGAAGTTATCAGAAGCCTTGGCTTGTAAGTTGTGTGTAAAGGTCATTTTTGCTTTACTCATAAAGTTAGCAGAAGCATTACATTGCAAGTCGAATGTGAAGGCCACTTTTGCTTTACTTATAAAATTGTAAGTTGAGTGTAAAGGTCATTTTTGCTTTACTCGTAAAATTAGTAGAAGCCTTGCCTTGCAAGTTGAGTGTAAGGGTCATTTTTGCTTTACTCATAAAGTTAGCAGAAGCATTACATTGTAAGTTGAATGTAAAGGTCATTTTTGCTTTACTTATAAAATTAGCAGAGGCCTTACATTGTAAGTAGAGTGTAAAGGTCATTTTTGTATTACTTATAAAATTAGCAGAGGCCTTACCTTGTAAGTTGAGTGTAAAGGTCATTTTTGTTTTACTCATAAAGTTAGCAGAAACCTTGCCTTGTAAGTTGAGTGTAAAGGTAATTTTTGTTTTACTCATAAAGTTAGCAGAGGCCTTACCTTGTAAGTTGAGTGTAAAGGTAATTTTTGTTTTACTCATAAAGTTAGCAGAGGCCTTACCTTGTAAGTTGAGTGTAAAGGTCATTTTTGTTTTACTCATAAAGTTAGCAGAAACCTTACCTTGTACGTTGAGTGTAAAGATAATTTTTGTTTTACTCATAAAGTTAGCAGAAACCTTACCTTGTACGTTGAGTGTAAAGGTAATTTTTGTTTTACTCATAAACTTAGCAGAAACCTTACCTTGTACGTTGAGTGTAAAGATAATTTTTGTTTTACTCATAAAGTTAGCAGAAACCTTACCTTGTAAGTTGAGTGTAAAGATAATTTTTGTTTTACTCATAAAGTTAGCAGAGGCCTTACCATGTAAGTTGAGTGTAAAGGTCATTTTTGTTTTACTCATAAAGTTAGCAGAAACCTTACCTTGTATGTTGAGTGTAAAGGTAATTTCTGCTTTACTCATAAAGTTAGCAGATGCCTTACATTGTAAGTTGAGTGTAAAGGTCATTTTTGTTTTACTCATGAAGTTATCAGAAGCCTTGGCTTGTAAGTTGTGTGTAAAGGTCATTTTTGCTTTACTCATAAAGTTAGCAGAAGCATTACATTGCAAGTCGAATGTAAAGGCCACTTTTGCTTTACTTATAAAATTGTAAGTTGAGTGTAAAGGTCATTTTTGCTTTACTCGTAAAATTAGTAGAAGCCTTGCCTTGCAAGTTGAGTGTAAGGGTCATTTTTGCTTTACTCATAAAGTTAGCAGAAGCATTACATTGTAAGTTGAATGTAAAGATCATTTTTGCTTTACTTATAAAATTAGCAGAAGCCTTACATTGTAAGTTGAGTGTAAAGGTCATTTTTGTTTTACTCATAAAGTTAGCAGAAACCTTGCCTTGTAAGTTGAGTGTAAAGGTAATTTTTGTTTTACTCATAAAGTTAGCAGAGGCCTTACCTTGCAAGTTGAGTGTAAGGGTCATTTTTGCTTTACTCATAAAGTTAGCAGAAGCATTACATTGTAAGTTGAATGTAAAGGTCATTTTTGCTTTACTTATAAAATTAGCAGAAGCCTTACATTGTAAGTTGAGTGTAAAGGTCATTTTTGCTTTACTTATAAAATTAGCAGAAGTCTTACCTTGTACGTTGAGTGTAAGGTCATTTTTGTTTCATTCATAAAGTTAGCAGAAGCCTCGCCTTGTAAGTTGAGTGTAAGGTCATTTTTGTTTCATTCATAAAGTTAGCAGAAGCCTTACTTTGTAAGTTGAGTGTAAAGGTCATTTTTGCTTTACTCATAAAGTTAGCAGAAGCATTACATTGTAAGTTGAATGTAAAGGTCATTTTTGCTTTACTTATAAAATTAGCAGAAGTCTTACCTTGTACGTTGAGTGTAAGGTCATTTTTGCTTTACTCATAAAATTAGCAGAAGCATTACATTGTAAGTTGAATGTAAGGCCATTTTTGTTTCACTCATAAAATTAGCAGAAGCCTTACCTTGTAAGTTGAATGTAATGCCATTTTTGTTTCACTCATAAAATTAGCAGAAGCCTTGCCTTGTAAGTTGAGTGAAAAGGTCATTTTGCTTTACTTATAAAATTAGTAGTGGCCTTACATTGTAAGTTGAGTGCAAAGGTCATTTTTGCTTTACTCATAAAGTTAGCAGAAGCATTACATTGTAAGTTGAATGTAAAGGTCATTTTCGTTTTACTCATAAAGTTAGCAGGAACCTTACCTTGTAAGTCAAATGTAACGGTCATTTTTGTTTTACTCATAAAGTTAGCAGATGCCTTAGATTGTAAGTTGAGTGTAAAGGTCATTTTTGCTTTACTTATAAAATTAGCAGAAGCCTTACCTTGTATGTTGAATGTAAAGGTTATTTTTGCTTTACTCATAAAATTAGCAGAAGCCTTGCTTTGTAAGTTGAGTGTAAAGGTCATTTTTGCTTTACTCATAAAGTTAGCAGAAGCCTTGCCTTGTAAATTGAATGTAAAGGTCATTTTTGCTTCACTTATAAAATTAGCCGAAGCCTTACCTTGTACGTTGAGTGTAAAGGTAATTTTTGCTTTACTCATAAAGTTAGCAGATGCCTTACATTGTAAGTTGAGTGTAAAGGTCATTTTTGCTTTACTCATGAAGTTATCAGAAGCCTTGGCTTGTAAGTTGTGTGTAAAGGTCATTTTTGCTTTACTCATAAAGTTAGCAGAAGCATTACATTGCAAGTCGAATGTAAAGGCCACTTTTGCTTTACTTATAAAATTGTAAGTTGAGTGTAAAGGTCATTTTTGCTTTACTCGTAAAATTAGTAGAAGCCTTGCCTTGAAAGTTGAGTGTAAGGGTCATTTTTGCTTTACTCATAAAGTTAGCAGAAGCATTACATTGTAAGTTGAATGTAAAGGTCATTTTTGCTTTACTTATAAAATTAGCAGAGGCCTTACATTGTAAGTTGAGTGTAAAGGTCATTTTTGTTTTACTTATAAAATTAGCAGAGGCCTTACCTTGTAAGTTGAGTGTAAAGGTCATTTTTGTTTTACTCATAAAGTTAGCAGAAACCTTGCCTTGTAAGTTGAGTGTAAAGGTAATTTTTGTTTTACTGATAAAGTTAGCAGAGGCCTTACCTTGTAAGTTGAGTGTAAAGGTAATTTTTGTTTTACTCATAAAGTTATCAGAGGCCTTACCTTGTAAGTTGAGTGTAAAGGTCATTTTTGTTTTACTCTTAAAGTTAGCAGAAACCTTACCTTGTACGTTGAGTGTAAAGATAATTTTTGTTTTACTCATAAAGTTAGCAGAAACCTTACCTTGTACGTTGAGTGTAAAGGTAATTTTTGTTTTACTCATAAAGTTAGCAGAAACCTTACCTTGTACGTTGAGTGTAAAGATAATTTTTGTTTTACTCATAAAGTTAGCAGAAACCTTACCTTGTAAGTTGAGTGTAAAGATAATTTTTGTTTTACTCATAAAGTTAGCAGAGGCCTTACCTTGTAAGTTGAGTGTAAATGTCATTTTTGTTTTACTCATAAAGTTAGCAGAGGCCTTACCTTGTAAGTTGAGTGTAAAGGTAATTTTTGTTTTACTCATAAAGTTAGCAGAGGCCTTACCTTGTAAGTTGAGTGTAAAGGTCATTTTTGTTTTACTCATAAAGTTAGCAGAAACCTTACCTTGTACGTTGAGTGTAAAGATAATTTTTGTTTTACTCATAAAGTTAGCAGAAACCTTACCTTGTACGTTGAGTGTAAAGGTAATTTTTGTTTTACTCATAAAGTTAGCAGAAACCTTACCTTGTACGTTGAGTGTAAAGATAATTTTTGTTTTACTCATAAAGTTAGCAGAAACCTTACCTTGTAAGTTGAGTGTAAAGATAATTTTTGTTTTACTCATAAAGTTAGCAGAGGCCTTACCTTGTAAGTTGAGTGTAAAGATCATTTTTGTTTTACTCATAAAGTTAGCAGAAACCTTACCTTGTATGTTGAGTGTAAAGGTAATTTCTGCTTTACTCATAAAGTTAGCAGATGCCTTACATTGTAAGTTGAGTGTAAAGGTCATTTTTGTTTTACTCATGAAGTTATCAGAAGCCTTGGCTTGTAAGTTGTGTGTAAAGGTCATTTTTGCTTTACTCATAAAGTTAGCAGAAGCATTACATTGCAAGTCGAATGTAAATGCCACTTTTGCTTTACTTATAAAATTGTAAGTTGAGTGTAAAGGTCATTTTTGCTTTACTCGTAAAATTAGTAGAAGCCTTGCCTTGCAAGTTGAATGTAAGGGTCATTTTTGCTTTACTCATAAAGTTAGCAGAAGCATTACATTGTAAGTTGAATGTAAAGGTCATTTTTGCTTTACTTATAAAATTAGCAGAAGCCTTACATTGTAAGTTGAGTGTAAAGGTCATTTTTGTTTTACTCATAAAGTTAGCAGAAACCTTGCCTTGTAAGTTGAGTGTAAAGGTAATTTTTGTTTTACTCATAAAGTTAGCAGAGGCCTTACCTTGCAAGTTGAGTGTAAGGGTCATTTTTGCTTTACTCATAAAGTTAGCAGAAGCATTACATTGTAAGTTGAATGTAAAGGTCATTTTTGCTTTACTTATAAAATTAGCAGAAGCCTTACATTGTAAGTTGAGTGTAAAGGTCATTTTTGTTTTACTTATAAAATTAGCAGAGGCCTTACCTTGTAAGTTGAGTGTAAAGGTCATTTTTGCTTTACTTATAAAATTAGCAGAAGTCTTACCTTGTACGTTGAGTGTAAGGTCATTTTTGTTTCATTCATAAAGTTAGCAGAAGCCTCGCCTTGTAAGTTGAGTGTAAGGTCATTTTTGTTTCATTCATAAAGTTAGCAGAAGCCTTTTTGTAAGTTGAGTGTAAAGGTCATTTTTGCTTTACTCATAAAGTTAGCAGAAGCATTACATTGTAAGTTGAATGTAAAGGTCATTTTTGCTTTACTTATAAAATTAGCAGAAGTCTTACCTTGTACGTTGAGTGTAAGGTCATTTTTGCTTTACTCATAAAATTAGCAGAAGCATTACATTGTAAGTTGAATGTAAGGCCATTTTTGTTTCACTCATAAAATTAGCAGAAGCCTTACCTTGTAAGTTGAATGTAATGCCATTTTTGTTTCACTCATAAAATTAGCAGAAGCCTTGCCTTGTAAGTTGAGTGTAAAGGTCATTTTGCTTTACTTATAAAATTAGCAGTGGCCTTACATTGTAAGTTGAGTGCAAAGGTCATTTTTGCTTTACTCATAAAGTTAGCAGAAGCATTACATTGTAAGTTGAATGTAAAGGTCATTTTCGTTTTACTCATAAAGTTAGCAGGAACCTTACCTTGTAAGTCGAATGTAACGGTCATTTTTGTTTTACTCATAAAGTTAGCAGATGCCTTAGATTGTAAGTTGAGTGTAAAGGTCATTTTTGCTTTACTTATAAAATTAGCAGAAGCCTTACCTTGTATGTTGAATGTAAAGGTTATTTTTGCTTTACTCATAAAATTAGCAGGAGCCTTGCTTTGTAAGTTGAGTGTAAAGGTCATTTTTGCTTTACTCATAAAGTTAGCAGAAGCCTTGCCTTGTAAATTGAATGTAAAGGTAATTTTTGCTTCACTTATAAAATTAGCCGAAGCCTTACCTTGTACGTTGAGTGTAAAGGTAATTTTTGCTTTACTCATAAAGTTAGCAGATGCCTTACATTGTAAGTTGAGTGTAAAGGTCATTTTTGCTTTACTCATGAATTTATCAGAAGCCTTGGCTTGTAAGTTGTGTGTAAAGGTCATTTTTGCTTTACTCATAAAGTTAGCAGAAGCATTACATTGCAAGTCGAATGTAAAGGCCACTTTTGCTTTACTTATAAAATTGTAAGTTGAGTGTAAAGGTCATTTTTGCTTTACTCGTAAAATTAGTAGAAGCCTTGCCTTGAAAGTTGAGTGTAAGGGTCATTTTTGCTTTACTCATAAAGTTAGCAGAAGCATTACATTGTAAGTTGAATGTAAAGGTCATTTTTGCTTTACTTATAAAATTAGCAGAGGCCTTACATTGTAAGTTGAGTGTAAAGGTCATTTTTGTTTTACTTATAAAATTAGCAGAGGCCTTACCTTGTAAGTTGAGTGTAAAGGTCATTTTTGTTTTACTCATAAAGTTAGCAGAAACCTTGCCTTGTAAGTTGAGTGTAAAGGTAATTTTTGTTTTACTTATAAAGTTAGCAGAGGCCTTACCTTGTAAGTTGAGTGTAAAGGTAATTTTTGTTTTACTCATAAAGTTATCAGAGGCCTTACCTTGTAAGTTGAGTGTAAAGGTCATTTTTGTTTTACTCTTAAAGTTAGCAGAAACCTTACCTTGTACGTTGAGTGTAAAGATAATTTTTGTTTTACTCATAAAGTTAGCAGAAACCTTACCTTGTACGTTGAGTGTAAAGGTAATTTTTGTTTTACTCATAAAGTTAGCAGAAACCTTACCTTGTACGTTGAGTGTAAAGATAATTTTTGTTTTACTCATAAAGTTAGCAGAAACCTTACCTTGTAAGTTGAGTGTAAAGATAATTTTTGTTTTACTCATAAAGTTAGCAGAGGCCTTAACTTGTAAGTTGAGTGTAAATGTCATTTTTGTTTTACTCATAAAGTTAGCAGAAACCTTACCTTGTATGTTGAGTGTAAAGGTAATTTCTGCTTTACTCATAAAGTTAGCAGATGCCTTACATTGTAAGTTGAGTGTAAAGGTCATTTTTGTTTTACTCATGAAGTTATCAAAAGCCTTGGCTTGTAAGTTGTGTGTAAAGGTCATTTTTGCTTTACTCATAAAGTTAGCAGAAGCATTACCTTGTAAGTTGAGTGTAAAGGAATATTGTAGTTTTACGTGACCGTGAATCTTGTGATTATGAGCCACGGGACCTCCTTTTTACGTGGAATCCGAACCACAGGACATGGTATTTCACTTCGAAAATCACACATGCATTGACCGGGAATCGAACCCGGACCGACTTGGTGAGAGGCATACAGCTAGACCGCTGAGCCACCACGCCCCATAAGTTGAGTGTAAAGGCCATTTTGTTTGCATATAATATAGCAGTCGCCTTACCTTGACATATTATAGAAGCAAGTGAAAACATATTAAAATATCAAATCAATTATATTTCCAAGGATAACATACAAAACAATAGGTGTATTGGAAAATTCTATGGCTGGCGTAACTTACCATGTGGGGCGTTGCATGCATCTCTTGCTTTTTATTGACGCAGTGGGCTTAGTCTGGCTATTGCCGCTGGTCTGACAAGAGACGTCTTGAATACTGGCCTGCCCAATGTACGACACCTTTCGCCATCCATCATTGACGTGCCTATTTTTTTGAAAGCGGCGCTACAGTAGGTGGAATGATTAATCTGACAGTGTTAATGGCATTACACGATGTTAACATGGAGCGCCCCATCGATTACTGGACACTAACTCACAATTAATGTAGAGGAAACTCGATAATTGGAACACTGATAGTCAAGATCGGTGACAGTATAGAACAACGCTATTGCCTGCTTGCTTGAGCACGAACAGATTAACACGAGAACGTTCACCTGAATATTTCGCGTATTCCGGCGTGGGCGTGTTCGTCAAATCGTGTACCACGGCTGCGAGGGCAGCTGCAACAAGTCCGTTGATCGCGTGTTGGAACCCTGGCGATAACAGCAGCATACTCAAACTACTGAAGTATAGGACAGACGCAAGAGGTCAGCTGCCATCTTGTCATGTAACAGAGACAGCTCAGATCTTCATAGTCACGCATACAGTATAATATTATAATATTAAATTGTAATATTCAACGGGTCACGTCAATTAGGATTGCTTAAACTACCCTCCTCGGTTCGATAATCGGAATTGGTGTGTCCTGAGTTATGGGTTATAATGCTTGAATAATTCACACGGCCGCCATCTTGAAATGATACGACTGATGACCTTGTTATCTTGGCCCAAGACGCGACCCATACGAGGGTATGTTGTTATCAAATTTGGTAGAGCTCGAATGATAAGTTTAGTCGTAATTTGATTTTACGTTTTGAACGTTTGGGTGGCCGCCATTCAGTTCTGGTAAAGGTGGTGGCGATATAAAACATGACACTGAGGAGCCCTTTGTTAGTGCTATCTCTGTACCGTATTTCGTTCAATTCGGTTTCGTCGTGTTTTAATTGATAGCAGGGGACAGATGTACACACTCACACACACACAGACTGACAACGTTTGGCCCGTGTAGATCTCACAAGTCTACTTTCATGTTTTGCAAAACTTGAATGTAATCTAAAATATATATAAAAAAGGGGGAAACATTCACCACAACCTAAGTTAAGGCCACCTTAGGCTATTGGTAGTAAAATTTCTATAGCATCATCTAACACAGGCATTTTGTGTTCGTTGAATTTTGATGTTAAATGTTTCTGAATAGTAGATACGACTGTTTATGTTCGACGATAATTATTATAACTATTTTATGTTCGAACATAAATATTCAAAAATATCTGTCAAGATTTCGACAGTTTTATGTACTGAACAGAGCGCATGAGACGCAGAGAATGCCTTGTATTTGACCATGGCCTCCTCGATTACCCTACTATGACACTAGGCCAGGCAGTGAAATTTAAATTATAAGGTCGTGGAACTCAGCGCATCTAATTATCTAATTGGTCAAACAACTGTTTCTTGAGCTCTGATTGGTGGGAGAAACTGTTTCATAATGAAAAATAGTGTTATAATGAGCCTCATTATAGTACAGTTTTCCGACATATAATAGTCAGGGTCGAATATAAATATCATTATAAACCACTGAGCAATACTCCAACACAAGATATACCAGTGACTGACCAAATAATATTCGCATATTAATCGACAGGCACCAATTTTACGTCGAAGCTGGTGAATAATCGATACTGCATTATTGTCAGTTCGATGTATGTGTTTAGTCCAAGATAAAGTACTGTCCATTGGTAACAGATCGTTTGTATGGAACAGCATAAGTATTACCAATTTAGATATTAGGCATAAGTGACGTATCAACAGAGTTCAAAAGTATCGAATTTTCACGATGAATGAGTTGTGTCTTTGAATTAGATTAGATCGTGGTAGCCTTTCTATGGCATCATTAAAATTCTCCAGCGCATTAGGGATTTGTGTGTAGAGATATAGTTTTAAGTGATCGATAATCTCGTGATCATGTGCCTAGGGACCTCCTTTTTGTTTACCACAGGACATGATATTTCACTTCGGAAATCTCACATGCATTGACCGAGAATAGAACCCGGTCTACCTTGGTGAGAGGCAAGCAGCTTGACCACTGCAACACCACGCCCCTGATAGATACAGTAGATAGATTTTTAATTTATTATGGACTTCTCACAATTATGGGCTGCCACACTTGACAAACTGTAATGCATGCATATTACGACTATTGAATCATCAGTATCATACACAATCTATATACTGTATATAATGCGCTAAGGTGTATGTTCCACAAAACTCAAGCTCCTAAACAAGAGGGAGTTTGAAGGTGTGGTTTGTACCAAAATCTTCCAAATCGTCTCAATTGTACAGGAAAAATCTTGCACTTCTTGAAAATTGAATTTATTTGTTTATAAAGTGCTTTTAAACAAATAAACAAGACGATAGCACCTGGCAGAACTGTGTCGCGTACAGCCGCATAGCGCTAGAGCCGGGCGGGTAGTCTGTACTCGTGGGACGCACACAACCCATCGTGCAACCAGCACCACTGCTGTCTGATTTCATAAATATCGACAATTTGTTTAAAAAGTGCGTTTAAACAAATAAACATATTTATAGAATCCCGCATAACAGTAAAGCCAGGCGGGTGGTTTACACACATGCGAGAGTTCTCACACGGGTCTGCTAGTATTCACACATTTACATCCAGAAGTGGGGAACCACTGAAAAGCAATTCTAAGATGGCTGAGGTAGGAAATAAAGACATGTTATAGTTATGAGGCACTACATTTTATGATAATATGATTTCTCCAATACCAGACAAAGAGATTCATTTAACTTCGAAAAGAATGTGAAGACATTTTAGCCAGTTCTGATCCTTGGAACAGTATTAAGCCATATCGCATCACTGGATTCTAAAACGATGCAATGGCATCAGTCGAATTGATCCGTCGTTTAGCGGTAATGCATGTGCTTGCACATGAATGCGTGCTGCAGCTTGCTTCATGAATGGCTACATGAAAACCAGTCAATGTTGTTACTAGGCAACCCCTCTAGCATAGCAGTACCACCTTTGTGCCTATCTGAAGCCCGCGAAGGATATTCAATAGCATACAGTATTTACTCCTTTTACAAGAGCTTCTGTATAATATTAGTGATCACAGAAACATTGGGTTGTACCTGGTGAATCAGATTCCCCTAATATGATTGCTATATGCAGCCCAACTAACGTTGTTATCAGGAAGGTCGATATTTCTTGGCTTGCATCCCGTATGGTACGAATGTACTGCAGGCATTTACCGCAAACGATACTGGCCACTATTATTCTTTCCTCGTATTAGACTGTAGTCACATCGAGGGAAAAATAATAGTGTTCAATATCGTTTGCAGGATATGCTTGCAGTGCATTAGTACTATACGAGATGCAAGCAGAGAAATGTCGTCTTCCTGACAACACGCGTTAGTAGGGCTGCATAAGACAATCATATTAGGGGAAGCTGATTCACCCGGTATAACGTAAATATGTGTTTGCAATGAAGAGTGTGCATATGTAAAGAACATTACAGGTAATTTTTCCAGTATTTTGGAGTCCACAATTGCAATGAGCGTTTAATTGTCGTTCAGTTGTCATCTACAGTTCTACATAACCTTATAAAGATTTATTTCGAGACCATCACTGGAAATAGTCTGAAATTTGGAGTGATTTCTATGCCACTGATGATATGGCCGAGAAGAAATGTCTGAAGCTAGTTATGAATATTACGGAACCTATAACAAGATACGTGGTGCATGGCTTTCATCACAAAGTCTGTAGTTCCAAACATTCCTACACACCGATCGCAGAATGTGTCGCTGGTACACAAGAAAAGTGACACGAGCCAAAATATAAAATATTTTAGGATAGCCATTTAAAGATACTGTATTGTAATTCTATTGAAAGTTAGTTTCTCTGGGACTTTCGTAAATTTGGTTATTCCTGTGATCGAGAACGACTTAATATAATATAATATAATGTATAATGTGCCCATGTGGAGAGGCACAGTTGTCGAACCCATACCCTTTTATGCCAGAAAAGGAGGAATTAAGGTAAATTTTAGAACAGATTTCTGACGATTTGAGAAGGGTTAATACAGAATCGTGTTGCGTGACGCATGGATAAGTTGTGTAACCAAAGATACCAGGCCACAGCTGCGGGATGATGTCATGACCAGTCAGCGGAAACCAGGTTACGCACCCGATAAAAATAGATCCATTCAGTAGAGAGAGAAGAAGTTTTCGAAAAAAAGCCCTAACTCGACAGTAAAATGACAACGCCGCAATCATGTAAGAAGAGAAATAATTAAAAATTAGCCTCTTGCGGGCATTAAACTAAAGAAATGATCCCGTCATTGTTAATTATCCTGGAAAAGAGATTTTTGAGAGTGGATAAAGTTAATAACAATTGCACAAGAAAGAAGTGTCAAATCAGCACTACGCAATCGGTTATTCCCCGCGCCAGGAGGCAGTGGAGGGAGAAAACAAGAAATTACTACCCACTCATTTGAGAAGCTAAATTAATTGTTTTGGTCGGACTTGCTACGATCGATTTTTTAGATAATTAGTATCACTGAGACGTTCAGGACGTTAGCTACAAGTAGGTAATTTTTTTCAAGATCGTGCGACCATTATTTTGGAAAATATTTTTAGAAGGACGGAAACTGATCTATTTTTACCAGAATCAGATATAAGGGACGTGAGCCCAAGCTAAGATATTCAGTTTACCAAGGGCGCGGGAGCGCACGGTTCTGTTTCAACCAACAATTCAGTTTACCAGAGACGCCAGAGAGCGTGGTACTGTTACAAAGTACATGCAGTCTACGAGCACTCCAGGAACGGAAGTGCTGCATCATGCAGTAATCATCAGACCACGTACGGTCGTGCTGTTTCATAGTACCTACAGTATTATTCCGTCCAGGGGGACGCGACTTCGTATCACGACTTGGAGGTACTCCAGAGGGAGGTACTGTCCCAGCATTCATCAGTCTCGCCGCGCATTAAAACATCGAAATCCTTGTCAAAAGAAAAAGTATAGTCAAACTTCGAACATTATTAGTCTACGGACTTAGGCCAAGTATTGTACTTTGAGCAACATACGTTAGCCGGCGAGGGCAATCGAAGCCCAGACACCAGTATTTGAAGTTACGTCGTAGTATCTCGAAAGTATACGAGACATCAGTAGAGGAGTGGAACTCTAAACATTTTACCCAGTGCGTTAAGTAACCACAATAGGGTCGAGAATAGCAAGCACCTAATTTTCCTGAATTGAAGAGGTTAGCGTGATAAGTGGCTATTGACGTCCGAAACGGGGGAGGAGCTTACGGTCAGCTGTTTGCAATATGGCGGCGAGATAGTGACGTGAAGTAATTGGGCTATGAAGCCTGTACTTGGGAGCCTAGCGGTATCGATGTTTTTATTAATTTCACAATATATATATATATATATATATATATATATATATATATATATATATCACATAACACAAAGGACGACTCCTGATAATAAATTGAATCAAGCAACCCTGAATTTGCATGAATGATTTGGGTTCAAAGAAGCGTTACTTGGGATGCTCAAATCATACTTCAATATTGCAAATATTGACCTACATACTTGCTGTTTAAAGGCAAGAATATTAATTTATTAATCTCTTGCCACAGGCAAGTTAAAATGGAGGCATCCTCTTTATCAATATATTTAATTAAATATTTAAAATACAGATATTTAACAAAGCTGGAGTCTCCATTTGAACTTGTCATAAGCAAACGGAACAGATCAAAAACTACACTTTAAGCCAAACCAAATTCACTCCTCAGCTCGACATAAACCTTAATACCAATTAAAACCTATACAAACCATACTCTCCTTACTGTTGTACAACTTTCAAACCAACTATTCGCACTCAAAACTGAAAAACCCTGAAATGGGAACTAATTGAAGTTAGAATAGCCTAGGCCGATCCGGTCTACTGCTACATTACCGCATATGTATACTTAACATCACTATAACTTCAAAATTACGGCTAAGTGACCTAACTGCCTGAGTAGTATAGGTGTTACCGGCCTGCCTGGGATGATGGGTCACCAAACCGGTACTTAAAACTAACATTTTACATTTTAATTAACTAAATTCAACAGTAGGGAGATCGTAGCCAAAAACACAATTTAGCCAAATCATACTTCAATGACCTACATACTTGCTGTTCAAAGGCAAGAATATAAATTATCTGGCAAATTAAGGCTAGGAACAGCATTTTTCTTAAGTTTTCTAACCATTCGGCTATTGTCAATCGGAAGAACCCCTAAAATAAGTTTACGAAGAGAGGATTACATTCTATGTACGGCACAGAAGTAATAGGCTACAAGCTTATCAGTTTTTTTGATGTAGCTAAATCGATTTGAATTCAAATTAGAGACAATAACTATCAATAATCAACAGTACCGGTGGAAAGAAGTCGTCTTCACAAAAATGCAGACTGCACACTGTCATGTAACATGTAACACGTTTTCCAATTGACAGCGCCGAAGCCCATCTTTCTCTCTGAACTTTTTGTACAGGAAAGTAGTGAAGATATTTCGTACCCGTTTTATACGATTTGCAACCGTATACAGAGCAGTACCTCCTCGAATTTGACAAATGTATTTCTGTTTCCATCACGACGTCAATGCTTCACCATCTAAATAAACCTCATCAGTCACAATGTTACAGCTTCAACATTCTACCGCGTGGCTGCGCCAACCAACTTTTCTGACGTCAATAGGTTCAGAAGTCCACAAAATAGGCATCAGTAGCCACGTGGAATTACAGGAAGGACGTGGGAAGTTATTCCACCAAGAAAAGACAATAGTCGTCAGAATACAGTTCAGACGTGAACTAAGAAAGACAATTGTGGAGCGCCGTAAAGTTAGTACAGCGACTCCAGGAGTAAACGTTAAACCATAGACCGTTTACCATATAAACAATTGCATACCGAACGAGACATTATTATCGTGCAGTAATGGTAAGTGCCGATAAATTCAATACCAGAAGTAGGAGAAACTTCGTAGCCAAGGAGGGGAAATATAGAACGAGACTGTTAATCACTCAAATATGAATCAGGAGGCAGAGGTTGAAATTGCACCCCTAGGATCTGGATCGAAGGAATTCACGTGTGAAAGGCAGTGCTAGATGCCACAAAGTGAAATTCATTCTGTAAATATAATTTGTTAGTGACATTTTATATATTTTAATGATTTTTGTAGTGTTTGCGAAATAATGAGTATAATCCCTCAAATCAATTTAACTGTGTTTAATATGTATAAACCAGAGGGAAATTTAATCAGTGATAATGTAAGTGTCAACATGGTGTGAAAAGTCAGCGTGGGCAAAATGTCACGTCGCCGGGATCCAGACAGCTTAGCTGGATAAATCATGTGAGTAAAACCAAATTTCATTATGTATTTTGGACTCGGGAAACTCTTGTAATGATAGTGACCATGGAGAAAGTGTTCTCCAACATTGAAAATTAGGGATGTAGAGAACTGTGAAATATCGAGAAATGCGTGATCTGAACAGTGAATTGATAATGAAAGTAATAATTACTTAAATGTAAAAATGTGTAATCAAAGAAATAGTATTCAGTGGAATACCAGTAAAATGGAAAGGAATAATGTTATTTAAAGGCAAGCAGGATAATATTAATAATAATATAATGAATGAATAAGTTGTTGAATTGATATTCAAGTATGAGCCGTTATGTTCTGAATAATAATAATAATAATGATAAAGATAATTACTGAACCAGTTGTGTTCTTATAAAATGAAAGTCAAGATTGCGTAAAAGGCAAAAATATTATTTTGAACGAAGAAATAAATTATGTTGGAATAAATAATTTGCTTTGAAAGGCATCACGAATGTACTAATTGTGGCCAGTTAGCGCTTATATTATTAATTGTCACGGTAGTAAATGCAGTGAAATAATGCTAGGAGATTATGATTGTGGGGATAAGCTGGAAATTGTGAATGATTATGTGTATTTTGCAATGGCAAACTTTGAAGGGTGCTAATTTTATTGTTGTTTGAGCGCAAGGGATAGTGCATATGACCCCCTGAAAACCGCTATTATTATTCGGACGAGTAGTCAGATACCACCGTTCCATGTGTAAGCCCGAAGTCTTCGAAAATGGAGGTGTCCTAGAGGCAGGCCAGAGAATCGAACTAGTATTTATTTATTTATCGTATGGCTTTTAGTGCCGGGAGTGTCCGAGGACATGTTCGGCTCGCCTGAGCCTGTAGCTGCTTCCAGCGGACACCCTAAAGGGTGAGCTACAAGTTCCGTTCAATTTCAAGTAGTTCCAACTTTCGCCACCAGATATCAATGATACCTAGTGGTGAACGTTGGAACATTGATAGAGCGTTCTGACTAAATCTAACCTAACAAATTTTGCTTTACACAAGTTTAGTCTGTGAAAGGATCTTTTACATGCCATAAATCTATGACATGGGACCGCCGGCTTTACTTCCCCTCCGAAGGAAGGCATACTGAAGGATTTTTAACGCTCTTAAAAAAATCCGACGACTTCGGCCGGGTTTGAACCCGCTATCTTGGGCATAGCAGTTCAGCATGCTACCGACTACGCCACCGAAGCCGCTATCGAACTAGTATTCTCTTACGTCGAAAGCCCCTTAATTACTATTGGTTTTATTGAGTTCTTACCTGCCAGTGATAAACCTTCACAATTAATATTATGTCTGAGCCAAAGAAATAGGTCAGTAGAACCTCGTATATGTTTGTTAAATGAAAAGTGATGTGATGTCTCTCCAAGCTATAAGAGTAAATGCTTGTTTGAAAGCCAGTTGTAGTATCGTTCTAAGGAAGGGAAGTGCGAGTTCCCCCTCCTAGTCATAAATCAACGCTTTGAGGGTCTTGACTTTAATGAAGGTCACTGTTGGGGTAGGCCGGTAATGCAGCCAGCGTTTCTGCGGTCTGCCATTATATAAACATTTTAAATGGACCGGTAATTAGTACCGAGTTCTTGCTTGATTATTTATCCTTTCTGTCGCGGTTCAGATCCGCATTTAATTAATATTTAATTGTCATTTAGACAATAATGGAAATCCCTTTGTATTGTTGCATTTTATATGCTATTGTTCCCAAGTAATTGTTGGAAATATCAGGTAGCCGGGAGTCTATCTTGAGTTGAGTAAATCAGTAGTTTTCAAAGCTTGTGGTGCATGAGTTTCCCGCGGACAAAGGCAAATTGGTAGTGTTGGAAAGAGAGATTATACATTGTGAATATCATGTGGGACTCAGTAAATGATAATTGTCGACACCATTGTAAACATTAACTCAAATTTGTAATAATATTCAAGTTAAGAATATTTAATGTGCTTTGAATAGATAATTTTATGTAATGATTTTACCGAGACTTTTAGAGCTCGTTTTGAGTGATTTTTGTATTGATGCTAAATGGAAGTGAGAGCAGTTTTGATATTTTTGTCAGGTTCAGTGGAACCACAAATAGTGATTTTTATAAATTAATGTTGTAATTATTCCTTGTTCATTAGAACAAGTGTGAAGCTTATTCAGTTTATTATGTTTGTTTGTAGCGCCTAATTTTGATTAATTAAATAGTTTTATAGTAGGATTTTGAATTTTATTTCATTGAAGTGTTATCCTAAGCTTGATCCTATAATTTGTGAATCACTCAGTGGGAGTACGTTCTATGCCCCGAAAATACCAGACTGAGCAGTTGGACAGTTTTTTTTTGTCGTGTAGCCTCCTGAGAGGCCGAGTGCAGGTCTTTCTAGTCGACGCCCGTGGGCGACCTGCGCGTCGGGATGAGAGATGGAATGGATGAAGATGAATGAAACTGGGCAAGGATGTGGAAGGAAGCGGCCGTGGCCTGTCAGAAGGTACCGTCCCAGCATTTGCCTGGTGTTGAAAATGGGAAACCACGGAAAACCATTTCAAGGACAGCCGTCGGTGGGGCTCGAACCCACGCATCTAACGAGTCAGCAGAGAGCTTGGCCCCTTGACCTAACGCAGCGCTTTAGCCCGCGTAGCCACTAGTGTCGGTAGTTGGACAGTGATTTGCATATTTCTTGTACGCAAGGGCACAATAATCTAATCTAATCTAATCTAATATAATATAATATAATATAATGGCTCCAGGAATTAACCTGGGGGGAGTCATTGTGGCTCCGGGCAAATGGGAGTGAAATGCGTCGTTGCCAGACATCTGCAACATAACATATTGGATTCAGCAAGAGAATCCAACTAGCCTCTTTCACTCCAACTCCAGCACATAACCTACAAGAGGTGTCCCTGTTAAGCTGAGCAACCCAGTGGAAGGTTGGGTAATCAATCCCAGCGGGAAGCTGGGTCAGTGAGCCGATCAGTGCTGGGGGCTTCAAGGCTTACAACCTTGATAGTTAACAATTCGTTACCTGCGGGTAACCACCCTAAACACTTTTTCTTATCTCTTGCAACATGAAGAAAACGAATAACGGTAAAACTACCCCAGGTGGTACAACATTTAGAAAATCCACCCCTGCCTTTGGTGGGGCAAGCAAGCCTTCGGAGTCTGGGGAGCTTGCACTTTCATGTGAAACTAAGAAACGTTTTAAATATTTGGCAACCATCAACATCAACTCCCTCCTTGAGACAGGAAAACTAAAACATACATTAGATGTTTTAAATGACCACAATATCCTGATAACTGCCCTACAAGAGACCAGATTCTTGGATGACGAGCCAATCGAATCACAGGGATACAGGATCTACAAAGGGCAGCCAGGTGAAAGAGTGATGAAGAATGTGCCTCACTTGGGTACAGGCTTCATAGTCAACAACAAAATGATCAACTCCATCATCTCCTTTTCATCTCCAAATGCCAGAACGTCCTCTATAGCCTTCAGAACTCTCAACAAAGCATACACAATTGTTAATTTTCATGCACCTACTAATGACACCAATAGGAAAGATATTGAGAGTGTGGAAAACTTCTGGAGGGTACTCGAAGAGACAATGGACCGGATTCCAAAGCACCATGTAACTATTTTAATGGGGGACTTTAATGCTCAGATTGGTAGAGAACGCAAATTTCAGGCCATAGTTGGAGAATATCCAGCACACAAGAGGACCAACAGGAATGGAGAAAGGCTGATTGACCTGTGCAGAAATTACAACTTAGTCCTCAAATCTACAGCTTTCAAACGCCTTCCTAGAAAAGCTATGACGTGGAGATGTCCTAATCCCATGCTTGGGGAATTCCAACTAGATCATGTAGCCATTAGTAGGAGGAACAGCCAGGAAATATTAAATGTCAAAGTATTGAGAAGTGCGAACATTGATTCGGATCATTATCTTTCTTTGATCAAAACCAATTTCATCCCTCTTAAAACAAGCAGAGGAATCCATTGCATCAAGTCGCGAATTCCAAGTTTCAATCCATCTAAGCTGAGAGACAGTGATGACTTCACCAAGACCCTAGCTAAGAACAAGGAAAAGAAGGACTGGCCCCAACTACAGAAGGCACTAGTAGATGCGGCGACAATAACTATCCCGGCAGTCAGAAAGAATAAACATCCGTGGTGGACACCTACATGTGACAAGGCAATAGAAGAGAGAAAACAAGCATGGCTGAAATGGAACCGTAATAAAAGTGTGGACAATCATGATAATTTCTTAGAAATTCGGAAAACTACTGCCAAAATTATCAGAACAAGCAAGAGGCAGCATAATAAGGATATCATTGACCAGGCAGAGAGGGATTTCCAGCGGAACAACACTAGAGACTTCTACCAGGCTTTTAAATCACAAATAACACCCTATTCAGCTCCTACACTTCACCTTCGGGGAGCTGACGGAGATCTGAAACTGAACAATGAGGAGTGCACCACAGCCTTAGCAGAGTATTTCAGCGACCTTCTTAACTCCGAGGAACCCATGGAAAAGCTACCTTTTGAACCCAAGAACGTTGCTAAGCCACACTCTTTCCCTCCAACAAAGGAAGAGATCCAGAAAGTCATTTCCGAATTCAAGTCCAATAAAGCAGCAGGCGAAGATGGGATCATTGCAGAGCTCTGGAAGTATGCTGACGAGGAGTCGATACAGAGTATCCATGACATCATATCTAACGTCTGGTTGACAGAACAATTACCTAGTGACTGGACCTCAGCTATCATTCACCCACTACATAAAAAAGGTGACAAATCAGATCTCAACAACTACAGAGGGATTTCCCTGGTATCAGTGACATACAAGATACTCTCCAAAGTATTGCTCACAAGAGTAGAGGTTCAACTGGATTCCTGCATTGGAGAGTACCAAGCTGGGTTTCGAAAGTCAAGGTCATGCACCGAACAGATTCTGAATCTCAAAACCATTCTCACGTACAAAAATCTAAGTGCCTCACCTTATGTTGCAATTTTCGTTGACTTCCAAAAGGCCTACGACTCAGTAGATAGAGAGTCACTCTTTGAGACACTGGCTGAATTGGGGCTAGATAAAAAGACCCTGAATCTAGTGAAAGCGACTCTCACTAACACCACAGTCAAAGTCAAATTCAGAGGGGAACTGTCCAAGAGCTTCGAGGTCAGAACTGGTGTTAGACAAGGGGATGGCTTGTCTCCGATCCTCTTCAATTGCCTACTAGAAAAAGTAATTCGTGAGTGGACGAAAACTCTGAAGGATGATTCTGGATTAAGAATAGGCTACAAGAAAGACAAGTTAACAGTCCCCTGTTTAGCCTTTGCAGACGACCTTGCACTCCTAGCGTCCAGTGTGGAGGAAGCTAACCATCAACTATCCTCTCTGATATATATAGCAGCTAAAGTAGGCTTAAAGATCGCCATCAACAAAACACAGTTTATCAGCAACATCAGAGATGCGCCCGAGTCAATCCCACTGGGGGACAAAGTAGTACAAAGGACTAACTCCTTCAAATACCTAGGAGAATGGATAACACCAAACATCAATGAAGACCTGGCCATGAACGACAGATGCATCAAACTGGAGAGAGCCTACCACCTATGCAAGAATATGTACAAATCCAAATCCCTCTCAATGAATTTCAAACTCAGACACTACAGTGCTGTAGTGAGACCATCAGTACTATATGCCTCAGAATGCCTAAATATGGTCAGAAAAGGACAACTCCGGAAATTGGAGCTGAAGGACCGGAAGATTCTACGAAAAATCATGGGCCCTATTAAAGAGGAAGGCAAGTATAGAATCAGGCACAACAAGGAACTCTATGAACAAGTGGAGAGCATTACAACAGCTATGAGGAAGAGGAGGCTGATCTTCTATGGTCATATTGTGAGAATGGATAATCAGAGGCTCATCTCCAGAATTTTCAACACTGTCTCTAGAGGGAAAGCAACTAACGCCAAGTGGTCGAAACTAGTCAGAAAAGACCTTGAACAATTGGATATTGACCCCAGTGACATCTATGACAGGAATAAATACAGGACTTTAGTCAGAACATCAGACTCTCTCCAGTCACTAACAGCAAAAGCAGTGCGTCCAGGAGTAGGTGTGAAATGGACTCAGGAGCGGAAGGACATTCACAGTGCCAGAATGAAGGAATACTGGGCTAGGAGGAAAGCTGCCAGAGATAAGAACCACGTGGTCCACAGCCGGCCCAAACGGAACTAAAAAAATATATAATATAATATAATATAATATAATATAATATAATATAATATAATATAATATAATATAATATAATGCAGGGCGCCAGGGAATGTTCTCCGCAGCGGTTACAAGCTGCTGCGAAAGGTAGTGTCAGCAATTACGTTGGCAGCACGGCAGTCGCTTGTATCAAAATAAACAAACAGCAAACTTTGTTCTCACCACAGCCATTCATAACAGATGCTGGAAGTGTTGTCCTTGTGTTCGAAGACAGACTTCAACACATCTACACATAAGTTATTGTCGAAGACTTTCACTAAAGTTTCGTGCGCAATGGACTGCACATTAATGATATTCACTTCAAGTTCTTCAATCGTTTTTGGATAAGTTTGTGAGCCGGTCACACGAAATTTTCTTATCAAATCCCGAACGGTAACCCAGTTTGGACACTTTGAATTAAGAAACCGAGCCTGAAATTCTAGTTTTACTTTTTCTGTAAACCGATCCCCCTCGTGAAAAACCTATTCCACCAATAAAGCTCTCTCTTCAGTAGTAAGCATTACCGTCTGTATACTGTATACTGTTACACTCTTCCAATAATCTATTTGAACGCTCGCCTTCTGCAATACACACTGACGATTTCGACAGCCTAGAGTCCACACGTGTAGCCTTCACTGTACCGCTACACACTGTGTTGCCAACTAAACTGCTGACGCTATCTCTCACAGGAGCATGTAACCACTGTGGAGAACATTTCCTGGCACCCTGTATAATATAATATAATATAATAATGTAACGTGATGTTTTGGAAATCAGGGACAGTTCGATGTCAAGGTTAGGTGCAATTCTTGTAATATCAATAAAATGTACCCTTCTTCGACTTTTTACACTTTTCTTGTAAATAATACTAGGACTATGTGGAATTTTCATTTTGATTTAACACGAAATATCACATTTTATCATTTTAAATGATCTTGTCGACATCGTCGTTACGCTGGGTCTGGCGTTACGTTACGGTGACGGGACGAAATGTAACCAGATGCACTGAGGTGTGTGACGTCATAGTACTGCTCGGTGCATGTGTTCCCTACAATCTCTACATCGTTAGTATAAGACAAAAATCCCCGATTCTTGGATGTCAGTGGTTATCTCGAGAACCACTGGATGGATTTTGATGCGGTTTTCACCATTCTGTAAAGGATGTCTTGAGGAAAGATTGTGTAGAAAATAATTTATGTATGATCAAAGGAAGCTAATCAGTAACGATTTCAGTGAAAAAGTCGAAAACAAACTTGGCGTCCGTGTGCTTCCTAAGCTCACGCTGGGCAAACCGTTAAACATATCAATACACTATGAGGGTAAAAATTGGTCAGCATGGAAAGTTCTACAAAAAAGTTCAATACATCGCCCACTATAAGTGTTTTTAGACTGGATGGAAGGGGCACGTTCCCGCGCGCTCGGGTGAGCGTGACGTCATCCCGCGCGCTAGCCCTTGGTTTGCACTTGCCGTTCGCGAGTAACTTGAAACAAGATAAGCAAGATAAGTATTATGCAGATAATTTTCTAACATATCAAGTGTCTTTGGCTTCGAGCATTTTTCAGCATTTGTAGCATTTAAAATGATACAAAGTCTGGTCTTTCAGACTGACTGTCACTTTTTTTCTTGTTAATAAACAAATAAAATGCTGTCGAATTGAGATACAATGTTCTTCTCGACACAGGTGCGATATTTCAGCTTCCGCTACCAGACCTCAAGTGACTTTATTCAAGATAACCGCCAGTCATGTTTCTTCCGTCCACTTACTGGTGTAGGGGCTAGCGTTCTTGGCTGTCTCCCCATCGTAGTTCCGAGTTCGATTCCCAGCTGTACCAAGAAATTATAATTCTGGTCTGAGGGCTGGAATGGTGTACACTCAGCCTCATGAGGCAAAACTCAGAAGAGGTGGGTTCAAATCTCATCTCAGCCATCCTGGAAGTGGTTTTACGTAGTGTGACCGATCCAGTCAGGGTCAATTACCGGCCCCGGATGACAGAAGATCGGAAGGAGATCGGAGAGTCAGTATGACGTCATGGCATGACGCGGCGAGGTAACCGTGAGAGTAGGGGAATGCTCCAGAAGGTTCCAACCCCTCCCACTTTTTTTTCTCGAAGAAGGACGCGGTTCCGGAATGAGCAGTATGTGAGTCAGCAGTATGTGAGTCAGTAGTGCGTGGACGAGAATGTTGTACAGCGGAGCACGGAAGATTAGCCCATGTCATGTAGACAGTGATTTTACATCGGGAACTTGAATGGTTTTCGTGAGTGACCAGCAGGCCATGAAGCCTGAAACTAGCGTGCATGTATTGCCAGTGAGTTTTTTTACAGTGAAGTATGTCAGTTTGTTTGTCGAACAGTGTGAATTTCAAGACGATTTCGGACTCGCTAGTATGTGAGGAAACAGTTAGAACTGATAAAGGAAGTCCGTTTATGCCGACAATTTATGTTCATTAAAGATTGATACCAGGAGGTGTTTAAAATTACGAGTATCAGGGGAAGAACTATATAACGATAGTCGAGGTGAGGCATTATCACGAGGCCCTATATTGTAACAGACATCCATTCGGAAATAGCATAGCAGTGTGGCACTTTAAGAAACGCATTGAGAATGCCATAGAGAAGGCTACATCTACTTTAAGCTTGTGTTGGAAGGCTGTAGGCCGCAGGCAACTTGATATGTCGGTCAAGGCCAGCTCGAAATAGCTCCTCGTGGAAGGAAGTGTGTCACTGGGTTAAAAGAAAGTGAAGACATATAACTCAAGTGAACCAGGAACTAGACGCTATAGTTCGCGAGCGTGGAAGTGCTCTGATATAGTGAGATGTAATATTGCCACACGGCAGCATGAACTTAATAACCATGGACTCAAATACTTCGGAAATCAACATGCATATTAACATGCAAATTATGCTGCACTGAGCTTCTAAAGGGGCCATAATGGGGTGAACGGTCGCAACGAGATGGACGAGTGGACCATGGTTGGGACGTCCGGAGACGCCGCTGATGAAGGTGACCGGGGACAACCTGTGGGCAGACATGGGCGTCGCCAGGAGATCGAGAGGTGCCATGGGCGGATACCTCTACCATTACGCTGGGAGACCACATCGCGGAGACACTGGAGGGACGCCGCCGCCCTGATGCCGCAGACGATGACGACACCGACGCCATGGATTTCCGAGGACACCGGATATAAAGTAAGACGTTTCCTTTCCATCCTTGTTCATCAGAAAGAAGAGAACTTCTACCTCGGATAGCCATGCCATGAGATAACCTGAGATCGTGTAACTTAACGCCCTTTATAATCATTTATTCCAGGTTGAATAAGAGCATCATTTTTTTTCCATAGGGTCGTGCAGATGTTTTTTTTTTGTCTTTCTTTTCGGGTCATTGGACCTACATAAATTTACAGCATCAATGGTAGGAGTAAGACATGTATTTCTTCTCTGAGACATAATAATAATAATAATAATTTGGAATTGGGTAACGATAATAGGAGATGCCCATTTTGCTGGGAGATTCTAGCATGTCGATTTCAGAGGTCATTATTCGAATTTTATTCTGAAAGGTTTGTCACGGATTGCATAGATTTTTATGGCAAATGAATATGGTTGAAAATTGTCGGATAAGGTTCCTTGGATAGGATGCCATATTATCATACGACCTCGTGGTCCCTATAAAGTTGATACGCTCTGTTAGTGTGGGTTCTTGAGACATGCTAATAATGCATGATTTATTTTGTAATGACGTTGTGTAAAGTTCATGTGATAATTATGTGGTAATTAGATACGGTATTATTCCGTCAAATGTGACGAGATTATTCACGGGGCGACGGATGTCCGTGGAATTGTATTTGTAAGGACAGGGTCCTCTTGACGAACGTGCCACGTTCATTGATGAGTTGTATTGAATAGCGCAGGGGTGTAATTGATGGTGCGCTCGACAGTAAGGTCGTTTGGATCTTCACACAGAGTGTTCGGCGGAAGGGTTACGATTAAATGTTTGTTGTGAGTATGAAATACGCTAGGGCGCCTTATTGCGAGGTTCTTAACCTTTCATAAATATTAGACAATGCTATAATTTTATTACAAGGACAAATATGACCGTGTGGATCAAGGTTGTTGGAAAGGCGGAGATAAATCATTAATAATAATAAGAATTAGTAGTGTAAATATGTAAGCACATTCTGGGTGTGTTAATAATTTATGATAGGTTATAATTAATTGTTGAAATGTCATATTATGTGAAGCTGAGTCGATGTTTGAGTGATATTTGATATAACATGATGCCCTATAATTATTAATTTACAGTTCGATAGAGGAGATCCGTCCATTGCTGTATAAGGGTAGACAGTTGTAATTTACATAGATATTCGACATTTTCTTTAAATTTTTGCCGCAGGTGAACTTTGTGATAAGTGGCTAGTGATGTTTACATGCGTGTGCACCAATAAATTAAGGGTTAATTTAGCTTTTGAAAGGCGATCTCCTTGTCGGAACTTTAAGAGAGGACACCCACGAGTTTGAATAAGTATAATTTTTTGTTTGTTTAGGGACTATGAACTTTTTTTTTCGGACTTTGTCCCACCCTAACACTATACTCGTGCGTGATAGGCAGGTTGCATATTTATTTATCCTTAGGCCAATAAAGGAGCAGATGTGATTTTACGAGGACTTTTCCTTTCTTTTCTGTTTGTCAATTCAAGTTAGGGTTTTGCTTGTGAATCCTGGTTCAGTCTATTTGCCATCCCGACCCGTAAACGACCCGAGACCCTTTGTCTCTAGATCGCTGGAGCTTTTCTTTCAGTCTTGTCTGTATGAACCAAGATTCATGCCCTAATTTTTTCGTACCCACTCCCTTGGCTGTTTCTTCTGATGGGGCCGGGATGCTAGCCGGTGATCCCCTGTCCCATTGGAGAAGCGGGCACAGTAGTTTCCCCATTTCTGCATCCTAACGTAACACCACGGTCACCTCCTTCCCAATCCTATCCCCCAATTTACAAATACACTTACTAGTACACAATAACACAAGTTATCAGACCAATTCAACACACACACACAAGTACACAGAGCCACATTACCACGATATCGCAAAGTCCCTAAAATAAGCAACAACATCAGTGATGTTGGTGGTGGGGTAGCACGCCTTCCTCACACTCGGAGACCCTGGGTTCGTTTCCCGGCTCCGTCCGGGATTTCAGAAACTGACGTGAAAGCTGGAACGGGGTGCACTCAGCCTTGTGAGGACAATTGTGTAGCTGTCTGACATTGAGGCAGCACCCCGGTCACGGAGACCAAGATCAACGGCCGAGGGGACCCGACGCGCTGTTCTCGCGTCACCACACAATCTGCAGGCCAAATTGATGGGCAGCGGTCGCTTGGTATATCTAGAGCCTTCATGGTCTGTAATACCACGGGTTAACATCGGTGATAAAGCAACTAAAACTGAAAGTTGGCTGTATGTGAAGATGGTTAATACGACATCCATAACCATCGCCATCATGATGATGATAATCATACTCATGGCGACTATCATTGTCGTCATTAATAAGTGATCATCACAAATTACAAGCATGTTGAGTCCAGTGGACCGCACTGCCTTTTGCTACGCGCGACCTCCTTCCGGATGTGAACAGAATTACACCCCGCCCTCCGTCTGTCCCTCGCCAGCTCGTTCGTGTCAGGGTAGGGGGAGGAAGAGGAAGGCGAAGAGGATAGGAGAGGGCGAGAAACGCAATTAATGGTCCTGCCTTAATTATCGCTAACACGTCATTAGGAGGCTTGCGGTGCTAGGACGAGCGTCTTCACAAAGCCGGCCCACGAATAAAACTTGCAACTTAATGATAACTCTGTCTGTATTCACTGTCCTTACTATTGACACAAACTTGTGGCATTGTCTCTCATGTTCTACCTGCCCGTTCCTCAACCTTGCGTGTTGGTTTGCGTTTCGGTCAAGAAGTCTGGTGTTGACGATGATGAAGATTATTATATCTTCTTCTTCTTTAACACTCGCCCAGTGCCTCGTGTGTTCTCGATGCTGCTGTTTCCTCGCTCCAGTCCACGTCTTTCCTGTTGTTAGTTTAGACTTTCCCTGGAAACTCTGGTGTTGTTTTAGTTTCATCTTAAGGGGAGTACGCATCTGAATATCGTTGTATTTAATTCCAACTTCTTTTAAAACGTTTACTACCTCTGTGAACCGCCCTCCCTTCGTTTCCTTACCCGGAAAGTAAGTAAAGATTTTGTTTGATAATCGCATTGCGCTCAGTTTTGTTAAATTATTCTTCTTTCTTCGTTTAGGCCAGCTATGGACCACGTAATTTCAACTGCTTCAGTCTTTGGGCCTTGATCTTAGCCCAGTGTTCACGCATTCACTGCCTGTGAAACTCCATTCTTCCATCAGACCACTTCTTGCCGGTTTTTAATTTCACTTTTTCTTGGAATTGGTGGTGTGCTCCAAGCTTTTCGTTCATAAGATCACGTTCCATAACGTCTGCGTGGGTGATCCCTACTTCTTGCAAATCCTTGTCTACCTCACAAAACCAGGGGCCCTTGATTTTCTTGTTAAGAAAATAGGTAAATTGGCGATTCTCTCGGGTTTCATACGAGCAGTGGTACTGCTCATTGTTGTCGTCTCCTGTATTCATCATTATTAATAATTCGTTACAGCCATCTATGGACTACAAGTGCACAACAATTATTCAGGTCTTCGTCTTCAAGGTGTTTCGTTCTTGCCGTTTAGCTTCCTGCCAGAGATTATTCAATCTTTGACGCCTTCTCAATCTTTCTTCCACTGAAAGTGTGAGTCTTCTTTTGGGGGAATCCCTCACACTTGCAAATTTGGTTCTGAATTTTGTCCTGTCCCACACTTCAACCAGTCCAATAATTGCCCTTTTTAAGTCTTGATATACCTCCTGAAGCCATGGAGGTTGTATCTTCCACTTCTCTAGAAAGTTAAGAATTGCATTAGCTTACCTCTCAGTTCCCAATCGTTTAATATGCCCATAGAACATCAACCTTCCTTTTCTCATAATGACAGAAATCCCTTCAAACTTGTCATAGAACCCTTGATTTGACCGTATTTGAAATGTGTATCCATCGTCAGGTAATTTCTTGGGACCTATAAACCGAAAGAATTTCCTTTCTTTTTTCTCAATTTCACTAATTTTCCTGCTTGCTAAGATTTCGTCCGCAAAGAGGCACTCTGGCTTAACAACTGTGTTACTGTGCCTATACATGGTCTGATAAGAGAGGGATTTGGACTCAAACGTGTTGATGCAAAGCCTGAACGACAGATCCATTTTCCTGGCCCTGGTTTCAGTGGCTAATTTCTCATTAGCATCTGGAGATGAAATTTCACCCAAATACTTAAATGTACGTATATTAGCAGACCAAAATTGTGGAAATCACTAGAGGCGAGATCCGGACTGTATGGTGGATGGTTCAGACTCTCCCAGTGAAATGACCGGAGGTTGTTGGCGGTTATGGTTGCCACATGTGGTCTCGCATTGTCATGGTCCGCTGAAGGAGTTCCTGGCAGGACAGCGATTCACGTGCAACGATGACGCCAAGACAGCGGTCCGACGATGGTTCCACAGTCAGCCGACTGAATTCTACCACAGGGGCATCTCAAATTTAGTGCTGTGATGGGACAAATGTCTGAACAAATGAGGAGACTATGTGGAAAAATAGTGTAAGGTACGTATATTTGTAATTACCTGTATGTATTTTTGTTTGACAAAAAGAAAATAGGGGCAAAGACTTTTC
Source organism: Meconema thalassinum (assembly GCA_946902985.2). Taxonomy (NCBI): domain Eukaryota; kingdom Metazoa; phylum Arthropoda; class Insecta; order Orthoptera; family Tettigoniidae; genus Meconema; species Meconema thalassinum. The sequence goes on from OX336390.1 coordinate 739,509,213, forward strand.
GATCCGCCATCGTATGTGTGTCAATTTGTAAGATTATTCATCATTTATAAAACTGAACTTAGAACATACAACCTATAACCAAATGCAAAAAAAAAAACTTAAACACAGCATCTTTGAATGTTAGTGCAGTCCTTTAACCTTCTGTGCTTAATGTTTGAGACAGAAGAATGGTATGCGTGATAAGTAGATCTTAAAACTTGTCAGTTTCCACTTGAAACTGGAATATATTCTACACCAGGAACTGGTAGCTCTTCGCAAACACACTAATATTTTAACAGAAAAGCGCACGAATGTGCATAACATAGATTTACAGTAGTTTAGTCGTTGCCATAATCACACAGTGATTTTTTGGTTATTTTTGCATCATGTGATGTTATATTAGGCCTATATGTCACAGAACTGGTCACATAACGACCACCCGCAGAGTTCATTTGGGGCGTGGTAGGACATGTTTTTACATATTTTATGGTGGTACCAATGCACTGCTAACTTTCGCACCACATGTCTCAGTTTCTGATTGGCGTTGGTCCAGTTCCGGTTGCTCATGGCATCCGTGCTGTAATATTCTAGCGGGATGTCTTTTCTCTTCTTCCTTCTCTCTGCTAGGTGCACTTCAGCATTTCTTGAGGATGGATGCTGTAATTTTATCCTTATTTCTTCGACGAGGAAGGGTTCCCGTGCTAATTCATATGTTAAGCGGGAGCGCGTGTATTTTGAGATGCCTATTAAGGTTTCCAGGAATTGGACTTCAACTCTTTCGATGGTGGCCAGATCTCTCTTCGTTAGTCGGTCCCATATAAAGTGGATTGAGAATTGGTAGGATCTTTGCGTCAAACAGATGCATAGCTGTTTTGAAAGGTAGCTCGATAGATTAATAATGTCGTACATGGCTTTCATGCAAGTCACTGCTCTGTCTTGGATGTGTAATCTGAAAGTCCCGGTAGTCTATAAAGTGATCCCAAGGTATTTAACAGCATTTACTATTTCCACTTTGTCCTCTTCATATTGCAAGTTGTCGTCTGCTGCTGCACGCTCACCTTTGCGAAAAGCCATCTGTTGGATGATTGTCCAGTTTATTTTCAGACTGTTATTACCTGCCAATTCTACCAGCGCTGAGAAGGCGTGTTGAAGTTCTTCCTTATTTGGTGATCCTAGGACCATGCCGTCCGCATATATTATGTAGATCACACTAATACAAGTATGTTCGCTGTGTTTGTTGGTGCCTGCATTTGTTTGAACCCCTGGAAAAGTCCAACAGAGGAGAGAGGGGAGACAGGTTTAGGAGGAATAAAGAAGCGGGCCATTCCAGAGTAACAGTGACTCGCAAGCTGCCAGCTCCACGGCTCCAAATGACAGCAATTGACCAATAAGCGACGAGCAGACTGTCTCCGGTCCATTGGATAATCATCCCCATCTATCGCTCTGCCTTCACAGACATCTCACAGTCCCCAGCCAGTGAAATTAATATCGAGCTGTCTGTCCCTGGCCACAAGTTTGCGAGAAAAAAAGAGGAAGAAGAAGAAGAATAAAGCACGTCCACCTGTAAATCAAAATGAATCCAACATCTGACGACTAAATTTTCCTTAGAGGCAGTTTTGCCTTTCAGCGACCAGTCTAGTCTGTTTGCGAACAAGTCGCCTCCATCATCCCCCATTAGCACATTATGGTGTTAGAGGCCATTTTCAGTGTTGCCTTAGTAAACAAAAGTTTGATGCTTTTCAGTCGGTCAACACGATTGTACCCAAATGAGATGGGTTATTCCCAAATCCTGAAAGAAATTTACATGATTAATAAATACACTTGGATGACCAGTTTCGATCGTCAAGCAATCATCATCAGATCCATTACACTTTGACAACGAAATTTTTATGTCTGAAAGTATGGGTGAATGGGTGTAATGGATCTGATGATGATCGCTTGATGTTCGAAACTGGTCATCCAAATGTATTTATTAATCTCATGTAATTTTTTTTCAGGATTAGGGAATAACCCATCTCATTTGGGTACAATCGTGTTGACCGACTGGAAAACATCAAACTTTCATCAATTTAGTACTTTGGTCGAGTGGTCTAGAAGCAAGATTTCCACCTGTGTAGCCGGGCTTCGATTCATGTAAAGTTTTTTTAAAATTTGTGTTCTATTATGTTTGTTGTTTTATAATTACCCATGTAATAACATGTAGTGCGTCTTTTCTAATGGTAAATAAATACGAATTAAACAGCCGATTTCATTGCAAGCTTCCACAACAAACAGGCTAGTTCATTGGCCAAGGATTCCTACACCCGTCCTTTGGCCAATTTCAGGTCAACAACCAAAAATGCATTAGCCTACTACAGTAGTAATATAATAGTACATTATGCAACGAACAATGGCAATAATTAAGACAGGAGTATGTTTATAAAACGAGCGTATGCGAGTTTTATAATTTCCTTACGGGTGTCTTAATTACCATTATAGGCGAGTTGCATACGACTGTTTATGTTCGACGATAATTATTATAACTATTTTATGTTCGAACATAAATATTCATAAATATCTGTCGAGATTTCACCAGTTTTATAAACTGAACAGAGCACATGAGACGCAGAGAATGCCTTGTATTTGACCATGGCCTCCTCGATTACCCTACTATGACACTAGGCCAGGCAGTGAAATTTAAATTAGAAGGCCGTGGAACTCAGCGCATCTAATTATCTAATTGGTCAAACAACTGTTTCTTGAGCTCTGATTGGTGGGAGAAACTGTTTCATGATGAAAAATAGTATTTTAATGAGCCTCATTATAGTACAGTTTTCTGACATATAATAGTCAGGGTCGAACATAAAGAATACTATTTGGTTTACGTGTCAGCTTGTTGAAATAACATGGCGTTATACGTAGCCTATATATTACATTTTCCATCAATATAATGCTTAATATTATAACGTCTGAATAATAATAAAACAATAAATATTAAAAATAATAATGTAAAAGCTTGCCACGGTGGGTGAGTGGTTATCGTGTCGGACTACCAACCCCAAGCTTGCAGGTTCGCTCCTGGCCACGGTAAATGATTTTTGGAAGGCGACAAAAATGACGACACGCATGCCACACGTTGTTGGCATGTTAAAGAACCCATTTGATTTCAGTAGGCCGTGTTCATAAAGACAAGATTAATCTTGGGATTTTCCGCCAACACAAAAGTTCCTCCTTCATCTACTAGAAAGCACTAGTGTCAAGGAGCTTAGATATCTAACATCCTTGATTTTCGTAGCGCTCCAAGGAACAACGAAATTCGACAAGCAAGCTGCCCTCTGGGTGTCAAATAACAAAGCTTGGACCCGGCACCGAGGCCATACGATATTATTCTTATATCATGTTTTTTTTAGCGTATGGCTTTTGGTGCCGGGAGTGTCCGAGGACATGTTCGGCTCGCCAGTTTTGTAGCTGCTTCGAGACGGACACCCAATGGGTGAGCTACAAGTACCGTTGGGGAGGGAAGGAGGGAAGTTGGAATGTAAGGACGAGGAGGTGGAAGGTAGCGGCTGTGGCCTATAGTTAGGGACCAACCCCGGCATTTGCCTGGAAGGAAGATGGGAAACCACAGAAGACCATCTTCAAGGTTGCCGGCGGGGGGATTCGAACCTCCTCGCCTCCCGGATGTGAGCGACTGCCAACAGTCATGCCGCAACGACCTCGGCTAACTCACCCGGTATTATAACATGTAAAGAGATCATTATCTGATTTAAAATCACGCGGCTATTAAACCAACCACAGCGTTGTGAGTGTTATCAACAGACTTAGATACAACTCCTTGGTAAATTATGACTTGGAATAAACGATTTCCACAGCGTAGTATGCCTTCATTATGAGCCATTACATAATAAATTTCTATTATTAGCCTACTTTCGATTTTTGCAAAAAATGAAAGTAGACTTCTGAGATCACTACAGGGCCAAAAATTGTGTCTGTCTGTCTGTGTGTGTGTGTGTATGTATGTATGTGTGTGTGTGGGAGTCTGTGTGTGTGTGAGAGTGTGTGTACTCTGAATGTCTGTCCCCCCACCTCATCAATTCGAACACGGTGAAACCGAATTGAACGAAATTTGGTACAGAGGTAGAACAAGCAAAAGGCACCTCAGTGTCATGTTTTATATCGCCGCCATCGTTACCAAAACTGAATGGCGGCCACTCAAACGATCAAAACGTAAAATCAAATAGCGACTAACCAAATTATCCTATCTCTACCAAATTTGGTAATAACATACCTTCATATAGGACGCGTCTTGTGATCAAACTACAAGGTCATCCGCCGTACCATTTCAGGATGGCGGCCGTGCGAATTATGCAAACTTTATAATCCATATCATGGGACCCACCAGTTCCGATTATCGAGCCGAGAATCGATTTAACTGTTCTAAAGGAAGAGGCACGTTCGAAATTAAAAGTTTATTTTGTAATACTATAGTGCAGAAGTGATTTTAAAAAGCTGAGCCGTCTCGGTAAGAAGACAAGATGGCAGCGGATATCTTGTGCCTGACTTATATTTCACTAATTTGAGTATTGCATGCATTATTAGCGTACTGATACAAAATAAATAAACTTTGTATGAAATGCTTTATAAATAAATAATATACTCCACTGATGAAATCTTTTAGTCTAAATCATTATTTGCTAACAAGTTATATGTAAGTCATTTTATATAGAACGATGTTCGTTGGCACAAATGACTCCGTGGAAAAGCGTTGGCCTATCACTCATATGCCTATGGCTCAAACCCCATCTGAGTTATTTTTTGCTTGAAATTTTATATATTTATTGTTTTGCAAAGATTCAGACGTTTTAAAATTAAGCGTAATATTTTGCATATTACGGTGGAAAATATATATTTAATTAAAACATAATTCACCAGCAGATTTGCTCGAGACATCTAGCAGCCAAAAAGGTAACTGCACGCCGGCCTACTTATTAACTTCAAGATTTTATTGAAAAGTTTCTTCTTATGGCCACTAGAATGCACTCGCACTGTTATGGTTATATTGTTCGATACTTCTCCACTAGATGTCACGACTGGTCCACGTGGGACTCCATTGGTTAGTACCGTATACCATTGGCATTCTATGCGCATCGAACTTGAAGAATGGCAAGATGATACTACGATACAATTTTACTTTTTATTTTAAAGGGTTTGTAACAGCCTATTGTGCGCTATTTGAAAATGTTATTTGAAGTAAAGAACAAAACGATTTCACATAGTAACTGAATTCTAGCCGTTGGTTATTAATTAATACTTTTATTTCAGGCAAATAGCAATCGAAAATATCCACATAGTTTGTATACACACGTCTCTATAGGGTCATGGAAAGATTTGTTAATTCAATTAGGGTTGTGAAAGCCATGCACAACCAGACGTGTAAAGACATGCCTCAACTCAAAGTTGGATGTTGCCCACGGCAGGTCGATTATGCCATAATATCATAATAATAATGTTATTTGTTTTACGTCCCTTTTAACTACTGCTGCACCTCGCGCAGTGGTTCTCCACGTCAGTTCGGCATCCGATCCAGTAGAACCGCTCTCTCAGCTTCTCCAGGGTATTCTTTATCCCTAGGTATCCACCAGATGATCCTCCATGGACTTCCTTCAGGACTTCCTCCGTCATAGCCTTTGGAACGACGACTTGCTCCCGAGATGTCTTCCCGTCGGTGCTCTCCCAGGTACGACAGATGAGGCCATCCCTTACAACCAGCGAGTCCCACTGCGCCCAGTAGGACTTAAACTTTGGGCAGCAGTCACTCACAATGTTCCACCCGGGTCTGGGGACACAGGCCCTCTTCCATTCGGCTATCAGTCCCAGGTCATCATTTCCGCTTGCGCCCGCGTGAACGATTCGCGGCTCCAGCTCCCTTGAAGTTCCACGGCAGTCCTTCGGCACTGTATCCCGGTGTTCTCCTCCATTCTGGTACAGAAGGTGCAGTCTTCGGGGCACGGTCTTCGTGACAGGGCGTCGGCGTTAGAATGCAGTTGGCCTTTCCTGTGCTGGATCTCAAAGTTGTACTGTTGAAGCCTCTCTAACCACCGCGCGAGTTGACCCTCGGGCTGCTTGATGTTCAGGAGCCACTGCAGGGATGCATGGTCGGTCCTGATGAGAAATTCTTGTCCGTACAGGTACTTGTGGAAGTGTTCAATTGTGTTCACGATGGCGAGCAGCTCCTTCCTGGTGACGCAGTAGTTCCTCTCTGGCTTTGACAAGGCTTTGCTGAAGTAGGCCACTACTCTCTCCTCGCCGTCCACTATTTCCGTCAGGTTCCTCCTATGCCAAAGTCGCTGGCATCGGTATCGACGATGAACCATGTTCCAGGTCTGGGGCAGGCCAGAATAGGCGCGGTGCACAGAGCCTGCTTGAGTTGTTCGAAAGTACTGTGGCATTCTGCTGTCCACGTGAAGAGTTGGTCCTTCTCAGTCAGTCGATGTAGTGGTTTGGCGGATGTCGGCGAATCCTCTCACGAAGCGACGGTAATAGGTGCAGAGTCCCAGGAAGCTTCGTATTTGAGACTTGTCCTTCGGAACTGGCCACTCCCTCACAGCTGCGGTCTTCTCTGGGTCGGTGCGCACCCCTTCCTCGGAGACGATATGCCCAAGGTACTGGACCTGCTTCTGGAAGAGCTGACACTTCTTGGGGCTCAACTTCAGCTGGGCAGCCCGTAGCTTCACCAAGATCTCCTTCAGGTTGCTGTAGTGCTCCTCGAAGCTTCTCCCCAGAGCGATGACGTCGTCTAGGTAGACCAGGCAGGTCTTCCAGTGTAGTCCCCACAGACTGGACTCCATTAGCCTTTCGAAGGTCGCAGGGGCGTTGCACAGATCGAATGGCATGACGGTGAACTGCCAGAGCCCGCTGCCCACAGAGAACGCAGTTTTTCGCGGTCCCTAGGGTGGACCTCCACCTGCCAGTAGCCACTCTTCAAATCCAAGGTGGAGAACCATCTTGACCCTGATATGGTGTCCAGGGTATCGTCGATCCGGGGTAGAGGGTAGCTGTCCTTTTACGTGACGTCATTCACCCGCCTGTAATCCACGCAGAACCTGGTGGAATCGTCCTTCTTCTTCACTAGCACGACCGGAGAACTCCAAGGACTATGTGATGGCTCGATCACTCTTTGCTCCTTCATCTCTTTTACCATCCGGTCGACTTCAGCTTGCTTGGCGAGCGGGACACGTCGGAATGGGGCCCTAATCGGTGCGCTGCCCCCAACGTCGATTCTGTGCTGGACCAAGCTTGTCATACCGAAGTATTTGCTCCCCACGGAGAAGACATCCTGGAATTCGTGTAGCAGGTCCCAAAGTTGGCGTGATTGTTCCTCGTCTAAATGGTCCTGGGATCCTTGGTACAGCTTCTGTAGTTCTTCTGGCAGGGCGCGTCTTCTTCGGTTGTCCGTCTGCAGGTGTCCGTCTGTCGTGTCTGTGATGCGGGCAATCCAGGTAACGGGCTCGCAGACTCCTATGTTGGTGTCCCGGTGAACCGTAATATCGTAGTCGTTCAGGTTGGACAGGCGGACGTACGGCCGAGACGTCGTGTTGATGAGAGTCTTGGCAACTAGCAATCCTTTTGTCTGGATCTCCTCATATTGTGGCTCGATGACAGCCGCCACTCCCTCAGCAGTTCCGTCGGCAATTACGGCAGCGCTGACCTCCGTCCTGGCGGGAACGATGACTTCCTCTCTCAGCCTTACTCGTCGTGCGGTGATGGCCTCGTGTGCTGGTTGCAAAGCAAGTTCCTCACCTCCGAAGTGCAGAGTGTTGGTACTCAGGTCCAAGATGATGTCGTTCTTGTCCAGAAAGTCCAGTCCGATGATCACTTCGTTTAATACGTCAGCCACAAGCACTGGATGCTTTACCGCCCGTCGACCAATGACGAACTGCAGTGATGCTTCGCCATGTACCGGTGCAGTCTCTCCGGTCGCGGTTATTAGTTGGAGGTTCCTTTGTGTGGGTTGCACTCTCCACCTCGGGATCACGGTGGGATTAACGATGGTCCTCGACGCTCCCGTGTCGATCAGCATGGGCCAGCTCACTCCGTTGATGACTCCGTCGACCATCAGGCTGCTATTGTCCCTCCGTAACTTCGTCACACGAACTTGGACTGCCGGGGCTTGACGACTGTCACAAGCCAACCTTTGCCCCCCAAGGCTGGCTAATACTCGTTTCCCTGGGCCGCGCGGTTTTCAGACGACTGATTTCCCATCGGATACCCTCGGCGGCGGCGATCACCACAGTCCTTGCTCAGGTGGCCTTTCTTACCGCAGATCCAGCAGGTCGGCAATCCTCTTTCGGGCCGCCTCTCCGGTTGTCTTCCAGCGGTGTCGTTGCTGGTGGCGCCGCGACTATCGAAGAAACGGCTTAGCGCCTCCATCAATTCGTCGGCCAGGGGCTTGGTCTCGTTGGTTTTTACTGGTTCATCGACGTCCACTTGACGCACCCGCGCGTGCATTCTAGATGCCTGTTTTGCCGTCTCGAACTCAAGTGCGTGGCTCAGCGCATCTGCCAGGGTCTTATTGCGCGCGAGTCACAGCGCCTGTTGAGTGTCCGAGTCCTGTAGCCCGTCGGTGAAGGTCTGCGTCGCTATCTGTTCCAGAAAGTCGGCCGGCGCTGTTGGGTAGGCGAGCCTTACGAGGCGTGTGATGTCCATCTCAAACTCCTGCAGGGTTTCCGCGTTCTTTTGTACCCGGGTCCGGAGCTGCATCTGATAGGCCTGCTGAAGATGGCTATCTCTATATCGGGACTCAATATGGGCGATTAGTGAAGCGTAGTCCTGGGATCCAGTAGGGATGGCCTGAAGGACGTTAAGAGCGTCCCCTCTCAGCGCTATAATGAGATCTGTTGCCTTTTCCATGTTGTTCCAGTTGTTTATGGAACAGGCTGCCTCGAACTGACGTAAATAGGTGCTCCACGGGACCAATCCGTCGAAGGTTGGGAGCGTCACTCTGCTCTGTCCCGTTCATGATATTCCCGGTGTACCTGTGGGCGGGCGTCGGCGCAGCTCGGCAACTTCCTCTTGAAGAGCGTTAAATCTCACTTCCATCCCCGTCGGCGGGCGTTGGTTCAGCTCAGCAATTTCCTTTTGTAAAGCGTTGAATTTCTCTTCCACCCCCGTCAGAGGGCGTTGGCGCAGTTCGGCAACTTCCTCTTGTAGAGCGTTGAATCTCGCTTCCATCCCCGTCGGCGGGTGTTGGCTCAGCTCAGCAATTTCCTTTTTTAAAGCGTTGAATTTTTCTTCTATCCCCGTCAGTGGGCGTTGGCGCAGTTCGGCAACTTCCTCTTGTAAGGCGTCGAACTTCTTTTCCACTGCTGCGACTTCCTCACGTAGGCCCTGTTCTAATTTCCTTTGGCTCTCCTCTAGTTTCGTCAGCAGACCCTCTTCCAGATTTTTCTGGCCATCCAGAAATTTGGCGGTTAGGTCCTCTGTTAACTTATTCTGGCCGTCCTTCAGGTCCCCTGCTAACTTATTCTGGCCGTCCTTCAGGCCCTCTGCTAACTTCTTCTGGCCGTCCTCCATCTTCTTCTGGCCGTCCTCCATCTTCTTCTGGCCGTCTTCCATCTTGGTTTCCATGCCGGTTAACTTTTCTAGCAATGCTGCCAATTGCGCTTCCATTTTAGATGCTTGTCTTGTAAAGGGCATTCACTCACATGGAAATTTTAGAAAAATGACCTGCTCGGGTTTTGAAACCAGGACCGTCAGGTGTTGTGCTTGTGTTTGAGTTCGTAATCCGCTTCTGACAGCAGTTGTTAAGTGCCCCCCCCCCCCCCCTAGTGGCACTTTTGTTAACTGGATTACGGTGGGTTGAAGCACAACACACATTGTTATTTTAAAGAAATAATTAACTTTATTGCGGCCAGAAAGATACACTACTCATCAGCAAATACAAGCAATTAGAACCTTACTCCAGTTTCCTCAAGTCTCTTCCTTATGGAGAGCTCTTGCCCCCTTTCACTTGTCAACACACCACAGAAGTTAATCCATGCTAATGAGTACGATGGCCTTGACAGAAACTACCTGCACCTCTCCCTCATGTACACAAACTACAGTTACTTACGATAACCTGCTAAACGCTCTTTCGCTGTCCACAAGCTGGGGAAACAATGTCACTGGATTTCGTAACTCGCACGGCACTTCGTCACCACACTTCTGTCGCTCAGTGAAATCACACTCGGTCAAAAACACTGTCCTCAAAAACTCGGTCCCCTCACTGTTGAGGCCGCTTATATAGCAGGCTGGTGACTCAATGAATTCTAGAACCGTCCAGGACACACGGCTTCTCGAGATTTCCTTCACTGGCTGGGTCACCAATATTCTGGACCATCGCTTTCACTTCGCAGCCCGTTGCGTAACACGCACGTAATACACTGAGGCAGAGCACACACAGCCCGGGGCAGCTGTGACTCAACGCGGTGAGGCGACAAAACAAACTCACAGCCGTAACAGTATAATATATTAAAATAAAATTATAAAATTCAAAGTATCGCGTCCTTCAGGACAGTTTAAACACCCCCTTTGTTTGATAAGCGGAAATCGTAGGTCATAAGTTATGGATTATAATCCTTGTATGATTCACACGGCCACCATATTGAAATGGTTTGGCTGATGACCTTGTAGTTTAGACGCAAGATGTATCCCATATGAAGGTATATTTTTCAAAATTTGGTAGATCTCAAATGATTGGTTTAGTCGTAATTTCGGAATATTTGTGTGGCCGCCATTTTGTTCTAGTTATGATGGCGGCGATACGAAACTAGTCAGCCAATTTAGCCCCCATTTATGTTGGAAGTGATTTGTTAAGTGTATAAACAATTCATGTAATTTTTTGCAGGAATGAATTGTAATTCCTCGCCCAATCTAACTGGGTACACTCATGTTGACCGACTGAATAGCTTCTAATAATAGAGAACATGTTATTGCATCATGCATACAAAACAATGTAACAACGACAGAAGAACAACATTAGCCCAATGCGACTGTAGTCTCTGGTTGAGTGATGTAAGGGGCAGATTACCTCGCTTTTCCACCCCTAAAAGGTCAATAACAATATAAATGTATGTCTACCCTTTTTTATTCCCGTTTTTGAACGTAGTCGGGGATGAGATGCGATGAAAGTCTTTGTGGTGGATGGTTTTTACGGCCAGATGCCCTTCCTAACGCCAACTTCATGAGAGGAGTTAACGAGAGATGAAATGAATTAAGAATTAAACTGGGCAAGTATGTGAAAGCAAGCGGCCGTGGCCTGCCAGAAGGTACCGTCCCAGCATTTGCCTGAGTTGAAAATGGGGAAACCACGGAAATCCATTTTAAGGACGGCCGACGGTGGGGCTCGAACCCACGCCTACCGATTTCGCAGATAGCATGGCCCCATGGCCTAGCACTGCGCTTTAGCGACCGTAGCTATCGCCCAATAACAATATAAATAAGTGTTGTAAATGTAATTAATTATTATTAATGGAAGTTCCATGAATTAATAAGAGGGATGAACAAATAACACAATGCTCTCATGTAGTGTCCACCTCGTGACGTAGCGTTCACTACCATTCTTGGCTGTCACCGGCACAGCGAAGAAATGTAATTCTGGTCTGAGGTTCAGTACACTAAGTCACGTGAGGCAAAACTGAGAAGATTCGTACCTCAGCTAGCTGTCCTAAAAGTGTTTCTTCAGTTGTTTACCGCTTCTACTCCAGACAAAAGCCGGGATTGTTTTTAACTTAAAGCCACGGTCACCTCCTTCCAAATCATAGTCTCAATTACAAATGCACACGAAAATTACAAATACAGTCATCACAATGACACACCTAAGTACACGGGGCTACATGATCACAAGGTTGCAAACCCCTGAATGAAATCAGCAACTACTTTCTTGTGGTAAAACTACTCGTCTGAATGATTTCCTCAAAGATGCATTTCCTTCAATAAAACTAGTTCTTTAAGAATTAATTTAACTTCTCCTCTCCAGTTTTAAATTGAAGACTGTATTAAAAATGAAATGAAAAGAAGTCGAACTTGAAGTTTCGTCATGCATATGTAGTGATGGGTTCATAAGCGCGACATGTGCGCTCATAAGTTGTAAGGAGCGCGGTATTACTCAGAAAAGCATAAAGAGCAGAATCAAATTTGAACTTTCTTCATGAAGTAAGTATAATCAGGGAAGTTTAGTTGGCAGGTGTATGAAAAATACCATTCATTACGGTAGGTGAGTCAACGAAAAGAGTATTGCGGATGGGCCATTACTACGTACTCTGAGACGTCGACGTGGTAAGTTCAGTAATAGTCAATTCAAAATCAGTACATAGAATTCCCCCTAGTCAACACTTATAAAAAATATAAAAAAAACAACAGTGTACAATTGTTTCGAGTCATATTTTTGAACTCAAAAAAAAAAAAGGTTGGTGCTTTTCAGTCGGTCAACACGATTGTACCCAAATGAGCTGGGTTATTCCTTAATACTGAAAAAATTACATGAGTTTAATAAATACACTTGGATGACCAGTTTTGATCGTCAAGCGATCATCATCAGATCCATTACACTAAGGCTATAAAATCTATGTCTGAAAATATGGGTGAAAAAATTTACAATATGTACACTTATTTAGTTGCAGTATTAGTTAAGATAATGAAACTCGTCAGTGTTTGTTATTTGTAGTCTATGTGATGTTTTGTTGAGATACTGGAAGTGGTGATTGATCTCCGAAATTTGCCTGTTTGGAGTGGTTGGTTGGTTCCTAACTTTAGGGGCTGAGACAACACGGTCATGTAGCCCCGTGTACTTTGGGTGTGTGAGGAATCTGTCTGATAACTGGTGTTAATTGTGATGACTGCATTAGTGTGTGTTATCTGTTTTTTAGCCTACTTTTCACATTTTGCAAAAATGAGGAAAAAGTAGACTTATGAGATCGGGCAAATGTGTGTCTGTCTGTCTGTCTGTCTGTCCTTCTGTCTGTCTGTCTGTCCTTCTGTCTGTCTGTCTGTCTGTCTGGCTGTGTGTGTGTCCCCCCCCCCTATCAACTCCTAAACGGCTGCAGCAATCGAAACAAAATTTGGTAGGAGTAAAGATCTATATCTAAATATCTCACGACCATATTTGAAAATTATGTCAGTGCTACCAACTGCTGAAAAATCGCAATTGAAATTTGATCTCCATGTTGGATATCTTGGAAGGTAAGAATGGGACTATTTCAAAATTGGCACACATATAGATAATAATATTGCAGTTTAATTTCCAGGAGGCTATACATGGCAGTGTTGCCAAAATGATTATAAGCCTGCTGATAGGTCCAAATTTTAAATGCATATAACTTCTACACTATCAATTGGATTTTAACCAAATTTCGTATGTGCTATGTGTACACAAACAGATATGACTGAGCGTATTCTTAAGAGCCACCAGGGCTGCCAACTGTTAATAAATGGTCTCATTTATTTAAATTCAAATACCCACATATCACAAAGAATCCAAGCCGACAGCTTTAAACTATGCACACGTATAGTACCTGACATTCTATATTAATTTGGAGTAACTTATATACGTCAGTGCTACCAACATGATTCTAAGCCTGCTGAGAGGTCCAACTTTAAATACATGTAACTTCTATACTAACTAATGGATTTCATTCAAAATTGACACAACAATAGATCATATTATTTCAAATTATTTCTGACCAATACATGTATGTCACTGTTGCGAACATGACTTTACGCGCCCTGTTAGATCCAGTGTTTAACTGCATGTAACGCCCATGCTATCCATTATACTTCAACCAAATTTTTTATTCTGTACCTTAAGAGATGGTACTAAGAATATATTCAGTCACCAGGGCTGCCAACTCTAGTTCTCTATTAGGCTACATTATGCCAAGTATACAGTATTTCGAACTATTTAGGAATGTCGATATTACCAACTTAATTTCGTCATTATTCTAGATAGATCCATATAGATTCATCATTGGCATGAATCTTAAATTTTAAGAAAAGTAGGCTCTTTAGTTCGTCACGGAACTTCTTGTTTAATTCAAGTAAGGACTGCAGACTTTTGAATTTTTCAAATAGTTCCTACTTTTGCCACCAAATGCCACCGTCAACGACTCTAGTTCAGAACTTAGCTACCAGACACCACCGCAGTCGGCTCTTGGCAACGAACGTTGGAACCTAAGAGCGTTGTTTACATTCTTAACCTATACAATTTAGCTTCACACAGGTGTAATTAGTGGAAGGTTCTTTAACATGCCATAAATCTACGACATGGGACCACCGGCTCTACTTCCCCTCCGAAGGAAGGCATACTGAGGGATTTTTAACGCTCTTAAAAGATCCGACGACTTCGGCCGGATTTGAACCCGCGATCTTGGGCATAGAAGCTGTTTGGTTGTTGTAAATTGTCAATTCTGATTGTACTAACCCATCTCATTGGGTACAATTGTGTTGGCCGACTGAAAAGCACAAAACCTTTGTAAACTAAGGCAACATTGAAAAATGGCTTCAAACACCATAATGTTTTGAACTCACTTGTGACATTTCTAAGATATGTTTATTTACAATTTATGAAATTCATATTATATATCATGACTAGCAACCCGACCCGGCTTCGCCCGGGATCAGTTATGAATGCATTACGTGATAAGCGCTTTTTTTTTCCAATGTCAATGAACAACGACCAATATCCGTTTTACGTCTCGGCATGATGGGTTAAAATCACACTGGACTATTAATTATATTATCATGGAGATGCGTGTGCAACAAATTCTTGTCAGACGTAATTTAAGAATGGCGAGGTGCATGAAACACAAATCCCCCTTCCGTCCAATCTTAACTTTACTGTGAATTATGCGGAACGAAAAGTTCACAGGCGAAATGAAGAAAAGCCGATTTGCACTTCCAGGGAAACTCCAAACACAATCACCCTTCTCAGAAGTCTTAACTCAACACGACTCAACGGTTTGCTGCTGGCTGTATCTGGGGCAATAGGTTCGCCCGCTAGCTAGGCTGTAAGAGGGATGATAGACTCGCCCTTAGCTAGCTCGTAAACTGTCGCCTCAGTAACTGAATGGAGATTGTTGGAAGAAATGAAAACGTAAAAACACTTATAGTGGGCGATGTATTGAAGATAGACATATGCTCTCGCGGACTTTCTTTGTAGAACTTTTCATGCTGAACAATTCTTACACTCATAGTATTTAGATATTTTTAACGGTTTGCCCAGCGTAAGCTTACAAAGCGTTCGGACGCCCGGATTTTTTTTCGACTTTTCCACTAAAATCGTTACTGCTCGGCTTCCTTTGATCATAAATAAATTATTTTCTACAGAAATCATCCTCGAGATATCCTTTACAGAATGGTGAAAACCGCATCAAAATCCATCCAGTGCTTCTCGAGTTTACCCGTAACATCCAAGAATCGGGGACTTTGTTTTATACTAAGTAGAAATAAGAGTGGACAAGGAACATGACCCCATTGCACACTACTAAACAATATTTTTGATCTGCCACTGCGAACAAGACCTTTAGTTCCGTTTTGACACCTCCATCTCAAATCCGTTGAATTGAAGTTTCCCACACCTAGTCTACACACAAAGGAAACTACAACTATTTACCTAAAGCATGCTCACGTAATTCTCATCGAAGATAATGGTCTTATATATTTAGCGTATGGCATTTAGTTCCGGGAGTTTCCGAGGCTCTAGCTGCTTCACGCGAACACCCATGGGGTGAGCTACAATTTCCGTTCAATTTCAAGTAGTTCCAACTAGTTCCTAGTGGTGAACGTTGGAGCATTGAAAGAGCGTTACAACGAAATCTAACCTACAAATTTAGCTTATAACAAGTTTAGTGAGTGGAAGGATCTTTTACATGTCATGAATCTATGACATGGGACCGCCGGCTTTATTTCCTCTCAGAAGGAAGGCATACTGAAGGATTTTAACACTCTGAAAAAATCCGACGACTTCGGCCGAGTTTGAAGCCGCGATCTTGGGCACAGCAGTTCAGCATGCTACCAACTACGTCACCGAAGCCGCTGATAATGGACAAGTGGAAAAAAATATTTAACCTCAATGCATTCTTTAAAAATAACATTATAAATAATGAATAAGCATAGGCTATCTTAGAAATGTTTACAGTACATTATTATGACACAAGTGCTGGAGATGAGTTCAAAAATATGACTCCAAACAATATTGTTCACTGGTATATTGGCTTTCACGGCCAGTGAATTAAAATTCAGCAATTTTTCTAGGTTTATGCTGTGTCTTGTGTGGGGTTTCGCCTAGGAACACCAAGCTGGCTCATCAGCGGGTTCTTGGTAGGCGTGCCTGAGGGGGACATTATAAAGAACTATTCTCATGTACTCCCACACTCACTATAACTTAAAAAGAGACAAATGAAACGACGACTCATCCATGTAAATTAGCATTGTTACCAACATTGTGGAACACAACTAGTGAACAGATATTAATTTCCACAGGCGCATTGCCTCCTAACATTACATATTCTATATTTCTACGTTGTAATACACACATCGGTTGTTTAATACTATCAATTATGATCTATGTTCGTGATAACTCTCGTTCACTTTCATTGCATAAGCTGGCACTTACCGTTGGCAAAACCCTCCTAGATCCTTCGGTCAGTTATATTCTTTCTTGCATCTAGGGGGAATTCGCCATGTGTGCGGCATTACGTCATTACGTGATCACCTTGCGATCTAAGAATCTCAGATCTACCCAAGAGTTTGAGTACAGACACGAACTCGAACCCATGATTAAGGCTGCTATAATTACAGCCGAATCGTCGGGAAATAATCATCAACACACGACGTGACTCTATCCTGAAAGCCTAGATAGTAAACTTCAAATACAGTTTCGCACAAACATCCTATTTTGAGTTATGACACTGTTGCAGCAAATTAGCATTTATTTGCAAATTGATAAGTTATCGATCCACCGACAACCTCAATTTTCTCAAGCTTGTGTTCCAGTGTTGACTACAATGGCGAGCATAACGAATTATTATGGTCTAATGGGAAGTTGCCCTGGGATATGAAATTAGGGTTCTCAAAGGGTGTGCCGTGAAATCGTTAGACTGAGCCGCAAAGAAAATTGCTTATGTATTCAATATTTTAGTAATAATATTTATTAATATTGCAGAACGGCGCAAGCCAACATGCAGTAAGAATTCAAAAAACAAGTAGTTCCGTGAAGAACTATACAGCCTATTTTCATAGGCTATATCCTGCTCATGTTAATTGCCTCTATCAACATACAACAGTTCAGTTTAATTGCTGTAACAGATTCGTAGATATTGAGAACCGTCTAAATATTTCAGATGGTCGCAAGGATGGATTTTTATTTTTGTGCTATTACATTAAGATTATTGTGTACGTATGGTATTCAAACTTCAATCGCATGATTAGAACACAAGAAGTCAAAACGAGATTTTAAAATTACGCACAGCAGCCATCTTGTGATTATGCAAACAATAGAAATAAATTAGGTGCCAGTGGATCAACATTTGTATAAGCATTTAACGTGCAACGTTTCACGGCACTCGGATAGTTAATTCGCGAGAAACGTCCATTTAAATATTTATACTTCGCGTCGCCGCCATGTTGGATTTGTGCTCACCAGGTTACTGAAAGTCCTATAGGTGAACATATGTTCATAGTCTCTATGAACATAAAAAAATTCAGTTTGGTTGCTGTAAAAGATTTTTAGATATTGAGAACCGTCTAAATATTTCGGAACCTCGCTAATTAGGATTGTTATATGTATAGGCCATAGAGTTATGTACCATTCAAGGACAATTATTGCCTAGCTTCATTATTCAAACTTTCACTTCGATCGCATGATTACGACACAAGAATTAAAAACTTAATTTTAAAATTTCGCACAGCCGCCATCTTGAGGTTATGTAAACAATTGAATTAAATTAGATGGCAGTGCATTACAATCTGCAAAATCATTTACTGTATCACATTTCACTGCGCTCAGAGAGTTAACTCACGAGAAAAGTCTATTAAAATATTTCAAATTCGCTTGGTCGCCATGTTCGTTTTGTACTTTACTGGTTTATGAATTATACATAGGTAAACTTGTATCAGTACCCTTTATCACCGTACAAAATTGCAGGGTGATACCTGTAATAGTTTCGGAGATATAGAATGCCAGTGAAATATTTCGCACAGCCGCCATTTTGAGGTTATGTAAACAATTGAACTAAATTAGACTCCAGTGCATTGCAATGTGTATAAATATTTGCTGTACCAAGTATCATTACGTTTGGATATTTAAATCGCGAGAAGAGTCTATCTAAAAGTCTCAAATTCGCTTTGCCGCCATGTTAGTTTTGTAGTCACCAGGTTTTTGAAAGTCTCATAGGTGAACTTCTAGTAGTGCCCTTTATCACCGTACACAATTTCAGGGCGATATCGGTAATAGTTTCGGAGATATTGAATGCTAGTGAAATATTTCGCACAGCCGCCATGTTGGATTGGTGAGACGTAACAAGATTTGAAGGGCACGGTCGAGGTCGCCGGGAATAGTGCTATGAACTTACCGAGTTTCACTGAAATCGCTCCAGCCGTTTAGATTTTATTAGGGACACACACACACACACACACACACACACACGGACAAAAGGTGATCTCATAAGCCTATTTTTTCAAAATTGAAAATAGGCTAATAAGATCATTGTTGCAGTTTACTGGTAAATGTGGGCTTGTTTACTTTTGCACAACTGTTCAATGCTGGGAGAAATCGCAGGCAAACACACCCTTAATACTTGGTCTACAGAAAGAAGTCACTCACGTTTCCTATTTTTAATGCAGGTCGGTGCCGAAAATCCCTGTTCACAGCGATATGTTTTGAAAATGCATTAATATACCAGTTATGGCATGCTCTGATAACACTCAGAACTCTCTTTTCACTCAAATCCAGAACTGAAGTAGTGTTTCTTCCTTAAATGTCAGCATCAAAGATCGATCGTCTTGAACTTCAGCCAATTCTTCTGTCTCTTCTAATGGTAGATGTTTTGTGTCATCAGCAGTAACGGCAAAGGGATTGCGAACCCAGTCCCGTTCGTTAACGTTGAGGGGAAGAAACATATTCTTGCAGTTTATTCTCCAAAACAGAAAGATATTAAAAATGAGACTGGAAGAGATGACGGTATCAGCTGTGAGAGGAAACATTTCAAGATCACGTTTTCCACTTCCACCGTTACTTGTATACGTTGGGGTGTGCCACCATATTAAGCATAGCGAAACAGTATGCTGCGAACGAAAAAAGTTGGAGAAACCCTGGTTACACGATCCCGTCATTTGTCTGAGAGAGAACATGGATAACTCCGAGGAAAAACCACGCTCATGATGGCTACTGTCAAACACCAGTACTCGAACCTTTCATCTACAAACTTCCAGGTCTTCCTTGCGGTCCTACAGTGTGACTCAATACGTACGGCTACGCTGAGCGAATACATAAAACTAGTGGGCCCGTGCGAGCTTTCGCAACGTGAATGTAGGTTTATGGGGTAGTAGGGAAGAATGTGGGAGAACGAAGTTTTAAATATTGAAGAAATGTATTTTTTGTTGTTAAACGGCATACGTACATGAGGAGAACACAAATAATTATGTAGAACAGTGTTTTGTACTTGTCACAGCAACTCTTTGTAGACAATATTCGATGTTACAACGAATTCATCGGTTATTGTTTGCTCGGGAGTTTATACTAAAGCAATTTTTAATTTTTTCAAAGGATTGAACCCTAGAGAAAGTATTGGCGAGACTTCACAGGAGCCATCTGCTGAGAGACTCCTCAGCTAGTAGTACGCCGCGCTCCCGCCAGATGGCTGCCGCCGCCGCGCTGCCCTGCGCTCTAGCGGCAGGCTCGCCTAGCAGTACGCCGCGCTGCCGCCGCCACGCTGCCCTGCGCTCTAGCGGCAGGCTCGCCAGGTTACGGTGCTCCCATTGTAAATGTACATTTTTATGGTATTTATTTGTGAGGCAATTTTTCGGGCACACATGGGGTTATGCGGAACCTGTAGGTACCCCATATGTGTAGGTTGGTGTTAACAGGACCTTATTTTCAGTACAAAACCGGAATGGGACCTTAGCAGAACAATATAGGGAGGATACTAGGTATATTGGTTAACCTTTGCAGGAAACCGTTAGATCTCAGGCAATAGATCATTCTGTTACTTACCCTGTCTCAAAGCAGCTCATACATTTGCTAGATTTAGTCACAAAAAGATGAAGTTGGCAACTGTGGACTGAATATAGAATGAATATATGGTAATTAGTTTTAGTGGCAGAGATATTGCGGGTATATGAGAGAACAATATTGTCGAGCGCAATCATTACTAAAGCGTGCGGTAGTGCCCATTGAAACGATCGACCACGTCCATTAAGAACCCGTCGGCAGTTTATATTCAATCAGCGAGCGGCCATTGAATGACCCCGCACATAAACTGAAATGTATACTTCCTGATGTCCTGCCACGACCTGTCCTGTGGTGACCCACAAGTTTGAACCCACAGGTTCGTATATGGAAACACTGAGGACCTTTATCACCATGCGATGATATTGGGGCGGCAATTCACCCTCACATGCGGATGGTGATTAATTAAAATACAATTCAAAGATTTATACACTCATAATAGTAGAAAGACTGTGGGCATTTAGAGTATTATTTAGGTAAAATAATGGACGAAGCAAAGAGGATATAAAAAGCAGGTTGGCTCAGGCAAGGAAAGCATTTCTACAGAAATGGAATCTGTTGACATCAAATATAGATTTAGGTATTAGGAAGTCAGGTTGGTAGGACACATATTGAGACACCCAGGAATAGCAAGCTTAGTTATGGAAGGAAGGGTCGAGGACAAGAACTGTAGGGGTAGACCAAGGTTAGAATATGTTAAACAGATTGCCTCGGTTGTAGGGTGTGGAGCGTGTCACTCTATGGAAGTGAAACTTGGACTATTGGTGCAGCAGAAAAGAGGAGAATTGAAGCATTTGGAATGTGGTGTTACAGGAGAATGATGAAGATCACAAGGGTAGATAGGGTTACAAACGAAGAGGTATTAAGACTAGTGGGAGAGGAGAGATAATTATGCTAATCAAGAGAAGAGATAGATTGGTAGGACACATATTGAGACGCCCAGGAATATCGAGCTTAGTTATGGAAGGAAGGGTCAAGGACAAGAACTGTAGGCGTAGACCAAGGTTAGAATGTGTTCAACAGATTGCCTCGGATGTAGGGTGTGGTAGCTATATAGAGATGAAACGATTAGCTCAGGACAGGGAGACATGGAGAGCTGCATCAAACCAGTCAAAAGACTGAAGACTCAAACAACAACAACAACAAAGTAAATACATAATAAGTGGTTTTCCATGGTTTCCCACTTCTAATCCAGGATAATGCCGGGATGATACCCAACAAGGAAGGAGAAATGGAGGAGATAGAGAAGAAAGAAAGAAAGAAAGAAAGAAAGAAAGAAACGTCTTGAGGAAGATCTTAGGTCCCGAAAAAAGAAACGATGGTGCATGGCGCGAGAGGAGAAACGAAGAATTAAACAGACTGACTAAGAAAATCACAAATTCCAAACGGAAGATAAGAATACAGTTTAATGGACACCTCACGAGAATGATCGAGAGTTGACAAACGAAGAAAATCTTCAACTACAAGTACATAGAAGAAGTTGGGCTAAGTCTAAAAGAGTCTAAAAGAGATCTGCAATAGAGAGGTATTTCAAGCTACGATTGATAAATTTAAGGGGTTCCAGGAAAAGCAAAGTAGAAAAGCCAAGAATATCTGGTCGGAAGAAAGGAAGAAGAACCACAGTGAAAAGATGAAGAAGTTCTGGGAAAAGAAACAAGTAGTTCCGTGAAGAACTATACAGCCTATTTTCATATATCCTGCTCATGTTAATTGTCTCTATCAACATACAAAATTTCAGTTTAATTGCTGTAACAGATTCGTAGATATTGAGAACCGTCTAAATATTTCATATGGTCGCCAGGATGGATTTTTATTTTTGTACTATTACATTAAGATTATTGTGTACGTGTGGTATTCAAACTTCAATTGCATGATTAGAACACAAGAAGTAAAAACGAGATTTTAAAAGTACGCACACCAGCCATCTTGAGATTATGCAAACAATTGAAATAAATTACATGCCAGTGGATCAACATTTGTATAAGCATTTAACGTGCAACGTTTCAGGGCACTCGGATAGTTAATTCGCGAGAAACGTCCATTTAAATATTTATACTTCTCGTCGCCGCCAAGTTGGATTTGTGCTCACCAGGTTACTGAAAGTCCTATAGGTGAACATATGTTCATAGTCTCTATGAACATAAAAAAATTAAGTTTGGTTGCTGTAAAAGATTCATAGATATTGAGAACCTTTCTAAATATTTCGGAAGCTCGCCATTTAGGATTGTTCTATGTTAAATGCCATAGAGTTATGTACCATTCAAGGACAATTATTGCCTAGCTTCATTATTCAAACTTTCACTTCGATCGCATGATTACGGCACAAGAATAAAAACTTCATTTTAAAATTTCGCACAGCCGCCATCTTGAGGTTATGTAAACAATTAAATTAAATTAGATGGCAGTGCATTACAATCTGCAAAATCATTTACTGTACCACCTTTCACTGCGCTCAGAGAGTTAAATCACGAGAAAAGTCTATTAAAATATTTCAATTTCGCATGGCCGCCATGTTCGTTCTGTACTTTACAGGTTTATGAAATATACATAGATAAACTTGTATCAGTACCCTTTATCACCGTACAAAGACGCATGATGATATCTGTAATAGTTTCGGAGATATAGAATGTCAGTGAAATATTTCGCACAGCCGCCATTTTGAGGTTATGTAAACAATTGAACTAAATTAGACTCCAGTGCATTACAATGTGTATAAACATTTGCTGTACCAAGTTTAATTACGTTTGGATAGTTAAATCGCGAGAAATGTCTATTTAAAAGTCTCAATTTCGCTTGACCGCCATGTTGGCTTTGTAGTCACCAGTTTTTGAAAGTCTCATAGGTGAACTTCTAGTAGTGCCCTTTATCACCGTACACAATTTCAGGGCGATATCGGTAATAGTTTCGGAGATATTGAATGCTAGTGAAATATTTCGCACAGCCGCCATGTTGGATTGGTGAGACGTAACGAAATTTGAAGGGCACGGTCGAGGTCGCCGGAAATAATGCTATGAACTTACCGAGATTCATTGAAATCGCTCCAGCCGTTTAGATTTTATTAGTGGGGGGGGACACACACACACACCTCACACACACACACACACACGCACACGCACACACACACGGACAAAAGGTGATCTCATAAGCCTATTTTTTTCAAAATTGAAAATAGGCTAAAAAGGACTAACCAGCAAGTCAATTGTTTCATGTGGTCCAAAGTATTCAAAGAAAGAAGAAGATTAAATAAATAAATAAATAAATAAATAGTCCACCTCGTTGCGTAGTGGCTAGCATTCTTTAGTGAAATGAAATCAAATAAAATTAAATTAAAATAAGGTAAAATAAAATAAAATATATTAAAAAATTAAACAAGTAGTTCCGTGAAGAACTATAGAGCCTATTTTCATATATCCCACTAATGTTAATTGCCTCTATCAACATACTAAATTTCAGTTTGATTGCTGTAATAGATTCGTAGATATTGAGAACTGTCTAAATATTTCGGATGGTCGCCATGTTGGACTTTTATATATGTAGGGCTTAGAGTTATGTACTGTTACATGATCATTGTGTACGTGTAGTACTCAAACTTCAATCACATGATTAGGACACAAGAAGTAAAAACGAGATTTAAAATTTCGCAAAGCTGCCGTCTTGTGGTATGCAAACTATTGCAATAAATTAGATGCCAGTGGTTTAACATTTGTATAAGGATTTACTGTACCAAGTTTCACTGCACTTGGATGGTTAAATTACGAGAAACGACCATGAGAATATTTATACTTCGCGTCGCCACCATGTTGGATTTGTGATCACCAGGTTATTGAAAGTCCTATAGGTGAACTTATGTTCATAACCCCTATGAACGCAAAAAAATTCAGTTTGATTGGTTTAGTAGATTCTAAATATTCCGGATGGTCGCCATGTTGGATTGTAACATATGTATAGGCCATAGAGTCATGTACCTTTAAAGGAAAATTATAGCGTAGGTTCATTATTCAAACTTTCACTTCGATCGCATGATTACGACACAAGAAATAAAAACTTAATTTAAAAATTCGCACAGCCGCCATCTTGAGGATATGTAAACAATTTAACTAAATTACATACCAGTGCATTACAATGTGTATAAACATTTGCTGTACCAAGTTTCATTGCGTTTGGATCATTAAATCGCGAGAAAAGTCAATTTAAAACTTTCAACTTCGCTTGGCCGCCATGTTCGTTTTGTAGTTAACCAGTCTTTTAAAGTCTCATATATGAACTTCCAGTAGTGCCCTTTACCGCTGTGCAAAATTTCAGGGTGATACCGGTAATAGTTTCAGAGATATAGAACGCCGGTGAATATATTTCGCACAGCCGCCATATTGAGGTTATGTAAACAATTGAACGAAGTTATATGTCGGTGCATTAAAATGTATATAAACAAATACTGTACCAAGTTTCATTGCGTTTGGATTGTTAAATCGCGGGAAACGTCTTTTAAAAAGTCTCAAATTCGCTTGCCCGCCATGTTGGTTTTGTAGTTACCAGGTTCTCAAAAGTCACATAAGTGAACTTCTAGTAGTTCCCTTTACGGCCATACAAAATTCCAGTATGATGTCGGTAATAGTTTCGGAGTTATTGAGTGCTGGTGAAATTTTTCGCACAGCCGCCATGTTGGATTGGTGAGTCGTAACATAATTTGAAGGGCACGGTCGGGGTCGCCCGGTATAGTGCTATGAACTTACCGAGTTTCATTGAAATCGCTCCAGCCGTTTAGATTTTATTAGGGGGGGACACACACACGAGTCACACACACACGCACACACACACGGACAAAAGGTGATCTCATAAGCCTATTTTTTCAAAATTGAAAATAGGCTAAAAATAACATTTAAGAAAATTGAATAAAGATTAAAATTAAAATTAAAATAAAATAAATTAAGTTAAATTAAATAAAATTAAATTAAAATAAGGTAAATTAAAATTAAATACATTAAAAAATAAAAAAAATAACATTTAAGAAAATTGAATAAAGATTAAAATTAAAATTTAAAATAAAATAAATTAAAATAAAATAAATTAAGTTAAATTAAATAAAATTAAAATAAAGTAAATTAAAATAAAATACATTAAAAAATAAAAAATAACATTTAAGAAAATTGAATAAAGATTAAAATTAAAATTAAAATTAAATAAATTAAGTTAAATTAAATAAAATTAAATTAAAATAAGGTAAATTAAAATAAAATACATTAAAAATTAAAAAATAACATTTAAGAAAATTGAATAAAAATTAAAATTAAAATTAAAATAAATTAAGTTAAATTAAATAAAATTAAAATAAAATAAATGTAACAAAAATCAAATCAAATAACATCAAACACACGGCTGTCAACACGGAGGCCCGGGTTCGATTTCCGACTCTGCCAATAAATTTAATTCTGATCTTGGGGGATGAAACGGGGTACACTCAGCCTCGTGAGGTAAAACTGGGAAGAGGTGGGTTTGGTTCTCATCTCAGACATCCTAAAATTGAATTTCTGTGGTTTCCCCATTCTACTCCAAACAAAGGACACACCCGCTTCCATCCCAATCTTCGGCTCAAATACAAACACATACACCACAGTAGCACGTGTCATCAGACGAATTCTATACACACTCAAGCATACGAGTCTGAAATGACCACCATTTTCAATCCCTAAATGAAGCAACAACAACAACTGTTGGCTTTGCAGGAAGAGCATGTACTGGATTTTATAGTTGCAGGTGAGATAGGAAAACATTTAAATTATAGTTGTTCTTGTTGCTTCAGTTGAGGGCATTTATCCCCGTGTATTTGGGTGTACGTAGGATTTGTATGGTAACCTGTGTTATTGTTTTGGCTGTACAGGTGTGTGTGTATTTGTAATTCAGGTAAGAATTGGGAAGGAGGTGGCCGTGACCTTAAGTTAGGAACCATCTCGGCATTTGTCTGGAGTAGAAGTGGGAAAACACGGAAAAACACTTCCAGGTTGGCTGAGGTGGGAATCGAATCCTGGCCTCCAGGGCGATAGCCAAGAATGCTAGGCGTTACATTCATTTAACTTGTGACTTCTTCGGTGGCGTAGTCAGTAGCATGCTGAATTGATATGCCCAAGATCGCCGGTTCAAACCCGGCCGAAGTCGTCTGATTTTTAAGAGCGTTAAAATCCTTCAGTATGCCTTCCTTTGGCGGGGAAGTAAAGGCGGCGGTCCCATGTCCTAGGTTGAAGGCATGAAAAAGAACCTATCACTACAATTGGTAGTGTGTAGCTAAATTTGTAGGTTATTTGGTGAGAAACGCTCTATCAAGTTCCAACGTTCGCCGCTAGGTAACAGTGTCAGTGACAGTGACAGTGACGTCTGGTAGCCAAAGTTTTAACTACTTGAAATTGAACTTGCCCATCTTCATTCCTCTTCATTCATATCATCTCATCCACATGCGGCGGTACTTGTAGCTCACCCCATGGGTGTCCGCAAAGAAGCAGCTACAAACTCTGGTGAGCCGAACATGTCCTCGGACACTCCCGGCACTAAAAGGTATACGCTAAATAATAAATAATGATTTAAATCAATACTGGAGTCCGACAAGGGGATGGACTATCCCCAATCCTCTTCAATATTGCTCTGGAGTGGATAATTAGGGAATGGGAATCTCTTGTAAAGGGCAGTCAAATTGGTATTACAAAAGAAAACTCAGAAGCCAAAAAGGTGGGCAATAGACAGACTGAAAGAGAAGGATGTAAACGAAAGATTCAAGAAGAGTATAAAGGAAGGACTAATGAAAAACCCTAAACAAACTTCAATTGCAGACGAATGGGCACTTTTGAAGAATGAAATAACAAAATCCGCAGAAGAAAACATTGGTAGGAAAGAAAGAATAGGTAGAAAACCGTGGATCACTCAGGATATACTAGAATTGATGGATGAAAGGCGGAAACACAAGAATCTAAGAGATGAAAAGGGGAAAGCAGAATACAGACGTCTGTGAAATGAGGTTAACAAGAAGTGCAAGGAAGCGAAAGCAGAATGGTTGAAAGAGAAATGTGCAGGTATAGAAAATTGTCTGAAATTAGGAAAAGTAGACACAGCTTATCGAAGGATTAAGAATACTTTTGGGGAAAAGAAGACTAAGTGCTGTAATATTAAGGACACAAATGGAAAGCCTCTAACAGATAGGGAAGAAAAGGTTGAGAGATGGAAAGCTTACATTGAGAGTTTGTATAAGGGAAAGGAGATTGAGAATCGTGTAATGGAAAGGGAGGAGGAAATTGATGAGGATGCGAAAGGAGATTTAATATTGAGATCAGAATTTGATAGAGCTTTGGAATACTTAAGCAGGAACAAAGCACCAGGCATAGATGATATACCGATTGAGTTGCTACGCTGCATAGGAGATGAAGGTCTGATCAGGTTATTTCACTTGGTGTGTAGGATTTATGAGACAGGTGAGGTACCCCCTGATTTCAAGAAGAATGTAATCATCCCTATACCAAAGAAAGTGGGAGCTGACAGATGTGAAGATTACCGTACAATCAGCTTGATTACTCATGCTTCAAAGATCCTGTCTAGAATAATTTACAAGAGGATTGAAAGCCACATAGAAACGGAGTTGGGTGAAGACCAGTTTGGTTTCAGGAGAAATGTAGGAACAAGGGAAGCTGTACTAAGTCTTAGGCTGATTTTAGAAGGTAGAATAAGGAAAGATAAGAGAACGTTCATGGCTTTTGTAGACTTAGAAAAGGCTTTTGATAACGTTGATTGGACTAAATTGTTTGACATTTTGAAATCAATTGGAATAAAGTACAGGGATAGGAGGGCGATATACAATCTGTACAGAAACCAGACAGCAGTCATTCGGGTTGAAGGACATGAGAGAGAAGCTGGTATTCAGAAAGGTGTAAGGCAAGGCTGCAACTTATCACCCATACTTTTCAATCTTTACATTGAACAAGCAATTAAGGAAATTAGAGACAAATTTAAAGTGGGAGTGAAGATTCAAGGAGAAATAATTTCAACTCTGAGATTTGCTGATGACATCGTCATCTTGGCCGACAAGCCTGAGGATTTGAATGAGTTTTTGAATGATATGGACTCCGTCTTACGGAAAGAATTCATGATGAAAATAAATAAATGTAAAACAAAAATACTGGAATGCAGCCGAAATAAATCAGAAACCTCTATGGAGATCAAATTGGCAGGTGAAAAGCTGAAGGAAGTAGGAGACTTCTGTTACTTAGGAAGCAGAATAACCAGTGATGGACGAAGCAAAGAGGATATTAAAAGTAGGTTGGCTCAGGCAAAGAAAGCATTTCTACAAAAAAGGAATCTGCTGACATCGAATATAGATTTAGGTATTAGGAAGTCATTTTTGAAAGCCTTTGTCTGGAGCGTGGCGCTCTATGGAAATTAAACTTGGACTATTGGTGCAGCAGAAAAGAGGAGAATTGAAGCATTTGAAATGTGGTGTTACAGGAGAATGATGAAGATCAGATGGGTAGATAGGGTTACAAACAAAGAGGTATTAAGACGAGTGGGAGAGGAGAGATGTTTCTGGCGACTGCTAATGAAGAGAAGAGATAGGTTGGTAGGACACATACTAAGACACCCAGGAATAGCAAGCTTAGTTATGGAAGGAAGGGTCGAGGACAAAAACTGTAGGGGTAGACCAAGGTTAGAATATGTTAAACAGATTGCCTCCGATGTAGGGTGTCGGAGCTATGTAGAGATGAAACGATTAGCTCAGGACAGGGAGGCATGGAGTGCTGCATCAAACCAGTCAAAAGACTGAAGACTCAAACAACAACATTACAAAAGAGAACTGAACTAAAGTCAAATGTCTTGTTTTCGCGGACGATATTGCAATTGTCACAAACAACAGATCGGAAGCGACTTACGCAGTGGAAAAGCTTCATAAGATTGCACAAAAGGCCGGATTATATATCTCTTACGATAAGACCAAATATATGGAGATAAGGCCAGAAAATAAATCCCCTTTAAACACCAAATACGGTAAAATCGCCCAAGTCTGTACCCTTAAATACCTTGGTGAAACTATACACTCTTCAGGACTTAATTGAATCAGCAATGAAGACAGAACCACTAAGCTCCAGAAGGCCTACAGGCTAACGTGGGCGCATTATAACAAGAAATGCATTGTGACGAACGCCAAATTACGACATTATGAAACAGTCATATGCCGCTGAAACAATAGTAATCGATGGTCATTCCAAGGTTAGGGAACTGGAAAGCAGGAGCGAAAAAAATCCGGAAGATCTACGGAGCAATCAACAGAAACGGCATTTGGATGAAGAGACCTACAGTAGTACATAACTCTATCAAAAGACCAATACGATAACAGACAGAATTAGAAAACGCAAAGCCAAATTTTACACTCACATCCATAGGATGGCAACCTCCAGATTGCCCAAGAAACTACTTGGTATCATAACACAGAGTAAATGCGGTACAGAATGGCTTACAGAGGTACAGAGTGACTTACAAGTAAACAGTATAGAAGATTTCGAAGACCGAACTGAGAGCCAGACGAAAATCGCGAATGTTAAGTTTGAACCAAGATCATTACGAAAACCTGGGAAAAATTGGACGGATGAGAGGAAGAGGGAGCATTTCGCGAGAATGAAGAGATTTTGGGAGGAGCGTAGGAGACCCACCTCCAAATGACATCAAGTTATCAAGTTTATTCGCTCTCTTGTAGGGCAATTTTAGCTTAAATAAATAAATAATAATATGGAAGAATATAAAGGGTGATTTCAGCTTCAGAACACCGCCTGTTGAACTAACCTCGCTACATAACCACTTCCCTCAAACTGTAGGAGAAGGCTTTATCTGAGCAGCATAAAGCCGCCCTAGCCGCAGACCACAACCAGCTTACACGTGGCGTGAGATGTGCTACTGCAGAGCGGTTTACTTATCGTACAGCGTAACCATGAAGTCATGCTGAGGGTGATTGCTGCCGTTGTTGTTTTAAGGGGCGAAACAACTAGGTCACGGGTCTCCAAACTACTGCCCGCGGGCCAAAACCAGCCCGCGAGCACCTCCAACCCGGCCCGCAATAGTTTAGTTCGAATGTACGTAAATCATACAAAATAATAATTGAAATGAAAATCCACAGCCTGCTTCCAGTCTCCGACCGGGTCAGGAATGGAATGAATGAAGCCCCCATCTAGCGGCGATGATATGAACTGTGCCGGCTGTCGAGGCCTGACGCACTCCTCTGGGGCAATGATTAAATGAATGACAGATGAAATGAAATGATAGTGGAGAGTGTTGCTGGAATGAAATTTTGACAGGGAAAACCTGAGTACCCGGAAAAAAAACCTGTCTGCCTCCGTTTTGTCCAGCACAGATCTCACATGGAGTGACCGAGATTTGAACCACGGACCCAGCGGTGAGAGGCCGGCGTGCTGCCGCCTAAGCCACGGAGGCTCACAAAATAATAATTAGTTTTTTTAATTTAATGAAGAAGCACAATAACTGACATAAATTATGATCACTTTAACTGTAATTATTATAGTGTTCGAAGCCATTTTGAGTGTTGATGTTTGATGTTTTTCAGTCGGTCAACAAGGTTGTACCCAATTGTGATGCGTTATTCTTTAATCCTGAGATTTTTACATGAAATGTATTATTTTATTTTATTATTTTGTTAATTTTATGTAAATTGTTTTCAAGATAACCCATCACAATTCGGTAAAATCGTGTTGACCGACTGAAAAAACATAAATTAAATTAATAATGTGAGATTTATCACAAAATCTTCCAGTAAGTGACATATTGTGCCCTTTTAGCAAGAAATATGCCAATCACAGTATACCAGCGTAGCTCAATTCGGAATTTTCGGGGCAGCGGTAAGTTCCCCCACTCTGTGACTCACATATTTTGGATTAATTAGAGGATACACTTGCAAAAATAACAACAAAATCAACTCCTATTTTTAACACATTTAATTAATAAAATTAATGGCGCTACAAACACTTTAACAATTAAATTACTGACCCATAATCATCTACTTGTTCCAAATGAACAAGGAATCACAATATAATAAAACAAATATTGTATTAAAACATATGGTTTCCACATAAACCAACAATTCCTACTTAATCTTACTTCCATAAAGCATCAACTGTAAGTTTTATATAACTCCGAGCTCTTTTGGCTCCATGCTTTACATAATAATGGTGTCACTCTTTATACACCTCAAAGTCTACTTTTTATATTTTCTTAATCCTCAAAACAAATGTATAATTACATTTAAAATTTTATGTTAATTATCTAACTCAATATTTTGGGCATGTTCACACATTCAGCTGTTATCATCTCTCTTTACTTTCACAAATATATTAAGGTAATCAGGAAATCACTTGTGTACTCCAGAGCGTGAAGATACTTGACACAGTCAAAAAACTATAGTTACTCCCGAAACCTAGTTGCCTTCAATTAACTCGTGGAATCCTACTTCCGTACAACATTACAATAGGGATTGTTATTTATCTCTTACGTCTTATAAGACCATTATCACATAAGAAACTACGATCTGAACAGGCAAGCGGAAATATCAATCTACAAGGACCTCGGTTCAACGCCCGGGTCGTTAACAACTTTAAACACTCCTGGTGTATTCATTTCTCTTTACAACATCTTACGAGACGGTTTCTGCCCACCCTCGCTCTAAGAGAGCCAGGCCATTAACTCGGGCGCGATTTATGACAAGGAGGGTGACTGGGCGACTCTCTGTCTAACCCATGTTAGCAGCTCCTTTTCAAGGCTTTCAAAACAAACCTTCACATTATACTCAGTCCTGGGGAGAGACCGGGCTTTTACTGTACCGTATTCATTCAAACAAATATTCTTTGGTTCATAGACCACTTTCGTAACCTTGGCATTTATTAATTATGAGAGGGTCCTCATTGATTGGGAAGATTAATACACATCCGACGACGAAGAATTAAGGGGCTTTTACCATAAGAGGATTCTGAGTTCGAATCTCTTCACATGCCTCGGGAACCATTCCCTTATAGAGGACTTATACAAGACGCGATTTAAAGTCGGCCGTGGCCTACATGACATACGCTCAATAATACCATACTTTAGCTCCCTTTTAAATAATACACACATGGCCTCGTGACCCTTGTCACAAATAGAGGACTTATACAATTATCAATTCACTACAATCAACTACCCTCCATAAGTAATTTACCAAGTATTTTAACCTCTACGCGTTCCTAGCGTGACATTTTAATATTATTTGCGCTCCTTTGCGCTATACATTATTTTAAGCCGAAATGTCTTCCCAAGAACTGATAAATCTCATTAGTAACAATTCACATTATTTTTAATTCTTATATTAATCTTTTTCGTTGCCGATAAATCGCTCCCTTTTTAAAATATTCCCTTGAACATCATGTCTTACACATATGTTAAGGCTTTAACGCTCTTATGTTCACATCAATTTATTTGATCTTTATTTAATATTTCCATACTTAGTTATTATTATTATCTTTATTCTTTACACAAGCTCAAAAGCTATTTCTTTCATATCTCAAATTTACTTTATTTAACTATCTTTCATGATAATTACTGATATTTCGCTTGCTCTTATGACATTCGTTAAATACATTAACATTTTATTCACATATTTCCTCTACGGGATTTATTCTTTACATAATTATTTATAATTTCTCAAATTTTCTATTACTGTTCAGACCGCGTTCGTATTTATTCAGTATTTATTTATTAAAACACATCCCTTTTACTCAAAACCTCCGGTGGATTTGTACACAGCCATTCCCTGACACAAAAATAGAATGAAATTCATTACTCACATGTGTTTTAAGGTCGTCCCATGACCTTTATTCTGGTGCGGTGTTTCATTCTGGCCCACTTTCAAATTTTACTCCATATTATGGAAATTCATCTTATGTACAAACACTTCTTGACACATATTTAAGACACTTAACATTGACGACATTTTTATACACTGGTGTGTCCCTTTAGAACACACACTAAACACTAAAAAATATTAATTTAACACACAATCTTGATAAATTTACACTTCACAATTCTTGATCACTAGGCCGTATTTCTTAGCCTATCACACGTGACCTCTTAATTTCCCGTTTCCAAGGGTGAAATTTATTCAATGTCGGCTTCCTATCCTGCAGAATACGAAAGTCTCGAAACATCTACTGTTCCCTGGAATCCTAATTCTTCTACTCCTATTCTGGATGACCGGCTATTTATCTAGCTTGAACGGCTTCTTTGTAGATCTGGTTTATCGATCCTAGCGAAAGTCTATTCGGATCGAGGTCTCCTCAATAACCTATCGATGACCTATGGATTTAGTTTATAGCAGCTAGTACTTCTCGAGTCTAGTGCTTTTAGAATAGTTCGCCTGCTTTCTGGAGATAATGTTTATAGTCTCCGTTCTTCTTTATTTGATCGGTTATAGCACTCCTACGTTTCTGAAATACGTTCCGAACCTTATTATGTTCTTCCCTTTTTGGGTTCTTTAATTTAGATAACAGTTTATCTTTCTGGTACGGTACTTCCGTACGTTATGATATATTCGTACGTCTATTTAACGACCTATCGCCTTAAGTCCGACGTTCGCAGCCTGCTCTGACTTTATCTTACGAACTTTTCACTATAACTTGTATACTGTCGGGCCTAAATCCTGTAACTAGGATTTTCCTAATCTTTCAACACGGCGATACTTTAAATTTCTTCTTTACCACTCCTTATGGAGGCAAGCAAGTTGTTAATACTGCGACGCCTATGGCTATCGGATATTACTTCTGCGGTGTAACACAGCGTCTCTCCCTTCAAGGAGTACTGGTAACTGTCTTCGATGTGACGCAGAGTGACGCCCCACACGGCTGTCTGAATACTGATGCGTAGTAACACCCCCTCGGGCTGTTCAGAACTGCATTCGGTGTGTGATGTAGCACAGTGACGTGCCCTCAGGCCGTTTGAAACTGCATGTGCTGTGATGTAGCCTTACGCCCCTCACGGGCTGTCGGAATGACTGCATGATTGGCTTGGTGAAGCCAGAAGCTTTATACTATTTCACTACAAAAAAATAAGACTCTAGCCCTTTCTGTGGCCAACTTCTAAAATAATGGTTGCACAATTATAAAAATTACACCTTCCGAAAGCTCATCTTCTCAATGTCAAATAATCTCATTGCACCTAAGAATCGATCGTGCAATTCGGAGATATTAATTAATTTCTCGTCCTCAATTGTGTGGGTGTTGCATTTCTTTTGTACTCTCCCCTCTACACCAGCCTTGGTAATTCCCCGATGACGTACACTTGCGTTTGCAGTTTTCTCCTGTGCAATTATTAAAGGGTTCTTCTTTACTGAAAAATCTCTCATTCAAAATGATTCACCGTACTGTACTTGTTTACTCATTTTTATACTCGTAAACGGGTTAAATTTAATTATTCCTCTTCTGGCGCATAAGCGGTGTTGTCATTTTCCAGCAACGTCGATTTCCGAGTCAGGCTTCCTTGTTTAATCTTGGGAACTTTCCACTCGGTTATTAATACTCATGACTCGCTCCCTTCTGAATGTCAAGAGGGGTGATCTCATCCTCTCGAACACCTGGTCCTCGTTGGTTGCACAACCTTAGGCTAGCATCCTAGCTGGATCTTTCTTTAAGTTACATTAGAAACTGTACGTTTCTTTCATTTCTTCCCCAAATACATGGATTCGCCCTCATTGGACCCTATGGCACATGGGTTCAATATATAAGTAATTACCATAATGAAATTGAACATTATAATTATGATTAATGAAAAATATGTAGCTGTAACTTACAGTTGTGGATCAAGTTTACTAGTGGAAATTATCAGCAGCGACTTCAAATGCTCATCAGTTAATTTGGATATGTAAATATATTTTGTATATTTAATTTGGAGAATGTTTTTACACAAATAAGTAGTGCTGAAAGCGGAAAGAAAAATCAGGAACATTTGGAGCGGATTTCACCCTCCACGCCCTGAACCGTAGATATCGCACTCGCCAGCAAGTCCCAAAACCAAAATTTGCGCATAATTCAAAACTACAGTATGTTGGTATGATGAGCTAGCTAAGTCTTGGCCCTTGGGACTTAGGACTCAGTGTGGTCCTTAGGCTAAAATGTTCGTAAACTCCTGATCTAGATCATCTGCCCTTAACACGTTGAGTGCTTTGCCCGTGTATAAACGTTGCAAAATAACTATTATTTTTTCATATTCTCCATTCGCTTTCGAGTACCGAGTCGATCCCTTGTATGTTCTGCCATCTATTGGGCAATATTTAGTACTACTTGAGTTTGGGTTTTTGCTTCCGGAAGTAACTAACAGAGCATTCTTTAGGCGTCTGTCCTCTACAGCTGGAGTTCATCTGAGATGTAAACAAGTATGGCGGAATAAGGAGCAAATTCTTCACGCCGCGTTGTGATTTCGGATCAAGGAATATCAATTGTTGTACAGTACTAGTAAGGAGCAACAAGTATTACTTGCCTGCTGATTTTAGGATGTAGTTTTATTTTGGACCCTTCATCTGGTAGACTATAATCAAGCATTGGGGCAAAAATTTCAATTTTGATTCCTCTCAAAATAAAAATTTATATAAATTTACGATTTTGAATTTACATTTACTTTAATAAATACCCAAACACTATGGCCATTTTACTCCTCCCCCCCCCCCCCCTTGATATACAATTATTTTAAATGCAAATTTGAAAACCTCAGCACTTAAAAGGTTAATGATAATGAAAATTACAAGGTTGCAGGTTCGTATCCTGGCGCAGTCAGCAGGCATTTTAGGGTGTGCAAATGCGAGGGAGCCGTGTCAGTAGATTTACGTTAAAGATCTCCTTCGGGGCAAAATTCCGGCACCCCGGCGTCTCTAAAAGCCAGAGTAGTTAAAAGGAACGTAAAACCAATAACATTATTATCATCATAAAGAAAATTAATGAAAAGAATGAAATGAAGGAGTGTTGAAATGGAAAACCACGGAAAAACCTCTTCTAGGATGGCTAA
The DNA here is from genome assembly GCA_946902985.2 of Meconema thalassinum. Lineage (NCBI taxonomy): Eukaryota > Metazoa > Arthropoda > Insecta > Orthoptera > Tettigoniidae > Meconema > Meconema thalassinum. The sequence continues at coordinate 739,545,484 of OX336390.1, forward strand.
GGAGGGAATCGAACCTACCTCCGTGGCGTAGATCTTTTGATTCGGAGCCAATGAGACGATTCGATTAACATTGCCATCTGACGGTGAAAATCATAACGCTACTGGGCAAGATTAATTTGTCTGTCATGGCCAAATGCGATACGAGATATCTTTCACGAACCAACATTGTATGACTTGGAGTGCCGCGGATTTTCGCCGCCCTTAAAAAATCCAACTTCCTCGGCCGGGAATCGAACCCACAATCTTGGTATTATAAGGTGGATACAAGTAACGCATTTGTAGAACCAAGCAAATAGGCCTATACAATTCTGCCTGTCGGCACATCATAACTAGGAAATAACAATGGTAAACTGGCTCGACTGTGGAAGTTATTTTAGGAAGTAATAATAATAATAATAACATATGGCCTCGGATGCCTGGTGCAAGCTTTGTTATTTGATGCCCAGAGGGCAGCTTGCATGTCGAATTTTGTCGTTCCTTGGAACGCTATGAAGGTCAAGGGGGTTAGATGTCTGAGCTCCTTGACACTATAGCGCTTTCTAGTAGAGAAAGGTGGAACTTTTGTGTTGGCGGAAAACCCCGAGATTAATTTTGCCATTATGAACACGGCCTATTGAATTCAAATGGATTCTTTAACATGCCAACAATGTATGACATGCATGCCGTGAATTTTGTCGCCTTTCAACAATCACTTACCACGCCCAGGAGCGAACCTGCAAGCTTGGGGTTGGTAGTCCGACACGATAACCACTCACCGACCGTGGCAAGCATTTTAGGAAGTAAAACTAACGTAATAAACATTCAAATAACATGCAAAGTAGTAGGCTTAGTGTCACAAATCAGGAAGGGGCAACTTGCATGGCTAGAACATGGGCTTTGGTATGACAGTTTAATGATGGACTTACTAGAGGGGAAAGAATGTGGTAAACGACCTCAAGGAAGATCGAGGAAGACGTTTGTAAAGACCTTTATTGATAATACAGGATTGTAGATATATCAAGGCGCCAAACCCGCTGAACAGGACTAAATTGAATTGAGAAAAATCATTGTAGAATAAACCAGTCGCAAGACTGAATATTCATAATTAGGCTATGACCGAAAAAGCGTAGCGTACGTATAGTTAGCGTTGTTGTTCATTTACTTATATTTTCACAAGTTTTGTGGGAGGGGGTGGAATATATTCCCAAATCTCAACATTCACGTCAAGGAGCATCAAAGGAACATCCGTCTAAACAAACCTGACAAATCAGTTATACTGTAGCTGAACATGCCCTGTCTTCAGGGCACGATGTATGTTTCAAGCATGCTCATGCGTTTGCCCTTGTTAAGCACAATTGGTCTATAATTATAAGGGAGGCAGTTAAAATTCGTAAAAACCCCATTAACATTAACAGAGACATTGGCTATCAGCTAAGTGACACTTGGCTGCCAGTTATTAAAGATCTGGGAAGATAGTTCCTCTCGGTTTCTCTAGTTCTTCATCTATTTCAAATTGTACGGTTTCCTTTATGGCTACAGGGTCATGATTTGATCTCCTTTATTCGTCACTGGAGGAATTTTCATCTGTTTTTTTCCACTGTTACTTGTATGACGTTGGGTATCGTACATATACACTTCCATCCCTCTCCCCCCACCCTTTCTCCTTATTTGAACATCCTCATTCTTCGAGGAGTCTCAATATTTCTCCCCCGCCCCTTTACTTTCTCCTTCCTTACTACTATGCCCGCCGTCCTAATTAATATGGCGCGTTATTCTACCAATGTCCATACAGTACTTTCTGGTGGCTGCTCTCTGGTGACGAACAGAGGAATTTCTGTAGTTTTTTGTAATCTCATTGAAACACTTTCTTTGGCCACATCGTTTTAATTCCATTGAAAAAGGAGGCTAGGTTCCTCTCGAAACGTCTGGTATTTAAATTGTATTTTCTCACGGCAATTGCCCAAAAACATGAATAATTTTAATAATCATATTATTGTTAACTTTCATGTACGCTTCCGAGCGACAACTTCTTTAACCTTTTAAGTGCTGAGTTTTTTCATTCGCATTATTTTAAAAATGTAGAATTCATTATAATTAACTTATCATAATTAACGTATGTCTATAGGTTTTAGCTCTTAATTAATCTAAATGTAAATTAAAAATTCTACGTTTATATTTTTTTTTCAATTTGTGCCAAATTAAAATTAAAATTTTTGCGTGGGCATCATCTTCAAACCAGGTAATGGGCCCAAAAATGAAATAATTACCTAAAATGAGTAGGCAAGAACTGGTCTACTTGTTGCTCCTTACTCCGTATTGATTCGAAATCACAACGCAGTGTGAAGAATAAGCGTGTTTTCCGCCATCCTTGTTTACATCTCAGATGAATCTCAGTTGTAGAGAACAGACGTCTACAAAATGGAACTGTTAGTTAGTTCCGGAAGCAAAATTCCAAACTCAAGTAGTACTATATAATGCTCAATAGATGGCAGAACTTGCTACGGATTTCCTCGGTACTCGAAAGCGAATGAGGAATAAAACAAAATAAAAAATCGTGAGCAACGTTTATAGACGGGCGAAGCACTCAACGGGTTAACACATCCCTCCTGTGTTTCTAAATCAGATATCGGAAGTGTGAAGTTATAACTCTTATGTTTTACGGTTAAGATATGATCTGCATTCTGTCAATCTGAATGAGTCATCGTTACCCTAGAAGAAAGTAAACTGAAATGGAAGGGCCTAAGACAGACATTAGCTTTGGACGTGCTCTACCAATCACGAGGACCAAACGAATCAATCTCGCGGCTGGCACAATGCCGACACGGAACACGACGGAGAGGGATCGCTTAGACGCTGGCAGTTCACCAAGATGCTCACCATTTAACCCCTAATGCCCTGTATGAATATGATAAGAGAACTTTACCAAGTGCTTTCGATTTCTATCCAGTGCTCATCGTGTATGTGAAGCGTTTCTCTTCAATAAGCACCATCATAAAATATAATAAAAGAAGTGAAGAATTTGGCAGGAACATGACAACATGCTCCTTAACATGCATGCAGGTTACGGAGAGAGCGAGATTTAGCGCCACTTCTGTTATTATGGGTTTCAAATACAGTAAAAACGCGATAGCCATTCAGAGGTCGGGACCAACGCCAAGATGGATGATAGTTACTATTCCACAATTGCTTTTATGGCCAACGAGGCATTCAATTACGATAATTTTAACATCCAAGTTTACAACTGTGAGGCTGCATTGGCCAGAAATACTCAAATCCACACCTTTGATGTGGTTGCCAGTGCTATCCAACATCCACCCATTCCCAGCTCTCCAAAAAGTATGGCTGAAATGTCGCAGTAAGCCCCAACTGCCCATACACCAGGACTGTAATTTGAAGAAAAAGGAGAGATTGATATCCAGAAATCCTCCATGGAAGCTGATTTCATCATATCTCGCTGCTGACAAGACCTGGAATGAAGAATGGGCTGCATCAAAACCTGATCATCTGGGTTTAATAACTGATCCTTTCAGATAACCACCTGGTTCCAATTTACCGAGAAAGGTATGGACATCATTGAACAGGGCGCGGCGCCTGGTTTTGAAATTTAGAACTACTTCATCTTAACCATTGACTCATACGGAAGTTCCACCACTTATTACTTTTACACGCCCTGCTTCAGGTAAGGTTTCTGACTGAGTAAATCCACTGAACAATTGGTAGCGCACAAGTAGATTCAACAAATGAGCGATGACGGCGACGCGTTTCAACAAAGTCCTGTATGCGTTCACATACTATTCGTCCGATAGCGATGAAACTTGGGTGAGAGGTTGTATATACTACAGGCAAGGTTTCTGGCTTAGTAAATCCATGTTATAATAGGTAGCGCACGAGTAGATTCAACAAATGAGCGACGACGAGCGAAGCGTTTCAACAAAGTGCCGTATGCGTTCATATACTATTCGTCTGATAGCGATGAAACTTAGTTGAGATGTTATGTACACTTCAGGGAATGTTTCTGGCTTAGTAAATCCACTTAACAATAGGTAGCGCACGAGTAGATTCAACAAATGAGTGACGACGGGCGAAGCGTTTCAACAAAGTCCTGTATGCGTTCACATACCATACGTCCGATAGCGATGAATCTTGGGTGAGAGGTTGTGTACACTACAGGCAAGGTTTCTGGCTTAGTAAATTCATGTTATAATAGGTAGCGCACGAGTAGATTCAACAAATGAGTGACGACGCGCGAAGCGTTTCAACAAAGTCCCGTATGCGTTCATATACTATTCGTCTGATAGCGATGAAACTTGGGTGAGATGTTGTGTACACTTCAGGGAAGGTTTCTGGCTTACTAAATCCACTTTACAATAGGTATCACACAAGTAGATTAAACAAATAAGCGACGACGCGCGAAGTGTTTCAACATAGTCCCGTATGCGTTCATATACCGTTCGTCCGATGGCGACTAAAGTTAGGTGAGTTGTTGTGTACACTTCAGGGAAGGTTTCTGGCTTAGTAAATCCACTTTACAATAGGTATCGCACAAGTAGATTCAACAAATGAGCGACGGCACGCGAATCGTTAGTACAAAGTCCCGTATGCGTTCATATACCATTCTTCCGATTGCTATGAAACTTTGGTGAATTGTTGTGCACCCTCCAGGAAAGGTTTCTGACTTAGTAAATCCTTTTTACATTAGGTAGCGAACGAGTAGATTCAACAAATGAGTAACGGCGCGCGTATCGTTTAAATTAAGTTCCGTATGCGTTCATATACCATTCATGCGATTGCAATGAAATTTGGTGAAATGTTGTTTCCACTCCCGCAAAGATTTCTGATTTTGTAAATCCATTTTACAATATGGTAGCGCACGAGTAGATTCAACTAATGAGCGACAGCGCGTGAATCGTTTCAACCAAGTCCCGTATGCGTTCATATACCATTCATCCGATTGTGATAAAACTTTGGTGAGTTGAGTACTGTCCTGCGAAGGTGTATGAATTAGTAAATCCGTTTTTCAATGGGTGGCGCACAAGTAGATTCAACAAATGAGTACCGGCACGCGAATCGTTCATACAAAATCCCGTATGCGTTCATATGCCATTCATTCGATTGTGATGAAACGTTGATGAGTTGTTGTGTACACGCCAGGGAAGGTTTTCGAATTAGTAAATCCATTTTACAATAAGTAGCGTACGAGTATATTCAACAAATGGGTGACGGCGCTCGAATCGTTTCAACAAAGTCCCGTATGCGTTCATATGCCATTCATTTCATTGCGATGAAACTTTGGTGAGTTGTTGAGCACGCTCCCATGATTTTTTTTTTGAGATAGTAAATCAATTTTACAATAGTTAAGAGGTGGTTAACGAAAAAATAAATAAATATTGGGAATCCAAAAGCACTTCAACAAACAAAGTTACAACACTTTCTTTGATTGGCATTGCAACGCATGCCGGGTACAGCTAGTATTGTATATATTTTAACTTTTTTTTGTTATCCATTTGTTTTTAATTCTTTGCCGCAATGTATCATCATTTTGCCATACGAAATATATAAATGTGTGTGTTTGGGTCTTCAGCCACTAGATTGGTATGATGAAGCTTTCCGTCCCTCCTTGTCCTGTGCTAATCGTTTTATAGCTACCAAACCCTACTTCCCAGGCAATCTGTTCAACAATATTCTAACCTTGGTCTAATCCTACAGTTCTTGTCCTCGATCCTTCCTCCCAAAACTAAGTTTGCCATTCCTGATTGCTTAGTATGTGCCCTACCTCTTCTCTTCGTTATCACTCACCATAAACATCTCTTCTCCCCCAATCGTCTTAATACATCTTCATTTGTCACTATATCTAATCCTCATCATTAAGAATTACTATTGTAGCCTAATTGAAATGAAAATCCACAGCCTGCTTCCAGTCTCCGACCGGGTCAGGAATGGAATGAATGAAGCCCCCATCTAGCGGCGAGGATGTGAACTGTGCCGGCTGCCGAGGCCTGACGCACTCCTCTGGGCAATGATTAAATGAATGACAGATGAAATGAAATGATAGTGGAGAGTGTTTCTGGAATGAAATTTTGACAGGGAAAACCGGAGTACCCGGAGAAAAACCTGTCTGCCTCCGTTCTGTCCAGCACAGATCTCACATGGAGTGACCGGGATTTGAACCACGGACCCAGCGGTGAGAGGCCGGCGTGCTACCGCCTAAGCCACGGAGGCTTCTTGTAGCCTAATTAAACATTCTAAATTTTATAGTACATTATGCAACGAGCCTATAATGGCAATAATTAAGACACGAGTATGTTTATAAAACGAGCGTAGCAGTTTTATAATTTCCATACGAGTGTCTTAATTACCATTATAGGCGAGTTTCATACGACTTTTTGTGTTCGACGATAATTATTATAACTATTTTATGTTCGAACATAAATAATCATAAATATCTGTCGAGATTTCGCCAGTTTACTGTACTGAACAGAGCGCATGGGACGCAAAAAATACCTTGTATTTGACCATGGCCTCCTCGATTACCCCACTATGACACTAGGCCACGCAGTGAAATTTAAATTAGAAGGCCTTGGAACTCAGCGCAGGTACGATGCTATCCTTACCTAATTGGTCACACAACTGTTTCTTGAGCTCTGATTGGTGGGAGAAACTGTATTATAATGAAAACTTGTACTATAATGAGGCTCATTATAGTACAGTTTCCTGACATATAACATTTACATTTCGCCAGGGTCGAACATAAAAGTACATTATGCAACGAGCCTATAATGGCAATAATTAAGACACGAGTATGTTTATAAAACGAGCGTATGCGAGTTTTATCATTTCCATACGAGTGTCTTAATTACCATTATAGGCGGGTTTCATACGACTGTTTGTGTTCGACGATAATTATTATAACTATTTTATGTTCGAACATAAATATTCATAAATATCTGTCGAGATTTCGCCAGTTTTATGTACTGAACAGAGCGCATGGGATGCAGAGAATACCTTGTATTTGGCCATGGCCTCCTCGATTACCCCACTATGACACTAGGCCTTGGAACTCAGCGCAGGTGCGATGCTATCCTTACCTAATTGACCAAACAACTGTTTCTTGAGCTCTGATTGGTGGGAGAAACTGTCCCATAATGAAAACTTGTACTATAATGAGCCTCATTATAGTACAGTTTTCTGACATATAATATTTAGATTTCGACATCGTCGAACATAAAAGCTATTTCAGTACTAATTTAGTCCATGTATGGATTAGTTTGCCCAAACAATATAGCAAATAGAGTACGGAAATATTTTAATATCACAAGACTGCACTCAATATTAAGCTTACAGAGAACTAAATTTTTCCAATAAAAGTGAGCAAATATAATCTAAAAATCTTCTAATAAAAATTGTTGAGATCATGCACACTCAAATTTTCGGTACACCACGTCATAATTGTTATGGTACAGTCCACATTAAGAAGCTGCCACGTGGTAGCAAAACTAGTAGAGGTAACTTCGGTGTATATGAACTGTGTCGCCACGAAAATGTTAGAAATGTTTTAAAATTCGTTGAGATTACTTTTTAGTTTATAAAATGGCAGTATGGCACCACCAAAATAGTTAACAACTTCTCATTCAACACTGTTGATCGATTTTGTCAATGAATCAGCGGAAAAATCTAAAGAAAATTTTCATCAGCATCCACAGCTGTGCCCTGAATGTCAGAATTAAATTTCTTAGCAGAGCCGGGATCAAACCCGGTCCTCCGGAGCGACAGCTTGTGATAAATAAACCTCCCGCATGTAAACAAAACTGCACAGTGCAGAATAAGAACGGACAGTCAGGGCTGAATCTACATAATATTGATGAGTTTATTCTCATAACTACTGTAAACATACCAGTATTTATGCAGTACAAGCTATTTGCTGCAATTCTGAACCTGAACATATCCGCATGCCGAACAAAACACACCATCCACTAATTATTCTTTTATGTCGTAATTTGTAAGTGCATATATTTGTACATGTATTCCAGGTATTCTAAAGGCTATTTCAAGGAGGTTATATTAATATTTAACCACCCAATGTCTATAGTACGTGTTGGTGGACTGTAATCCAACCTTTCTATAGAATTTGCGCATATTATTGTGGATCTTATAGTAATTGTATCATGTTTGTTTCGCACGCTAGTAGTTATTACTGCTCCAGACAAATCAATTTATTCCGTTCTTGAAGTGTCACCTTTTGTCCGAATAGAACAGTCAGACTAACAACAGGAATTGGCGGTGAAAGCGGTGAAATATAAACAGGTCTTTGCTGCATATATTACGGCTAAGACCCCGAGCTAGGTAGAGAATCATAAATCAAACGTATGAGACCTTATTTCGCTTAATGAAACTCTGTACATGAGTTTCAATTTAACGACCATTTACTCAGACTGTCTTGACGATGAAAACTTGTGCAGCAGACAAAAGTGAACTAACCGTGTAAACTTCGTATGGCACAACATTCTTTCCTGTCATTATTCTCCTTTTAGGTCACCACCAAACTCCTGCCGATATACAGGTGACTAAGCAGCTGGAAACCTACGATTCTCCAGGTAAGGAAGTGTCGAAAGTCGTGATAAACGTGTGCGTGGTTTTGCGAGAGAAAATGTTTTTTTCGTCCCAATATTTAAACATGTCTAGCGGGTTAATAGTTTGTTCTATAGCCTTTGTGTTAGCACTAGGTTGTGAAACATAACAAAACGCAGAAATGTGGCAAAGGGTGGATCTGCGTTCATCGTGAGGTTCTCCCGAAGCACCTTGTTAGAGCCCGACGCACCAGTCTCTGCCGCAACGCAGTAACGCATTTTAGTTCCTTCACGCCTCCTCTGAAACACGTGATACGTCCTGCCTCCCCAAGTCCCGGTGTAGCAACATCGTTCATTGTCTGCTTGGACATGAACGTGGGAACATATGCTAACGCAATGGAAGGAGAGCTTTGCTCACCCACCTCGTCATTGTGCAACAACTTGACAACATTGTATTGCCTCGTGCAATCTTCAGCAGCTAGGAACGAATGATTAATGATCGATGAGTAGTGTCCTCTATAAAATAATTTTAAAATTACTTAAAAAGTAAACTACTGGGCGTAGAATTGTGATTCATATTTCTATATATTCAGGAAAATGCTACCATCCACCCTACTCATGTGTAGAAAACGTATCCTGCCTAACTTGACCCAGCGTTACACGTGATATTTCGTTTTGGTTTCAAAGTGCTGTTTGCGATCTGCCAAACTATGACAGTCCCACTCCTCCTACTGTTTGGTGGCCACGCCTCTCCAGGCATGTCGCGTCAGGCTGGTGTGTCGGGCTCTACTGCAATACAATCATTTTGTGCGAGACCGTTGAACGTATTATTATGTCCCAATGTCGGTTCAAGGTGAAACCGTATCGGACATTCAACTCCAGTTCAACCTGGTCAGTAAGAACCTTACTTCCTCACTATACGAAGCTGCGGGCTCAGGTCATGTTGTTGTTGATTCATTTAGGGGCTTTGTGACATCGTGGCCATGAATCCCTGTGTGTAAAATTTTTTGATAACCTGTATTGTTACAATAGCTGTATTAGTGTGTGAATTGTCATGCAGATGAGGATTGGGAAGGAGATGGCCGTGGCCTTAA